>OZ010705.1:7411465-7771089 GCA_963932265.1 Thymelicus lineola | reverse complement strand
CCGGATTTTTACGAGATCCTTGTTTTTTTATTTACTAGAAGATATTTTCTTGTTGTGTTTTTTTTAATTTCCATAAATATTACAGACAAAAATTTCGGAAAGAAAGCTTTAAAAAGTAGCCACTATACTTTTATGGTTAGGTCCGAATAATATTTGAATTTGCAACTGGTAGCTAGTTAAGAATACGGGCAATTATAAGCAAAGTCTCGGCTTGCCCTAATTACTTAAGAGCCGTATAAATCACTTGAAACTTCGCGACGTAATAAAATTGAAACACTTTAATAGGATTCTGTTCACTGAACGAGGATTTAATCAACTCGGAATCTATACTATGGGGCAGTACTGTAGTAGGTAGGTTTACTCCTGGCTGATGTTGTTCTATAATATTTAGAACTTATTATGTTACATTTTTTAATCGAAATTGCCGGTAAATGACCTGACGATCCACCACACGGTAAGTGGCTATCATCGCCCGTGGACATTAGCGACACCAAAGGCATTATAGGCAAAGGAATTATACATGATGTTAAAAAATCAAGTCTTTTATTGTCTTTGGGGTTTTTAATCAGTCTTCGTTTCTGTGTAATATAATCAATAAAATGGCACAAAAGTATTTTGAAGTGAAACTTCTTTAGAATCGTTGTGATTTCAAACCGGATGCAACGGAAAAAACGACAGGTAAGAGACACAAATACAAAAATGTGTAGGAGGAAGCCAGGAAAGAATGAGACAGAAATATACATACTATAAGCATGCATATAATATAACTGATAATTTCGTCGTTGAATCTAACTTCTCCGTAGCTCAATGGTCAGGACGTAGATACACAATACCTCATGCGCAGGTTCGCGTCTCTCAGTATTTCTTTTTTTAGTTTTATTTTTATACTGTTTTTAAATACCTTTAAATGCTCTTTTAAATATTTTCAAAGAATTTATCAACAAAAAATAAGAATTTCATTTTCGTTGTCAAGCTTGCTTATTTAATATCTGTCGATCGACCGACCGATTGTTGTTTCTTAGTTAGTCGCTAGATGGCGCGCTACAGTAATTTTGTGTAAGACGGCTGCTAGATGGCACTTAATAATTTACGTGTTGTTGTCGAGGGGTTTTTTAGGTATATCTTGTTTAGTTTCACTTCTATCGTGTGTGAATCGCCCACACACCTTTTTTATTTTTTAATTAAATAGTAAAAATAACATTATCCTTACATATTATAAAATGAAGTCTCCCAGCCTCGTCTGTCTGTCTGTATGAACACGATAATCGCGATGTAATATTTTTGAAGTTATACTTCTTTTGGCGCGATGGTGAAAAATGATGAGAGTGAATTTCTATGATGCGCGCGCACACCGACACCTAAATTCTACAACGTGAAGTTAGCTAAATTCTGTATTTTTCTGTATGCAAAAAAGTTTTCACAGTATTTACCTCATTACAAACGATTTTATAATCGATTGAATTGATTCATAATAATCGATTGATGGAATATAATAATTTATTTTATGTATTATTTGTTAATTATAATATTAATTTATTTCTTACATGTTTTCGTATTCCATACATATTAAAACTATGTAATATATTTAGAATTACCATTCAATCGTTACGCTAATTTTATTAAATTACATTTCGAATATTTTGACATCGATTAATCGATTGACAACAAAGATGATGTAATCCCTAATAATGTCATTTTGGTAACCATAGTATTTATAAATAACACCACTGTACTGTCATATTTGTCATCGATCTTTCATGTTTCTACGCGTGGTTTTTTGTATTTTTCTATTAAATATTTTCAGCGTACCTATTTGGAGTCCTATTTACTATTGAAACTCATCGACACGCACACAGTTATTTTAATTTACTGTTGTATTCGTTTTCGTACTTGTGTTTTGGTGAATGTGTTTTCGCAGTTTCGCTACAATTTCTGGCAAACCAATACTATATGAATAAGGACTACTTAATCGCCTGTTTTGTGACTGACAAAGGTTCAGAATAAGTCCTGAACACTGGATAACGTACCCTATGCATCTTTAGAAGATCAGTAGTTTGCTGTGGCCATACTTACAATGAGTATGTTATGGTATCTTGATTGGGCAAGGTACCAACGAAATATAGCGCCTCCTGCACAACTAGACGAAATATTAATATAAATGATAACTAATAAAATCTCTTGAAATATGCAATAGCTTTTATTATACAACCTTTTTATGACATTCGTTTTGGGTAAAAACCATATAAGTAGTAGATAGTTTAATAGACACCCGCCAACTTAGTTTTAACCATTAAACTCGTAGTTTAAGTGTTAGTATTTTTGACTTTTTATTACGTTTGTAATGATTACTCGTAGGTGTTTGGTTTATAGTAAGTGTAACATACATATTAAATAGCACTGTGACACGAGTATGACATAATCATAACCTATAATTAAGGTGATTCATTCTAGGATTTCCTTAGTTGGCCATTGCTGGCAGCCGTGAAAATTGGAGAAATTAAACCTTTTGCAGTGATCTAATTGACAGCCAATTTCCAGTCTTGTCTACCTGGGCCTGAGTTTCTATGTAAGCTGGGTTTCTCCTTTGGCGCGTTAGTTCCATGGCCGCCATATCGTTCTATCCGTGATCTGCAGTCTGTGATTTTGTCCAGTTTCGTGTCTATCAAAATTATAGTACATTTTATTTATTTAGATTTCAGGACTTTTATAATTTTTAAATTCGCGTAGAAAAGTTGTTGTTTTGTTTGGAGATTGAAATATTAAAACATCACTTAAAATCTTTCTTTTTATTCTGTGCTGAAAAATTACGAAAGACAATGTAGTCTGTACTCTCGTAATCGAGTCCATGGGTCGATTTTTCTATAGTCCGTTCACAGTTATTTTACCTATTAAAGTCAAAGTCAAAATATTTTATTCATATAGGTATCATTGATACACTTAAGCACGTCATTTTTTGGCTTTTCGGAAGGTGCTTTGTCATGGAGGAGAAGAAAAGCCTAAATAAACTCCTCAGCACATCTTTTAAAAAAATATTACAAAAAAGATATTATCATACAAAAGTTTACTATTCTGAGTGGAACTGGTTGCAGAGCTAATCATTTCCATGCATCTTTGTCATTTAAATACTCGTCTACAATATAATATCCCTTGCCTAACAATTGTGTTTTTACCATTGAAGTACTATTACTTCGTATAGAACAGACACCCCGAACATTGAGTCGGGGAAATGCATTGCAGCCAGGGTGGCTTACTTCATTCACTCACTCACTTGTCACTCGCCTGCGCTCATTTCGGCCACATGCCAAAATTGTTTAGTAACAAACTGAAAAAATGCCGTCTTGCGTGATAAGAACCTGTCACAATTGCACGTAAAAAAAACAAAAAATAAAATGGTATTACTTATCATCAGTAAGAAAACAAAATATTAACTTAAATCAACTAAAACGAATTTATTTCAATTATTGTGTAATGTTCCCGCCATTTTTGAATGATATGCAAATAAATTGACTTAAATGGAATTGAATTGAATTGAAAAAATCATGAGTCGGGCTTACACACTTGGCAAGCCGTAAGCGTATTAATGGACAAATAAATAAGCCCGATAAGAATGACTATAGTACCTACTCTTTGGTAAATAATAAATTATGTGTATTACATTACTCAGTGAATTCAATTAAACATTAAATCAAACATTTGGAAGAGCTAAAGATTTAGAGTCGTTGACTGTTTGTCGTGGTTCGGCAAGTGTCTTATACAAAGTTACTCTATGGCAAGTGTGTAAATCGCCTTCTAGAGTTTGAAAAAAGAACGCGTCATCGCGGTTTCGGGACACACATTTTGTTCGAGATGTCTGTTCTATGTCATTATACTTCAATGGTTTTTACACGTTTTTTGAAAGATTCTATTGGCAAGTCACGTATTAATTTTGGGATTTCATTATAGAAATGTACACCAAGCCCTATGAAAGATCGTTGCACTTTACTTAGGCGGAACGAAGGCGTAATTAATTGATACATTCTTTTTGTTTGGCGATTATTAATATCAAAATTTTGTTTATACGCGTTTATATTCTTCCTTATAAAAACTACATTATTAATTTATTAAGTTGGTTAACCTTAGCTGTGTGTTGTAATGTTTAGTTTGTACGATTCCCTAACATGAAATATTTCATGTTTCTTCTGATGTATATAAATATTATTTACTAGGTTGATCCAAAAGTAACGATAGTAAAAAGGATACACGTTCAAATAAAATAATGTATTATTTTACAGTCTCCTAACTAATCAGTTCACATTCTCGGTAGTTATATTAAAATTACAACAAATTGAATTGCTTTAAATCCGCGTCTAAGCTTCCATCCATTTTACAAAACTTTTCCTCAATATGTCGCACATGTTTTATACGCAGTCGGGTTTTTTGTATTTTTTAATTTTTTTGTGTGTAATAGACCTATCATTGATTCAGTTGGAAAAAATATTAGAACACGATTTCGTGAGCCATGACCACGTTTTATGCTATAATATGTACCTACGTTTGCCCAAAATTCTTCTGTATTTTCATTGAGCGACTCAATTTCTTTTGTTTTTTGTATTTATAACACTATTTTCTATTTTAATTTTCAATATTATATTACATTGGTAGAAAATGCAAAAAATCGGGAGAAACGGTCGCTAAAACGGGATATCGGGAGACGATAACCAAAATCAGTAGATCTCCCGATAAATCGGGAACTTTTGCAACACTCGTCACTTGACAGCAAGTAATGCTAATCTAATGGGAAGGTAATGACAGCTTGTCAGAGGTAAAATAACTGAACGGACTGTAGTAAATAGTAATCGATACTTGTCTTTGGGACTAGCAGCCCATTCTTTTTCTCTCCTTAATCTGTATTAAAGTTTAATGCCTGTCGGAAAATAAATTATTCTTCAACTGAACTGAATAAAATCTTTCATTCCCTCCCCCCCACAAAACTGGTTTTACAGCATGGTATCGTAATAGTTCTCGTAATAGAACATAGATGGTGTTTTTACAATTGTAAAAACAGAAAAAAAAGATTTACAATTGATTTGTTTTTGCAAAGTAATATTAGAATATACTACAAAATTAATCACAGATGGCGCTTAACACATATAGTTTGACTATAGAGATTCGTAAATTAAATTATTTCAAAATATTATTTAATTTTTATTTTTAGTATTGCTGTTTTTGAATATTGTATTTTGAACAATGTTTTTTTAATATTGTTTTTTGATTTTTTTTCATGCCAAAGAAGTATAACTTCTCACGCGCGTACAAAAGTACACGCACCCTTTTTTTTGTTACCAAATGCTTTTCGCACGCACGATGCTCCCTTATAGAAACTGAGCACTAATTTTAAACAGTAATAATAATAATAATATAAGGGTAAAATGTAATAATTACTTACGAATCAAAGCACTTTGACATAGTTAGGATCCAGTATGTATTGAGAACGATGGCACTGCACACATACGAGTTGTTCTTCAGCAGCGAAGCAGCGTAAGGGTGCTTGTAGACTTGAGTTACTGACGCGCCTATACGTTCACTACTGTCATCTACCTCGTCTGTAATAATAATAACCATTAGTATTTTGCCTAATAATAATGTCGACCTATGGATGATATCAAGGAAGACAAATGGATGGAGATTAATACAACCTTATACTTAGTATATATGAAACCTTAAAGTAGTTTATTCAGAATCAGTAACTGAATCGATCCCAATAATTTTTACACTATGTTATATTATTTCCTAAAAATATTTAAAAATGTTACAAGTTGACCCATGACCCAATGCAAAACATCGACATTTTGAACATTTATCATTTTATGTGTGAGCGATTGACGATAAAAAAATTACTTAACTATTATTAGTATAAATAATGATGATTAATATTTTTAAATATGTATCTTATATCGGTCTATACACTCGAAGAGAGCAAAGAGGGAGGAGAAGCGAATAAGAAGAGTATAAGAAGAAAAGCTTTATGTGACATGAGTAACAGTGACATTTGAAACCGCCCTCGCTTAGTTTCGGAAAACCAATGTCTTAATACCAACGTTCGAAAAAAAATGGGATTTTTCGAATTGGAACTATAAATGTTTGTTAAGATGTTTGTTACTCTGCCACGTATAAACTACTGAACGGATTTTAATGAAATTTAGCACACAGGTAGACCGTGACCTGGAATAAAATAATAATTATAGGGTAATTATTATCCCGGAAAACGCGTTTATAATAAACTATTTTTAGTATAGTTTATATTATTTATGTTAAAAAAATTTACTTTAAGCTGTATTGATATAAACATCAAATCAGAAGTTTTTGAAGTTATACTTCTTTTGGCGCGATGGTGAAAAATGATGAGAGTGAATTTCTATGATGCGCGCGCACACCGACACCTAAATTCTACAACGTGAAGTTAGCTAAATTCTGTATTTTTCTGTATGCAAAAAAGTTTTCACAGTATTTACCTCATTACAAACGATTTTATAATCGATTGAATTGATTCATAATAATCGATTGATGGAATATAATAATTTATTTTATGTATTATTTGTTAATTATAATATTAATTTATTTCTTACATGTTTTCGTATTCCATACATATTAAAACTATGTAATATATTTAGAATTACCATTCAATCGTTACGCTAATTTTATTAAATTACATTTCGAATATTTTGACATCGATTAATCGATTGACAACAAAGATGATGTAATCCCTAATAATGTCATTTTGGTAACCATAGTATTTATAAATAACACCACTGTACTGTCATATTTGTCATCGATCTTTCATGTTTCTACGCGTGGTTTTTTGTATTTTTCTATTAAATATTTTCAGCGTACCTATTTGGAGTCCTATTTACTATTGAAACTCATCGACACGCACACAGTTATTTTAATTTACTGTTGTATTCGTTTTCGTACTTGTGTTTTGGTGAATGTGTTTTCGCAGTTTCGCTACAATTTCTGGCAAACCAATACTATATGAATAAGGACTACTTAATCGCCTGTTTTGTGACTGACAAAGGTTCAGAATAAGTCCTGAACACTGGATAACGTACCCTATGCATCTTTAGAAGATCAGTAGTTTGCTGTGGCCATACTTACAATGAGTATGTTATGGTATCTTGATTGGGCAAGGTACCAACGAAATATAGCGCCTCCTGCACAACTAGACGAAATATTAATATAAATGATAACTAATAAAATCTCTTGAAATATGCAATAGCTTTTATTATACAACCTTTTTATGACATTCGTTTTGGGTAAAAACCATATAAGTAGTAGATAGTTTAATAGACACCCGCCAACTTAGTTTTAACCATTAAACTCGTAGTTTAAGTGTTAGTATTTTTGACTTTTTATTACGTTTGTAATGATTACTCGTAGGTGTTTGGTTTATAGTAAGTGTAACATACATATTAAATAGCACTGTGACACGAGTATGACATAATCATAACCTATAATTAAGGTGATTCATTCTAGGATTTCCTTAGTTGGCCATTGCTGGCAGCCGTGAAAATTGGAGAAATTAAACCTTTTGCAGTGATCTAATTGACAGCCAATTTCCAGTCTTGTCTACCTGGGCCTGAGTTTCTATGTAAGCTGGGTTTCTCCTTTGGCGCGTTAGTTCCATGGCCGCCATATCGTTCTATCCGTGATCTGCAGTCTGTGATTTTGTCCAGTTTCGTGTCTATCAAAATTATAGTACATTTTATTTATTTAGATTTCAGGACTTTTATAATTTTTAAATTCGCGTAGAAAAGTTGTTGTTTTGTTTGGAGATTGAAATATTAAAACATCACTTAAAATCTTTCTTTTTATTCTGTGCTGAAAAATTACGAAAGACAATGTAGTCTGTACTCTCGTAATCGAGTCCATGGGTCGATTTTTCTATAGTCCGTTCACAGTTATTTTACCTATTAAAGTCAAAGTCAAAATATTTTATTCATATAGGTATCATTGATACACTTAAGCACGTCATTTTTTGGCTTTTCGGAAGGTGCTTTGTCATGGAGGAGAAGAAAAGCCTAAATAAACTCCTCAGCACATCTTTTAAAAAAATATTACAAAAAAGATATTATCATACAAAAGTTTACTATTCTGAGTGGAACTGGTTGCAGAGCTAATCATTTCCATGCATCTTTGTCATTTAAATACTCGTCTACAATATAATATCCCTTGCCTAACAATTGTGTTTTTACCATTGAAGTACTATTACTTCGTATAGAACAGACACCCCGAACATTGAGTCGGGGAAATGCATTGCAGCCAGGGTGGCTTACTTCATTCACTCACTCACTTGTCACTCGCCTGCGCTCATTTCGGCCACATGCCAAAATTGTTTAGTAACAAACTGAAAAAATGCCGTCTTGCGTGATAAGAACCTGTCACAATTGCACGTAAAAAAAACAAAAAATAAAATGGTATTACTTATCATCAGTAAGAAAACAAAATATTAACTTAAATCAACTAAAACGAATTTATTTCAATTATTGTGTAATGTTCCCGCCATTTTTGAATGATATGCAAATAAATTGACTTAAATGGAATTGAATTGAATTGAAAAAATCATGAGTCGGGCTTACACACTTGGCAAGCCGTAAGCGTATTAATGGACAAATAAATAAGCCCGATAAGAATGACTATAGTACCTACTCTTTGGTAAATAATAAATTATGTGTATTACATTACTCAGTGAATTCAATTAAACATTAAATCAAACATTTGGAAGAGCTAAAGATTTAGAGTCGTTGACTGTTTGTCGTGGTTCGGCAAGTGTCTTATACAAAGTTACTCTATGGCAAGTGTGTAAATCGCCTTCTAGAGTTTGAAAAAAGAACGCGTCATCGCGGTTTCGGGACACACATTTTGTTCGAGATGTCTGTTCTATGTCATTATACTTCAATGGTTTTTACACGTTTTTTGAAAGATTCTATTGGCAAGTCACGTATTAATTTTGGGATTTCATTATAGAAATGTACACCAAGCCCTATGAAAGATCGTTGCACTTTACTTAGGCGGAACGAAGGCGTAATTAATTGATACATTCTTTTTGTTTGGCGATTATTAATATCAAAATTTTGTTTATACGCGTTTATATTCTTCCTTATAAAAACTACATTATTAATTTATTAAGTTGGTTAACCTTAGCTGTGTGTTGTAATGTTTAGTTTGTACGATTCCCTAACATGAAATATTTCATGTTTCTTCTGATGTATATAAATATTATTTACTAGGTTGATCCAAAAGTAACGATAGTAAAAAGGATACACGTTCAAATAAAATAATGTATTATTTTACAGTCTCCTAACTAATCAGTTCACATTCTCGGTAGTTATATTAAAATTACAACAAATTGAATTGCTTTAAATCCGCGTCTAAGCTTCCATCCATTTTACAAAACTTTTCCTCAATATGTCGCACATGTTTTATACGCAGTCGGGTTTTTTGTATTTTTTAATTTTTTTGTGTGTAATAGACCTATCATTGATTCAGTTGGAAAAAATATTAGAACACGATTTCGTGAGCCATGACCACGTTTTATGCTATAATATGTACCTACGTTTGCCCAAAATTCTTCTGTATTTTCATTGAGCGACTCAATTTCTTTTGTTTTTTGTATTTATAACACTATTTTCTATTTTAATTTTCAATATTATATTACATTGGTAGAAAATGCAAAAAATCGGGAGAAACGGTCGCTAAAACGGGATATCGGGAGACGATAACCAAAATCAGTAGATCTCCCGATAAATCGGGAACTTTTGCAACACTCGTCACTTGACAGCAAGTAATGCTAATCTAATGGGAAGGTAATGACAGCTTGTCAGAGGTAAAATAACTGAACGGACTGTAGTAAATAGTAATCGATACTTGTCTTTGGGACTAGCAGCCCATTCTTTTTCTCTCCTTAATCTGTATTAAAGTTTAATGCCTGTCGGAAAATAAATTATTCTTCAACTGAACTGAATAAAATCTTTCATTCCCTCCCCCCCACAAAACTGGTTTTACAGCATGGTATCGTAATAGTTCTCGTAATAGAACATAGATGGTGTTTTTACAATTGTAAAAACAGAAAAAAAAGATTTACAATTGATTTGTTTTTGCAAAGTAATATTAGAATATACTACAAAATTAATCACAGATGGCGCTTAACACATATAGTTTGACTATAGAGATTCGTAAATTAAATTATTTCAAAATATTATTTAATTTTTATTTTTAGTATTGCTGTTTTTGAATATTGTATTTTGAACAATGTTTTTTTAATATTGTTTTTTGATTTTTTTTCATGCCAAAGAAGTATAACTTCTCACGCGCGTACAAAAGTACACGCACCCTTTTTTCTGTAATTAGCCGAAACAAACACAGACAAATAAATAATAAATAAATAATAGAATAATAGATAATAATAATAATAATAACAATAGACAACCAATGAAGAATTCTAAAAATTCTTATTTTAGGAACTTTTGCTTTAATAAATAATATGTTCCCTGTACATACATTAACCAATTGCATTTATTATAATGTAAGGATACCTATGTACAGGTACACATCCATGTGTAATATTTCAGTCAATTTACACATTGAGTTTAAAATGAAATGACGATAAAGTAACGAAATTCAATTCGTTTTTGACCTAATTCCTCCGTATAAATAAATAATAATAAATAAATAACACTGTATAAGCAATACAGTGTTATCTATTTTGTTATTCCAGGTCATGTTCTTCCTGTGTGCTAAATTTCATGAAAATCCGTTCAGTAGTTTCTACGTGGCAGAGTAACAAATATCTTCACAAACCAGTTAAACTATCGTTAAGTTGTGTGTCTCGAGTTTAGCTAAACTTGACCGCTTACCGACCGAGCTTAGCTAATCACACACACGTCTGAATTGTAAACTGATAACGTCAACAACTTCGCTCGAAGAAACGTGACTCTGTTGTTACGAGTACCACAGGTTGTTACAGTTAGGCCGTGTCCTACGTGGGTGACTCAACGCGAACGCGATCGCGAATTCAATGCGATGCGGTGCGACGCGGTGACTCTGTCCTACTGTCCTACTCTGCACCGCCACCGAAATCCGTCGCGGCGCCGATGTTCGCACGAAAATATCAAACCAACTGATCGCGTTCGCGTCAATCGCGCCGCGCCACAGTGCATTATACGTGCGTTTGGTAACGCAGGACACTTCAATACATTTTCACTGCTTGTTCTTTTCGCGTCACGCAGCTTCGCGTTCGCATCTAGATCGCTCACGCAAGACGCAGCGATATATAGAGTCCATTACCTTGGTTTACATTTCTGACGTAAGAGAATTTGAACGTCATGTTATTCACACCGAAATCAATGTCACGATCTTCTGAAAAAAGAAACATATGTGTGACTAACGGCCAATTAAGTAACGGGTAAGAGGCATATTTTGTAGGCAGTTGATAGTCGTTATCAACATATTCCTACCAGCTTCAACCAATTAGGAGTAAATAAAATAAAATATATTATGACTTCTTTTTCGCGTTTTCCATACGCGATTCATTACGGATAAGTGACCTATTTAGTTCAATTTAAGTCTATACGGTATAATTGTTGGTTAGTAAAGTTAACAAACACAAAAGATTGCTCTCAGTACCCACGAAACACGGAAGGGAACATTTCTCCCCGTAACCCATCCAATTTACGACAAACCAAAATTTAACTCAATCGATCATACGATTGACATAAATCTATTTTTGGATATTTGTTCCCCATTCGGCGAAACAAATTGCTTTCAAAATCTTTTTCTGTACAATTGTTGAGACAGCTGAAAACGACGTAACAAAATAAGCATCGCGAACAACGGCAGGGCATTTAATTAGATTTTTAAATTAGAAAGTGGACTTAAAAACTTGGGGCCAAACCGTCTATGGGGTAATAGTGTTTATTTTGTAAAAAGCTTTTGGTGTGCTTTTGTATAACTTTTTGTCGCTTGTTTTAAAGGTATTATGCGACTTTTTCATCGAAGGTGTTTGCTCCAGTTATGGACAACGCCTTGTTGTTTTTAACATAAAGCTATGAACTTTTGCAGCGTAAAAATGACATAATATGTTATGTAAATTTAAAAGACACCCCACGACTCGAAGAAGCCCTTTATTTTCGTATCAGACAAAATATTTGTAGCCATTTACAAAAAGCAGAAAAATCTACACTAATTACGTTAAACATATCCATCCTTGGAACATCGCTATAACGTTTATTTCGATTTGGTCTTAACCGGTCTTTGTTAGTCGAAAAATGGTGCGCTTACCCTAATTTTTCTAAACAGTTTTGGTAAGGTAACAGAGTTGATAATCGTTCACTACCTGATTCCCTCGTTTCCTCCTCACTGCCCCCCGCGCACACCGCACCGAACACTAATAGGAAGCTTACATTCACCCTCATTCTGAATAACTGACGAACTTGCTGCGGTTTGCTGTTACGTCGTGTGTTAGTAGCGTAGAGTTAACAATGTGTAGACAGGACGAATTACCGAGTTTTATTTTAAACAGTTCGTTTTTGTTTTTTACCTGACTGCGCGATGCAAGCGAAAGTAATGTGTTTATCAGTATATGTTTGTTCTTATGTGGCGTTGTAGAGACCAAACGTGTTGGCCGATTTTGATGATGCTTACAAGTGTTACTAAATACTTAATATTGCAAGTGTTACTAAAGACATGTCAATAATCGAAATTCATTACAGCGACAAACAGACGTCATACGTCATTCAAAGCCCGAGATATGAATTGCGAGGAACATGGATGGTTTTATAAAAGTTCATAATATCGCATGTCTAATATTTTCTTTCTTTCTTTCTTTCTAATATCTCTGTTGTTTATCTGTAACAAAACGGAACAAAAGCAATCGGTAAATTGTTGTCGAAAAGGCCGGATGAAACTGACAGTACACAAAGCTTCCCGACTTTTGAGTAAGCTCCGTGATTTATTCTAACCAGGAACAAGCCCATTCGCTAAAAGGATTGCTGTTTCTATATAGATTGGAACTGTGTATATTGAGCATGGGAGTCCACAGAATTCTCAAGTAAATAGTATGTAATATCCAAAATGTTCTGACATTTCTATACATTCAACTTTCATGGTGTTTTGTATACCAACAGTAAAAGTTAAAAGTACCCTTAACAGCACAGTAGAGAATGGTTAGTCATTATAAATATGTATTCATATGTATTTTTATAACCATAACAAAAACAAGAAGAAAGAGATTCTACAAATAATAAACGCTTTCGTTGCTTCTCATCAGGAAATCTGAAAATAATATTTGGTTTATTATACTGGCGGGAACAAACACACGGACGTGCCGACTGTGCTGTCTATGTTTATCTTATTAAATTAGAAATAAAACAAAATGGTTTTGACGGCTTTTTTGACGGCACTTTGACGGCTGGATGGTGAATGCCTTGTGTGCAGATATTCTTTTATTATTATGTATGTCACACCGACAAACCGACAAGCAAAAAAACAATCCAGCGCTGGATTCGATCACTGGACTGGAATAATGTAAGCCGGGCATTGATGTCATCGTAATAAATGGAATATATATCCTGCTAATTATTATAAATGTGAATGTGAAGTTTATCAAAATGTATGGATGTTTAAGTAAAAAAACCTCACGAGCTGTATGTAGTTCACTATCTACTTAAAGAACAAAATCTACTTAAAGAGAGTAAAATCACAAAATAAATCTTTATAAAGTTTCGTAAGTCTACCAGATTATCAGGAAGTGCAGGATGTTTTCGCACGCGCCCCAATGTTGTGTCAACATTCAACACCGATCACGCGGCGTTGCGAGGCGATTGCGCGTGAAAATGCGATAAGTTGCCGCGGGCTGATAACCGTCGCTCGATTACGGCTATTTGTTCGTAATATTTGACTTTTTTCGATAAGTGGCACTTTTTAAACGGTTTTTTTACTTACCCTGCTTGCCTGGGTCAAATAAGCTTCATTCAAAGGCTTAATTAGATCTACTTAATCTTATCTTATGGAGTTGAAATTTTTCATATTACTTTAGTTCTGATGACATCAGTAACAATCCTTTGTGTCAGTACCGATTGACACTATAAAACTGTGCATAGGGCTCAATAACTCTATATTCTTTTTACTTTTTTTACTCCTAATATGGGTACGCATATTTTCTATATTTTTACTACGCATGAATAATAAATGTATGCTTTCCCAAGTCTACTAAATACGAGGCTATCAGGAACCACAGGATGTTTACACGCGCACCCCGATATTGCGTCAACAACGATCACGCGGAATTAGGAAGCGATCGCTCGTGAAAATGTGATAGTTGCCGCGGGCATATATCACGTTTCCTTATTCGTGTAATTCAGATTTTTGGCACGAGCTTTTATGAGTCAAAGAAACCTGACGGTATAATTGTATTCATTAAGGTACCAGAGCTTCATACATTATGATGTAATGTGCCCATCGGTTGGTCTCTAAAGGAAAACTATGGCTTCTTCGTATCTGGGGAATACAGTATTCACCACCTGGCTGCAGCGGTTTGGGGTCAAGGTTAATGGAAAACCCATGTGTCAGAAGTTTTCCAAAGATCTCTGACATGGTTTAATAACTGATAGAAGGCTTTACGTGGACTTCGTACCATGGAGGCGTTCAAAAAATTGTCACTCTACGGAATACTACTTATACGAAGTTACTAGACAAAGAAATTAGCTACTTGTAGAGGGTTCTATTAAGTAGATCCCTGCAGTATGGCACTTATTATTATAACCCCATTAACATTGGATGTTGGGTCGAAGCGCCTCTCATATCAATTTCATTCACCCCTTGTAAGCTATCGGAGGCATTAAGGGTTCTGGAAATTGGTAAAATCGCTGACGGATCAAGGGATAAATCCAATATCTCTCGCTCATTCCCATTGGGGGAGAGCGAGCTGCATTTAAAGGATTCCATTAACATTAGCAGTTAATCTCGTTTAGTTGTATTAGTGTAGCTGCTAAGAGGTTGTTATTAAGTTGTGTCTTCTTTCTTTACTATGCGCGTAAGCGGGATGGATATTATAGAAACATGTGCTGCAAATGTAATTTTCAACACCCTTGCTCATAAATTGGTTTTTATCACATGGCTTTTACACTCATAATCCATGGTATTAAACACTTGTGCTTTTTTTTCTTGATCGCACTAGTGTTTTATTTTATAATCCATCAAATTAAGTTTGTACCTTGCTGAAAGATATTATTTATGCATTCTATTTGCTCTTAACTTAGCCGGGTTATAGTTTTATTTTTAAATTTCGGAAAAAAGTTTTGACTTAGATACCTTTCGTTTCAGCATAAGACTAAAAATAACACTATTTTTGTAAAAAAAAAGAAGTATACCACCTTGAATTGATAAATTTTCAACAATTTATTTACTTTAATTAATAATTCAACGTGAAACTAATTCATAAATACATAAATATTACATTTTTTTACATTTTGCGTTTTGGCTGTTTAGCGTAATTGTTCGTGCCTACGCGTAGGTCCAATCTGCGCGCATAGCTTACACGCCGCGCGCAGAAAAAAAATCAGCGCGGAGCGCGCCATTTTTAACAAACATTTTTATTTGAGTACAAATAATTTGTTTTTTTTACTCGTAAGTGTGTTGAAAAACGTCGTATGACACACGTGAGGTTTGGTCATAACACTCTCGGTTTTCTTGTAGCACTCGCCTTCGGCTCGCGCTGTGCAATACCACCTCGAGTGTAATGACCAACATACCACACTTGTATCATAATGTACTATTTCAACACCCTTGCTCATAAATTGGTTTTTATCATATGGCTTTTACACTCATAAACCATGGTATTAAACACTTGTGCTTTTTTTTCTTTATCGCACTAGTGTTTTATTTTATATTCCATCAAATTAAGTTTGTACCTTGCTGAAAGATATTATTTATGCATTCTATTTGCTCTTAACTTAGCCGGGTTATAGTTTTATTTTTAAATTTCGGAAAAAAGTTTTGACTTAGATACGTTTCGTTTCAACATAAGACTAAAAATAACACTATTTTTGTAAAAAAAAAGAAGTGTACCACCTTGAATATGATAAATTTTCAACAATTTATTTACTTTAATTAATAATTCAACGTGAAACTAATTCATAAATACATAAATATTAGATTTTTTTACATTTTGCGTTTTGGCTGTTTAGCGTAATTGTTCGTGCCTACGCTCCAATCTGCGCGCGCATAGCTAACACGCCGCGCCCAGAAAAAAAAATATCAGCGCGGAGCGCGCCATTTTTAACAAACTTTCCGTCTGGTCTGTGAGCATTGTTTATTTGAGTAAGAATAATCAATAATTTGTTTTTTTACTCGTAAGTGTGTTGAAAAACGTCGTATGACACACGTGAGGTTTGGTCATTACACTCTCGGTTTTCTTGCTGCACTCGCCTTCGGCTCGCGCTATGCAATATCACCTCGAGTGTAATGACCAACATACCACACTTGTATCATAATGTACTATTCCAATGAACTAATATTTCTGTACACCTATTTACTTTTATTTTCTTAGTGAAGTGAGACCTATAGCTGAATGTGTAAAATTTTTATATGTGTATTTCTGCTCGTTTATCGAATATTCGCACATGTCACAGAGGACGGAAAATAGAATCTTGGGAAATGATGGTTTGGATTAATAAGTAAGGTAATGTATTGCATAAATGATTTTTAGACATACTATGGTTTTAACCCATCAATAGCCCAATTTGAGCAAGGGTGTCTCCTCTTGAGGAGGTCTAGAGCATATTCCACCACGTTGCTGCAGTGTGGATTGGTGAAAGACAAACTAATGATTTTTTTTGCTTGTCATTTTAAGTGACACCTGTGTAGTGTTACCTGCTACACAGATAATCTTAATACAAGGGTGGGAATTTTACGGTATGAAGACAGGTGGAAGCTAGCTAGGCTAAGTAGACGGTAGGCTAGGTAGTCGATAGGCTAGATGGTACTGAAGAAACATTCATGGTGCTTAACCAAGCGACCTCCAGATAAAGAAACCAATCACAACTTTAAACACCATCAAGTTTCACGATCAGAGGCGTGTTATTGAGGAGTCTCACTTTGTTATTAATAAAATATATACAGATATAGAACGTTCCAATTTACTGCTATAATATGTACACAGATTGCGTGTCGAGACGTCGCGTCGATAGATCACCGGAGCGCCGTTATTGTCGGGACGTGACGTGGCTACATTGCGACTATAGCCTAATGTCTATGCCTGCCTAGTGCCTCGTCATAGACCTTTCTTCTTATTTTTTACAGTATTCAATGACATTAAACGTGTAGTAGGTACGTTGGAACTAGATACATGGAGCTGAACTGTTTATTTTATTGTAATAACCCACCGCACGTTCTTTTAATTTTTAGTGTAAATTATACCCATATCGAAATTTTTTCATTTAATTTCATCCCTAAAGCCATACATACGTTTTTTGCCAGCTTATTTATCCAAGATTTAAATTGTAAGTATGATTTAGCATGATTACATTGTGTAATGAAGTTATGCCAGTTCAACCGTAACGGCGCCCAATTTTTTTACCGTAGGACAGTTGAAACACTTTGTTTCAATTCAGCCCGATTGAATTTTTTTGCATGTTTTTTTTTTGCATTGGTGTTATTGATTGAGCTTTCCTCATTTTGCGGAATTCATTTGAAGAGGGTGGGTGCCAGTTCAGCTTTATAAAAAAAAGATTGTAGCATCAATAATGATATAATCAGATGATTATTTCTGCTTTTAATGTGATACATTTCAATACTTAAAGTATTTTGATTTTTTTCCTTCTAAAATCTCAATATTGTAATAAGGCATGAAACTAACAGTACAAATTAAGATAAAAAAATAATAAAGAAGAAGCAAAAACTGCGTTCTCAATAACATATTATTTCCAAGTAATAAGTGTTCCAACTCTCTTAGGCCATTGTTGCAAATTATAATTATTAATGAATAATGTCAATGACATTTTTAGAATTAGTATTCCAATTTTGATTGCAATATTGATTTCGACCATAACTTGTTCGAAATATGCGAACTGTGACCACACAATTTTTATTTTTAAAAATTTCTTGCCATTCTTAACTTGTTGATTTATTCTATTAATCCTGAACTATCAGCTGTTAAATTGTTTTATCTTTTTGTGTTCAAGTCTTGAGTAATTTTTGGAGCACCCATTATAACTGAAAAACTAAGGTTACATTAAACAGTGCTTTTATCTAAATCTGGCATCATTCCATTTCCAAAGCAGTAAATTCGCGCAAAATAAAATAAACAGTCGTGGAATGATGGCTCTGTTTCTCACGTCAGATAAACATGTCTGTCAAGATAACGTTCGAATAGACACTAAATGTAAATACTTTAGTATATTATATGCTTTGCTAATTATAAGCATGACCTGAAGGTATGAAGGTATACTCATATGTATAGCGCATGACATGTTTCTTAAGCTAGAGTCAAAATCATGTGTATTGAAGAAATAACAATATGAAAGATCGTCTCTGCTGGCTATTTTGGCTATTTTCGTCCCCTAACTTACTCTCGGTAGTGACTCTTGTCTGCGAAGAGAGGGGTCGTGGGTTCGATTCCTGACGGGGATATTGGTATGATAGATATAGTATCTATTTGTACTCGGGTTATGGGTGTTTTAGTGATGTCTTCCTTGTGTTGTTCGTGATGCCTGTCACTGATGTCCATGGGTGACGATGACCAGTTCCCACCAAATGGCTTGTTTGGTTTGGTCGGCTAGAATGGTACAGAATTGTAACCTTATGATTAGTTAACTATTGTGCAACTTTAGAGCATATTCCAACAAAAATAGCTGGAAACATTGAACAAAACTAATCGAATTTCTCGCGAACTATGCTCGGTGCTGATCGAGAGTTTTTAAAGCTCTCTACTGTTCGTACTATTAAATAAATTTTTAAAATTCTCCAAGCTGTGCAATTCTATACTCTTTGTTCTGCTATTGGCTTTAACCCGTTAATTGCTCACTATAATAGGTCACGGGTCTTCTATATACCTACACTTAGTTCTGCTATTGGCTTCAACCCATTAATTGCTCACTACAGGTCACGGGTCTCTTCTAATAACTGAAGAGGCGTTGTGTTTACTCCGTTGAGAATATTATGGAGAACCCATATGGGAACTAGTTTTCTAATTTGCGTTATTTTTTTTTGACTCCTTGACCAACAGTCAAATCATTACCGTATGACTTGGTTTTTACTATTATAGATATATTCATGAAGTAAGCGAAATAAATTCATTTCAAAGCCGTTTTCAAGTGTAAAAATTAATGACAGGTTACAGTATACAACACAGCTCACATAAAACTTAAATTAAGTGTCGGCAATGTCGTCTCGTTTTCGAGGAAACAACCCCCACTCGCGATAATGGTAGCCATTTTGGCGGAAAAATAGCTCTGTACCGCCATTTACTGCTATAATCTTGTAAGCAGATGCAAAAAATATGTCCCCAATATTTCGCTGCGTAAAAAGTTATAGTTACGTAACGGTAGCTTAATGTAATATACGAAATTATGTCGTGTTTGCGTCGTATCGTATCGTACACATAAATTATTTATCGAGATGAGTTTCCGGACGGACCGGATCGAAGAAGAGTCGTAGGCGTTGAGGTTCCCACGAAATCCTACATTGAATTGACAAAGCTTCTAAAAATAGACAAAATCACGAATATTTTAGTAAAATATATGTTAAACTTTCTACTTTCTTCATAATGTTAGCCGTTAGTCACTATTGTTAGGAACTGTTTATTGTAGTCATTTCGAAGACCATTGTGGTGTGTGGTGGTGACACAAACATTTGAGACACTTGAGTCTCAGATTATAGATCTGAGACTTGAGTTTAAATCATTCCTTTCATTTGAAAACTATATGCAAAGAGGTCGAAATATCGCGATACAAATGTCGTAAAGTTATATGGGTATACCCGTATAATAGGAAAAACCATTGAATGACCAAGTTATCCCCATAAAAATGTAAGTAAACCAGATTGAAGTGTAAAAACTTTTCGCTTCCAAGACCCACAACAAACGGTACCCTGTCGAACCGTGATAAATGGCCTGCCCTGTCTATAAAGCCTTTCGGGTTTCGAGCCTCGGTAATTTAAGCCTTTCCCACAGATTTTTGACGTATGTATCTGTATTTATTCGATAGGCTATGATTGTAATTTTTTTTAAAAGTTTGGTAATGATTACAACCTGTTCGGTTCGCTGATTTGTGAGGTAACAAGGCGAGGCTAGAAAAAATATTATATTGTTATTATAATGAGGATCATTCACGTAACTGAAAACCTGGTTTTGATGTAGCTAAGCGCTTAGGATTTGTTTTCTCTAGTATGACACTTTTTAAATTTTTAAAATCCATCAAGAAATGACCGAGTTATTAATTATTCAAGGTAGGCACTATTTAAATCGCGCGCGCTTTCTCGATTCTCTGTGATGACGTCATTTAGCGCGTAGGCCGAGAGCCTCGCGCCCGGCGCACTTTGACTTAGCCTTACGCGAGCTCGTTGTAGTGCATGTTTTAAATATAATACGTTTTTTCTTGGTGATTACTTCTCACTTTTTATTTTGACATCGTTCTTATCATGAAATATTTTTATAAAAGTAAAAATAACTGCATGTTATGGTACAAAACAATGAAGATTGGCTTTGTATACGTTCACTCGGATAAATAGGCGATCGTTTTTGAATTACCCTATAGCCAAATTTTTAACAATAAAAATGCATAATATAATTAAGTGTGCCCATTATACCTAAAACAGATTTATGTCCTGCTTGAATACTAACTGCCCTTCTTTCGCTTAAAGTGCTTAATCTTACCTAGGTATTACGAGTATATTATTCGGGAAACCTGTGCCTTAATAGCCGCAGTCGAAATATTTTTAGTTACGATTATTTATAGATAACCATACAAATTTTTTCTCAATAGGAAAAAACGGAACCTTTGTAAGATCACTTCTGGTGAATCTGTCCGTCTTTCTGTCGGTGAAGACCATTTTACACAGGAAAGCAGGTATTCAAAACCTACAGGTAGGCGACGTACTTCTTGGTAACCTAGAATCACGAAATTTGACAAGAAGCAGTCTACTACGACTTGTTGTCCTATGTACAAGTTAATGAAAAATATATAAAATAAAATAAAAATGTTTACCATTACTTTACTAGGTACCTAGTAACGTGGGAGGAGCGAACATGTCATTGTGTGTAGGTACATGTAATATAAAGTGTATGTGTGTGATGGATGAATACTTGTATTGAGACTTTAAGACTGATAGATAGATAGTACTTTTCTAATTAAATTGATGACCTTCGCTCAGCGGCCTTTTCTAGGCTGACGTTCCCAGGTTCGATCCCCGAGCGGGCTTCAATTTGAATTTAAATTTGGATATTTTATTATTGTGTTCGTCTTTTTGTGTCCGTATATATTAATCACGCCACATAATAGATTTTCAGAATATACGATTTTATGAATAATAATTTTATTTGAAACTAGTACCTAAATGCTCTCGCTTCGATTCAGGTTCGGTTCGGTAAACCTTTCTGTAAGTTCACAATCTAATAATTTTACAGACGGAACTCTGTAAATTTTTCACCGCTACAATACATAATTGAAAACTGCATCTAAATTCGTTAAGCCATACGATAAATTCTAAAAAGCTAATTCTAAGTGATAATTTTTCTCAAACATATTTCATGCACAAACATATTATCAGTTACTGTTTATTACAAGCATATATGATTAATTTTGCCGAATTGGGCGGCATAGAATAGATACAAAAGGGGAAAGGGGGGCCCCCTTTCCCCCGGGTGACCCTTCGCGTAAGGGTTAAACTATAAATAATTATTAAACATCAATAATATTACTGGTATTTTCATTAAGACTGCTTGGCCTTCTTTCTTGATTCAGGTGACAAATAACTCGTGTTCCGGCTGAGGGTCTGAGGGCTATTAGGCACAGTGTTACCACAGATAGGTATCTAGATTTTTAGAAACGAGCGTGTGGGTGTTACTAATGTCGATGGGGATGCTGTCCACTTATCATCAGGTGGCTTGTCTGTTTGGTTGCCGACAGTTTAAGTAAAAGTGTTATTATCTCGTTTCTTTTCATAATTTTAAACTGTTTTTTTGAAATATTAGCGTAATTTAGAACACGAAAAAAGTTTATTAGGTGTAGCAATGGTCGTACTTGCAAAATGCGGCATGATATAAATATTATCTTGACATCATTTTCCCTCACTCCACCGAAACAACACTAAACTCATGCAATCCCCGTACGTCGCGTCGCGGTGAGGCGTCAAATGACGTCACAGGCGGTTTCGCGCTCGTTGCGCGTGTTTTTTGAAACTCATTTCTAAAATCGCTGTAACTTCTTTATTTTTGGTCCGATTTTGAAAATTTTTTCAACGATGTTCATAGTTTTTTCATATCTACAAATCTGCATACTCAAAAAAAAATGTGAATGATCCTCATTATTGTAGGTGGCAGAACTTCTATACGGTTCGCCCGCGGTAACACTGCCTCATCGATTTCTGCTCTGTAACAATACTTACGCACCAACTCAGTCACTAATGGTAATTTAAATCGCTCCTTAGTACAGAATTTGTATAGTGATTCATTATTAAGGAGCGAATAAAGTAACCGTTAGTGACGCTGAGTTGGGGCGTAAGTCTTTTAAGGAGTTTTGTTTTTAGGATATTTATTTATTTAATCTTTATTGACCACAATATAGGATTAAGGTACAAATGGCCAGCTTAATGCTTTATGCATTCTCTGCCAGCTAACCATTAGGCCATTATTAACCATTAGGATATGGTCGTCTATTTATAATATCCACTATGTCCAGCTGTCCTTAGTGATAGCAACAAACATTTGACATAGTTAATGTATATAACCATTGTGTGTGTGTGTGTTATACCCCAACACCAATAAAAATCCTGTAACCTGTACCCTTACCTATACCCTTGGTTCCAGAAGCTGGTTGTGGGCGGACCCAACCAGAGGAACTGGCGGGGTATTCTCATCGCGCTCCTGGTCATCGTCATGGTCCTGGCCCTGATCGTGACCTCCGTGGTGCTGCTGACTCCACCAGACGAGGGACCTCGGGTCAAGGGCAGGAGACTCAGGATCCAGGACCTGTTGACTGATGATCTGGTGCCGGTTCGGTGGAATGGAACGTGGATTTCTGGTGAGTTGGAATAGCTGTAATTTTGAAGATTTTTATGAAATAAAAATCCACAATAAGACCCTGTCCATAGTCTGGATGATTTTTTCGTGCGGTGTTTTTATTGGGTTTCGACTTACTCGATTCTCAAAGAATCCTAGTTTTCTGCTATTGAGCTGATATCTCCCCACGCGTCTTAACTGAAAAAAGCATTGACTGTTCCTTGAAGTCATCTATTTTTATAATCGAAATAGGAACACCGCCTCTGAAATGAACAAAACACTATTTTTGTGTGCAGACATGATCGAAAACCACAATTAATTTTTCTTTATTAATTTAGGCTTTTATTTTTTAAGTCGCTGTTTATACAGCCACTCTAACATTGAAAATCGTTGGAATGGCCTCGTTGACCTTTTTTACGGCCCTTTTTGTATTCATTTTATTCTGTTTATGCGTCACATATTAATGTTCATTTATTTCTTTCTATGAAGTTGTGTAAATTGCTCAAAATCAAAGTCAAATATTTTATTTAATGTAGGTATTACTCACTATACTTATAAACGTCAAAAATCTACAACCGTTTCGGAAAGGTTCCATATTATGACGAGAAGAAATAGCGAAAGAATGTCGTATATTTGTTTTATGACATAAACAGTCAAATATGTTCTCCACTAAATAATAAATATTATAAAGACGAAGAGATAGAGGGCACTACTTCTCTAACACACGGCGCATGATTTATGTATGTGTATTAACTCATCTATCTCGGCGGCATTAGCATAGCGCTGTAGCTGGGGTTTCATTGAATTATGCATTATATCAATGTTATAGATATGTTTGGTAATAGTTTTGGCCGCCAAGGATTTTTGTTTTGATATCTTATTTCGTATTATATCTCTGTATGATATGATATTGCAGGTTGAATTATCTTGACTTCTTTTTCTTGATCTCTTTAGTTGGACTTGAATTATCCAACACTAGCTCCGCTCTGTAATAAGTACCCTATAATGTTACTTTAGACCATGGTCTACTTGTTTGCTAAATTTAATGAAAACCTGGTCACTAGATTAAGCGTGACAGAGTACCAAACATCCTTACAAGCTTTCACATTTAAAAAATTAATAGGATATTACCATTGAAGTATTATTACTAGCGTATAGAACCGACACCGCGAACACCATGTATGTCCCAATGCACTGGCGCCACGTGGCTTCAATCTTCAATGGATTCGTTCGATTTTGAAATGAGAACGAGTGCTCAATTTTGAAAATCGATCCTCTCGGCGGGACACATTTTGTTCGAGATGTCTGTTCTATGACATTATACTTCAATGGATATTAGTAGGATAATATCAATACTATCTTTAAGATTGTATTATAAGTTTATCTGAGAAGTAAACCCGTCATTTATTACGGAGGAATCTCAGAGTGTATTCAATAGGGAGATTTACAACGTTACGCTGGAGGGTTTACGATAAACAATAAATTTTGTAGCTTTAATAGCATTAACGTTCGCAGAAGTACCCATCGGAAAGTCTCGCACAGATTTTAATGTCCCTGAGTTACGTCGATCTGTATATAATAATGTAGGATTGGGAATGTAGAGAGCATAGAATGGGACGTGGGTAAGAGTGTGAGAGTTATAAAGGTATCTGAAGGAGTGAAAGGGAAGGAAGAAATTTACATTGGACTTTTGAACTTAGAACTTTGGTTCTTCGCACTGCTCTGGTTTTCTGACGGTGCCGACTTCAGACTTCACATTGAAAAGACGATCAGACGTCTTGATATGGATAGAATATCACAAACAAGAGGACTGAATCTTATAATTACCTCCATTTACTGAAGATCGGATATCAATATCTTCTTTCCATTTGCCGCTGGATTGCCGAGAATATCCGGTGGTAGATTTCGCTATTCAATGCCGTCTGAGGTTCCTTAGGGAAATGAGGAAACTACTTATTTATTAACTTGCGAGTTGGTAATGTACAAGGGACGCAATTTCACTTTGGGGATTGAAAGTTGCTAACTTTCAAATTATGACCTGGTGGAATCGTGGGTGTAAATTCTTCACACACCTCTTATTAACCCGCGATGCAAAACGAGGGGTATTATCAGTTATTTTACGTGTGTGTTTGTGTGTGTGTGTGTGTGTGTGTGTGTGTGTGTGTGTGTGTGTGTGTGTGTGTGTGTGTGTTTGTGTGTGTGTGTGTGCGTGTGTGTGTGTGTGTGTGTGCGTATGTGTGTGTGTGTGTTTGTGTGTGTAATGTAGATATGAAGCTACAAAGCTGCTGATAGAATTTTTTCAATCGGTGCAGTAGTTTATCCATGTTATTATCGTGAGTTTATTGTAATAATATTTGAGAAAACAAAGTTGTCGGGGGTGTTTTACATTTTAATTATATTCAAGGTTATATTATCTAACGCGATGCGTTGTCGGCTAAAAACAAATTGGGGGACTGAAGTGAAGAATCATTAATTTCTTTGATTTATTTTGCTCTTCGATAAATAATGCAAAAGAGCCTCTAGTCCGCGATGCCTGCGAATAATAATAGCGTTTTTATATTATACTTACATATGTATTTTTAATAACTCATCGTCTTCGCTGGAACATATATTGTTTCTACGACATACCGCAATCTTACTTTTTTCAAAAGAAACCTCGTTAACCTTTACTAAATTCACTTGTCTTCTATTTCATTCTGTTCCACAAACGGATCCCACATTATAATATGAAAATATTCTTGCTGCGAATGTTCAACCACATTTACAAGATTTTTCAAGATATTTT
The DNA here is from genome assembly GCA_963932265.1 of Thymelicus lineola. Classification (NCBI taxonomy): domain Eukaryota; kingdom Metazoa; phylum Arthropoda; class Insecta; order Lepidoptera; family Hesperiidae; genus Thymelicus; species Thymelicus lineola. The sequence continues at coordinate 7,745,056 of OZ010705.1, read as the reverse complement.
CTTAGACCCTAGCAAGCGTAAATTAAATTCAAGTGACTTCTTAAAATTTGACATTGAAAAATTGTGCCTGTGTAATCTTTACGCGCGATTGAAGTAAGACTTCTTTGACGTTAGTGACACGTATTACAAAAAAAATAACTTAAATAAATATCACATTACACTTGACTCATATTTATTAACAATATACTTCACCCCGTCATTGTTATTTAATCTATAGACTTGTCACAGATACAATGTAAGTAAAAACACAAAGTGAACTCAGCCGAAGATTAAATCCGTTCATACGTGAAAATTCTTTTCATTTTGAGCAATTCATAGGATAAATACGAGTTAACTATTATTTTCGATAGCAAGTAGAAATTTTACAATACAAAAAATTTCAACTAACTCATATTTTTCTTGTTCTTCCTTTAATTTAAGATACTATGTAGCTGAAAAGAAATTGATCCTTATGATTTACCCTTTCATTGGTAGGTATAATAAAATAGATAATATTTTATTTTTCACATTTCACCAGTTCGATTCCCGGCTCAAGCAGGTGATTTTTTAAACATCTTTGAATGAAGTTTTACTTATTTTTGAAAAGAAAGGAATGTTTCCTTTCAGTAAAATCTACCATCATCAATATTTAGGGTACTTTTCCTCCAATTACCGTCTTTTATTTCCACCCTGTATAGCAGAGCGACGCCGCTATAGTTATAGCCTCCCAGCAGCTCTACAGACTTGTCTATCGCCAATGTATCAAAGCGTCATACATTGTGGATAATGTTTTTGATGAGGCGTTGATGGTATTGTGAAACGAACTTATCACCCTTTTTTATGCAAATTCTTATTTGCTAACACCTAAGCCATTTGATCGTAAGTAGTTACTGTCATCCATAGACAGTATTTTTTATATGAAATAAGTTAGTGCTAGTAACAATTATATTTAATAGATATAATCAGTGTTAGTATATTGGACATTAAAAAAAAAACACTCAAACTAACAAACATAAAACAGAAAAATATCTTAAATTATTATAAAAATAAGAATATTTACAAGAAATATAGTATATCATCCAAAATCCCTAAATTTGGCATTGTACCCAGAACGCTGACAGTATTGCCCCGGTGAATTGCTAAACTAATTCTTTGAGCAAAATAGCTGCCAGCTTTCGGGTCTCCAGAAGTCCGGACCAGTCGTTTTGACAACAATCCCACCTGATGGTAAGTGGCGATGAAGTTAGCATGGGATTGACTTTTGAAATGACATACTCGTAATAATAATAGCTAGAAATGTGTATCTAAATTTGCTTATTGAAACCAATGATATCAATGTAAATAAATGAATATAATTACTACTTCTTCTATATGGATAGTGCTAAACAATCCCGAATTTAGCTGTGAGATTGATCTGCGATTAGAGAAACACCACGTTCTAATTGTACGAGTATATCTACAACGATCATTCCCCAAAGTAATTAATATACCTAAAAAGTAAGCCAAAAGTAAATCACTTGTTTGGCCAAGATAAGGATTATATTATTTTTACTTCGGGTACAGAATCCTAAAACAACAAAGAACATCCATTGAGCTAAGAAGGGCGTAGGATGTGGGAATCAAAGTGATGTTTACACAAACACAGCCAACAACTGGACGGATGAATGGACAAGTTTATGTAAACACGTATCTCACTGTTGACAGGGACGTTATTGTTATGAACAAAACACTGATTTTATATGTATCTGAGGTGAAATCTGTTGTTGACTAATTTTAGGATTAAATTTTATTTTATAGATAGAACCTCATATTTATAAAAAAATATTATCTTCAATTTAAAAACAAAAATTGATAAATAAATATCATTATCAAACCCACCAAAAACGTCACGTGACGTCAATATCCGATATTCAATACTATCTGTCTACTGAAGTTTGTTGAATTGCTATATAATGCTATATAGGAACAATGACGTCATATTCTCAAAATGGCGTTTGAGGTCACGTGACAGTGAGTACAATTTTTAACGTTTTAAATTAATGATATTTTATTTATTGTGATTGATTTCGATAAATAAATTATATTTTAGGTCTTTGAATGTCACCATTAATACTTTAGACATTTTATATTAATTTATAATTAGTGTCAACATCCATATTAAAATTTTTTCAGCATTATTATTATTTGGGAAACTTGGGAGTATGGATGTCGGTGTTAATTCGAGAGGTCATTGTGACCAAAATTTGAATGGCCAAATCTTGATGACCAAAGCTTGATCCTTTATTTTTTTCTCTTTAATTGTTGGCTCGCAACGTATTGGAGATGCTTTTGGTGTTGCTGATGTCCATGGGTGATATTTACCGTTTATCATCTCATGGCTCACCACCTCCTTTGTCGTTAACGTACATAAAAAATATATTTTATTTTAATCAAATGGAGTCTTGGAATCCTGGTCCACAAATGGCCCACGCATGAAGAGTAGGTATCAGGGTAACAAAAATCAAAGGTACTTTTAACACAAACAGCAAAAAAGAGTATGTTCACAGGTTGATACAATTTAATATACAAATGGGGAAGTTGTGTTGCGTGACAGAAACAATTTGTTATGACTTTATTTGCTCGAGTTCATTCTAAGTTGGTTTTACACGCTTCGTTAGTTCTGAAAACTCGATAACGTACCTAACTACCTACAGTTAGAGCGGGTTTCGTAGTGTAGTATTTCGTAGTAATTTTATCTTGACATATTTATTGGCTAAAATGGGTAACGAGTAATCAGACCTCGTTTCGCTACGGGAAATTTTATCCATTCGTTGAGAAATGGTATTCTGATCAGAATGAATCATTAAGTCTTAGAAGATACGTAGTAAAAGCAGTTTATAATCGCGAAATTACACCATAACTATTTCGGCAACAGTTTTATTTAAACAAAAACAAAATAGCTGACCACCATTGAAGTATAATGTCATAGAACAGACATCTCGAACAAAATTTGTAGCCCGCCCGGGAGGTTCTATTTTCAAAATTGAGCTCCGGTTCTCGTTTCAAAATCGAACGAATCCATTGAAGATTTAAGCCACGTGGCGCCAATGCATTGGGTCATACAATATGGTGTTCGCGGTGTCGGTTCTATACGCTAGTAATAATACTTCAATGCTGACCACAGCATTGTTTTCTTTTAACTATGGAGGGTAGAGTTAAAGAGAGCTATCTCATATGGGGGGAAGATGAAAAAGTATCCAGTCGCATACTAAAAATAGAGGTTCCAGTACCACAATAGCGCTGGCGTCGGAAAAACTAAGTAACATAGCTGTTGTAGATGGAGTGAAGTTTGATGAGTTCAAATATTTAAAAATTTTCATGACTAGAGTAGCTGTTACTAAAAAGCGAGTATACAAAACCTTAACTATTAACGTAGTCTAATATGTTTTAGTAAATATAACTAAAATACTACTGTGAAAAAATGTTTTTTTAAAACTTATCTCAGGCTACCGCAGCGCCACCCTTATTGGACGCGTTTTTACAGACACTTTTTCATAACAGAGATGGCTCTCCAACCTCTTCACTCCATACTTCTAACACATGTTGATATTTTTTTAATTTAATTATTATTATATTTTTTACAGTTTAATAAATCTGGAACATTTTGCCTTTACAACTAGCGCAACTACAATGCATTCAATGTAACCTCAATTGGACTCGAAAGATTGTTTCGGGGAAATAGAAATAGGGAATTGGCAGTATTGCACGAAACACAGAAGTGCTATTTCGTGAGGGCCTCAACTGAGATGATACTATTACGATACGCTACGAACTATGTCGTTTGAGAGTGTTCTGTTCTTGCTGTTGTCTTAATGTGTCCTATTTCTATATTGTTCTAGTTTTCTTCGCCTACAATGTTTTATTGGATATTGATTTTTAATATAAGGCCATCTAGCAAAAATCTATCTTTAAACAATTGCAAAAATTTCCATCCATGCAAGATTTTTATACGATTTTAACATATATTTATGAATTACCTATGTTATTTTATATGCTATGTTATAAACTTTGTTATTTTATGTATGTTGATGTTCAAGTTCATGTTTATGGTCAGATCGGGGTGTCGGAAGAGACGACAAAGTCGGCCCACCGCTGGTGGTAGTTCTGTATCACTAATAACAATAATTATCTTACCGTGAAGCCCGCCTGACTAATGATTCGTCGTTCGCCTAGGACTTAGATGGCCTAGGGATTGAAGGCCTGTAATTTATTTGTTATATTGTTTGCTTTGCCAAGCCACATCGCATCGTTACTGATGTGTATGGGCAATGGTGACCACTTAATATGGAGTGCTCGATAGTCGAAAAATTACTTTTAAATGTATGATTTTTTCACTATATTGAAAAAAACAACTTGTTCAGTGTAAAAAAGGTGCCGTAGACATAATTCACTTGGGTTATCTCACCCAATTTAATATTTTAATTCATTTTAATTTCATTTCATTTCATACTTATATTAGTGTTTTTAAATAATAATTCACACTCTGAATATTTTAAAAAATAACTGTGAATAGAAATATAAAATAGAATACGATAACACGAGCTATAAAAATGCTGTCTGGTGGATTACCACGTCAATAGAATAGTCGCAGAGGGTTAAGTCTAATTTTAGTAAACTTTATTCACCTATACACCCAAGTGAATTAAGTCTACCAACCTAGGTGAATTAACTATAATAAATTAATAGATTTAAGTCACCGATACTTTATTTCAGCATAGTTTGTGCAAGTTAACTAATTATCAAGTGTAATTTCTCGCTCTAACCACATAGTTCCGTTTCCATCAGCATGGAGATGATTTTCTGTTTTAGAACGATACGATGACGCAACGAGTCATGTGGGTAAAGCCTACGGGAAGCATGTAGGTCACAATGTCAAGTAAAGTGCCCTTACATTTGTAACGAGTAAACAGTCTGGGGTTTCAGAGATGTTTTCAGTATAATTTTCGTTACGCTGCAGATATTTGTATCCCGGGCTTGGGATATGGGAAAAGCATACGCGTCTTATTTTAGCTTCATATCAACGTTGTCTAAAATAAGTTTGATCTTATATGAAATAATTTACAAATGTGTAGGTATGACTTTTCATAATAAAGGCTGCAAAAATATTCGTTGGCATTTTTCACATTCTAACAAAAAAGAGAAAAAAATCCAACAAAATTAATTGAGTTAGAAACCGCCACATCACATCTTACGTATTATTAAAAATAATGTTTCAAACAACCTAATTATAAATGTTTAATTATAGAACAAAAAATAAGGAGAGCTTCGAAGCGTGATAGCTTTCATTAAGTTTGCATACAAAAAAGCCCCAAAAGTTTGGAACTTTCACCGCGCTACTTAAGATGAAGTTAGTTCAATTGTATACTTAATAATTTGTCTAGGGCATATTCGTGTTTTAAGGCAGGGACAAATTATTGCAATATTTTTTGATGAATTTTTTCAACAATGATCTTAAAAATTGGTGAAATTTGTATGTATGATTGTGCTTTCAACAATGTCATGTTTGAAGAATATGCATATTTTTGGAGTTTCACTTCTTTAGAATCGATTTTCATATTTAAGCCCGAGGTATGAAAATTTATGAGGAGTAAAATCAATCTTTCTCCGTTACGTTATGCGTTATGTTTATAATTCGTAACACAGAATACATTATAGATGGCGTTGTTAATGATCAGTAACAAGTCAACGCAACCTATCATAATAATAATCTTGTTACTGATTTCACAATGGCAAACTAGATGGCGTTGTAATAATCTTGTAACTAAATGGCGTTGTTACTGATTTGACGATTGCAAACTAGATGGCGTTAAACTCCAGTCGCGCGTCGGAGGTGACACACATAATTTATTTTATGAAAAAAGTGTCAAAATGAGAAGAAGTTTCCATCAATAAACTTTATAATATAACAACTAAGTTTTGAGTATATCAAATCTGTATTATTTTTATGTAAGTACTAAGAAAATGTAATTACGATGTCTGTCTTTTCTTAATTATATTGAAAACATAATAATGGTTCTCTTCTTTCCAGACCACAGATGGTAATGTACCTACTAAGTACATTGTACTTAAGACAAACAAACCCACTGCGCTACGGTCGCTTCAGTCTAAAGCACCTTTCCATCGCCGATATTTTAATTATAGGCCCAAGGCCGTGTGCACGGTAAAAGCCATATTTGTTTTGCTAATAATAACGAGCCCCTGTGGCTTCACATACCCTCTGGTCTTGCGTACATTGTGTCAATAAACCAATATTTCATCGTAATTCCATTATAGAAATTTTATACGCTTCTTTATGTTCAGTTAAACGAAAATTTATAGTTCTTTTATAAAGAGAATTTAATGCTGCCCACGGCTTTGGTTTTCCGGGATAATAACTACCCCAATGTTATTTCAGATTATGGTCTATTTGTATGCTAAATTTTATGAAAATCTGTTCAGCAGTTTTTGCGTAAAAGGGTAACAAACATCTATACGTACGTACAAACTTTCCTATTTATAAAATTAGTTTTCCAAAAATATGTTTGAACCCTAAATTTAAATAAAATATTTACCGCAGCGTTAGTTAGTAAAACGATAAATAAATTATGGGGTTTAGCCGTAATATGCTTGAATGATTGGAATGATTTAACACCCAGGTGCAATAATGGATTTAACTGGCAGACTCATGCGAATAATATTAATAACTCTAGTAATACGTTCGCTCGTAGATGTGGAAATTGTCGCAATTCCGTTGCGGAAATAAGCCAACTTGAAATTGGAAATATTGAACATCTATATTCCCTGTCTCGGAGAAAATTAACAAAACCTAAAAATAGTTTTTAGGAATTGTTATTATTGTCTACTTACATGCAAAATTTGAAGTCACTAACAAATCATTATCACACAATATTAAGTATCTAATAAAAATACTTACGCTATTTATATGACAACTTAAAACAAAATAAGGGATACATAAATGATTTAAGAGTAATTATTAATTTATCTGTTTATACCAAGCAATCCTGCTTGGCGTTTCATCGGGTTTTAGGGCCATAAGGTAAGGATCTTATCAATATTATTATCGAGTCATTAATATTACAACTGGTATTATTATCTTGCTCAGAAGCTGGCCTGGCTGGGATCTTGAGAGGGTATGTTAGTTATTTCCTTTTTAAGCGATTTCAAAATAAGGAGGAGGTTCTCAATTCAACTGTATTTTTTTATGTGTGTTAACATATAACTTTTTATTGGATGTAACGGTTTTGGTGATAGTAGGTATTTTGATTTTGATGATGATTTAGATTTTGATGACAATATTATAGAGACTGATGGAAATAAGGTGTACTGTGCTGTTACTCATCTGGACTCCAACCTGAGTGTAGTATCAGTTAATGCTTATCAAACAAATGATTACTATCATCAGAACTAAAGCGATATGTAATATTTGCCCACATAAGGGATTATTTATGCTGTACGAGCTGGGCCCGAGCCGGCGACGAGGCACGGACGAGGCACAGATTCAAACTTTACTAACACTACACCGTGCGACGTCCGTGTCGGCACGGCTCGTGCCCGGCTCGTACAGCATAAATAATCCCTAAATAGGGTAAGCTAAATAAAACTATTTACAAACAGGAGAATTGTCAACGCATTTAACATTAATGGCGTGTTTCGGTCGTCAATACCTAATTTCTGCTTCATTCCAACTTTGACCGAGAAATTTCAATGTATAGACCTGCAGCCTTCATTAAACTTGGAAGTCGAGTTCAATTCGAAACTAATATCGGAGGGAAACGGCGATTGGTTTTTGCTCCAGTTGCTACAATGTCAATACATTGAATAAAATGTAGAATTGTCTTGCTTTAAGATGTTGTAAATTGACTTTTTGTAGTTGTTCTATCATCAGCCTGGTCGTTTATTTTAGAAAGTAATATGAATGTAAGGTCAAAACTAATGTAACATACATTTACAACAAAAAACCGGTTTTCACCTCCGGTTATAACAACTTATCACCATCGTTTCTCTTACCATTGTCCCTGCACATACCACATGGTTTTAATCTATTGGGGCAGCTTAGAATACTAACCCCAATCCTATGCCGGATGGGTGTCCTAAGAGGCGACTAAATCCGGCCCGCTGGTGTTAGGGCCCTCGGAGGTAATATTGGTAATATCGATTTTAATTATTAATTAATACCATTATTACTATTCTTATTTCTCCATGGGGTTCGCCTGGATAGCTACCACCCTTGAGCATAAGTCAGCCGCCAAACGACTTGTCGTCTTCCGGCTGGGGGCTTGAGAGCCAGTTATTTCTTTCTTTTTCTTCTTTTTTTCTTAACCGGCAACGCATCAGTGATGCTTTTAGTGTTGCTGCTGTTCATGGGTGACGATAGCCACTTACGTCCATTTAGGTGGATCGTCAGCTCATTTGCTAGCTATTTCCATAAAAAATGTGGCAGGTACAGACACCATGATAAGAGCCTTACGGATCAAATCGTTAATTATGTCAAAGCAATATAAACCCCCAGCACCGTCAAAGCAACATAAACCATGTCGACCCAAATGAAATACTAAATAATAATGGTCGAATTTCAACCACTAATAACTTTTAAAGCTAATGCTAGTAAGTATATTATCTTTGTTTAACTCCATCTTCAACGAACTGTGTATGTTACATATCTCGTTGCATGATAACGTGGTAGAATTGTTATTATGTTCTACGTAATCTCTGGAGAATGTTGCGTACTAGAACGGCTTCGAGCTAAGTAATGCTTACAACACAACTAGGGAATGTGGAGTGCATTTGAACATTGCCGGAGTTAGCGAATCATTATAATATAAAACAAAGGCTCGTTTTGAAAGTAATAATATTACGTCTATTATATCTATATTGGCTGGTCATCAACTCGATTGTTGGCAATTTTAAAGAAAGTAAAGTTTAAGATATACAGAAATACTAACTTTGTGTTACTTGTTTTCTAAATCATCATTCAAATTTCCGCGTCTCTAGTAATCGAACCCAGGACTCTAGTTACGGCAGTTCGGCATGGTAACCATGATACAGTTATAAGTTGTAGTGAAGATGATGATGAAGTAACAATTATTTCGTGCGCGGTATTTTTTAATGTAACGATGTTTTCCGAATGATACAATATAATAAAAATAAATTGGCAATCACTACCAGCTCAGACACTAGAAACTCTAGTATCTAAAGCTTTACTTCAGTTGAGTGTGTGATATTCCATTATCAGCTTTCCGGCGCTGCACTTAAAGATTATTTACGGCGACAGCACTTCGGGTGCCGGAAAATTTTCACTTACTTCGGATTTATCCAGACGACATAAGCGTGGGAAATAGGAACTTAAGGACGGCGATAAGGAACAATTTAATTTCTCTCATTAAAAAACATGTAACCTGTAAATATCTCATTAATAGACCACTTCTTTTCTGGTTTCTAGAACTGGGTAAGTAATGTCCATCCATCCATCTATTAGCCCTTGGAGGTCTACTGCTGGACATAGGCCTTCCCTAATTTGCGCCACTCTGATCCCAAAACTTCTGAATCCAGCGGATGCCCGCTGTTTTCTTCAGGTTGTCAGTCCACTTGGCCGGGGGGCAATCTATACTCTGTTTTTCGGGACGTGGGCGCCATTTGTAGACCTTTCTTCCCCAACGGTTATCGGATCTTCGAACTATGTGGCCACTGGCCAGCCTATTGCCACATCAGCCGGCTTATTCCTTGGCTATGTCAGTTATCCTAGTTCGTTTACGGATTTAAACAAATTTTGAAACAAATGGTTGTATAATATATACGATGTATAATATATTTTAATTATGAAAATGTTGTTTAGATTATAAAAACAATAAGTTTTTCGTTTCAATTTACTTTTTTACTATAGGTAAAATGTTTCGTTGCGATTGCATTTTTCGTGTGCTCTCATACATTTTCGATTCACCTTATGTCTGGTGAATTTATTGGTTTTATTAGGCAGACATAGTCTTGTTTTCGCACCCAGGAAACCAGTTGCCCTTTAGACTTCATGGTAAAGTGATGGTTTATGCATAAAAATGAATTCTTCATTACCACAGAACAATTCCACAAACTGGGGCTAAAGCATTGTAGTATTATTACTAGCGTATAGAACTGACACCGCGAACACCAAGTATGTATGTCCCAATGCATTGGCGCCACGTGGCTTCAAATTTCAATTTATTCGTTCGATTTTGAAAGGAGAACCGGGGCTCAATTTTGAAAATCGGACCTCCCGGGCGGGACACACATTTTATTCGAGATGTCTGTTCTATGTGACATTATACTTCAATGGTGGTCAGCCATTTTTACTACTCGTTTGTACTGGTTTTGTCTCGTATAAGGAACACTGACAAATGACTTATCAAGCACTTTATTTTGAAACAATACCTGGTGTTTCAAATGTCATTAAAATTTAATGATCATACGCGTAGTAAGTAAAATTCTACATTGTGGTTAGACCCAAACTTGAAAATAATAAATATTGTATGATGATTGATGAGTTCTGGGACATTTTTGAAAGGCTAAAGCTTTAGAGTAACGTATAACAGCAATGTATGGACAGATATTGCCTATTATGAACTTTTTTCATAACAAAATTAAAATCTGTTCAAATAAAAATCTATTCGATGAAATGTTTTGTGTGTTCAAGTAGTGCGAGAAGGCTTAGAAGTTCAATTAGTTCCAATATGTGGCGAGGTTCTATTCACTATGGGTTTAGTTATATTTAAGCTGATTAAGCTTGACATCTCGTGATAGCACTGATCTGATACACTTATGCACGTCGTTTACCAAATTTCAGCCAAATCGGTTTGGTAGTTGTGGCATGATTGAGGAACACGAACATCTTCATAAACTTACACATTTATAATAATACTAGGAAATCGCTCTCGCTTTGCTTCGGGAAAAATAGTAAAAAAAATAATAATCCTATAGTCTATGTCACCTGGTGATATTGTAGCTTCCCAACAGTGAAAGAATTTTTCAAATTGGTTCGGTATTTTCGGAACCTATTCAATGCAAACAAACAATCAACAATCAATCAATAAGTTTTTGCCCTTGTATACCCTAGTTTTAAGGTGTTGCAAAAATTAAATAAATAAATAAATCAAATCTTTCCTCTTTGTAATATTAGTATAGATTAATATATTATAAAACATACTTGTGTTTAATTAAATTATAACATTTTTCTTGGTAGTATAAATGTTATACTTGATAGTCGGTCAGGGTTTAAATTATGTTGTAGAGCAAGTAAGAAATGTAATTCAGAAAAATATCACTTAACTCGAAAACAAATGCAGGAACTATTTCAAAACACAAAAACAGTATTAGAATTTAAGGTTGTAGGTATATTATGTACATACAAAACAAGCAATATCACAAATAAGGACCTAAAATAAAATGAGCCAAAAACGGACCTTGCGATATTCCTATAACCTTTGCCTTTACCTATAATATTTGTTATAGAATAAGGGTAGCGTTATAGTACAAATATATAATATACAGAAATGTATCGTTATTTAATTAATAGATTTAAATATGTGAAGACCACAATTGAAACCAAAAAAGCAATATGTTTGTATCAAATATATGAAATTTATGTAAAAACCACCTGCCACTGTTTCGGAATTCTCGAGGGAATCGTTTCTAAATAATGAAACGGGAATGAATCGTTATACGGAGAGAAATTTCTAATTACGTTTTAAATATTTTACAAACTTCTCTTCCAATTTCATTTACAAGTACAGTTTCATTAAATTTTCTTTAGGATTGTGTTCGCTGCATTGAATGCTAAAAATAGTCTTAGTCAAATCTGAAAGATTTTTTGTGATAAAATAAACCTGATTTCTTAAATAATTCTCTTACTTCTACGGCATTGTGAAAATTATTTCTTAACAATTTGGTATGAAATGAATTTATAATTCCTTCTTCTTATAATTCCTTCCTGACGGTGATACGAAGTAGTTGGAACAACTAATTTTAAAGCTAAAGTGACATACTTTGTTTGTTCCCTATTTAATCAAAGTAGTACACGTCTTAATAAATTGATTAAAGCCATACACGATCTAGTATACTGGTCAAGTTTGCAGTTTGACTTGATGTGGCATCCAGTTTGCATGAGATAGCTATAGCCAGATAGCCATACCGTAGACATACACAGTCTTTACTGGATGCCGCGTCAAGTCCGCTGCAAACTTGACAAGTATACTTGATCGTGTATGGCCAGCATAAGGCTATGTTCCAACTTATTACCACGTCACGTCTCAAAACATCAAAGAAAGTTGAGTAAAATAGTTTGTCATTAACTAGTGTAGTAAAACTCCGACTTATCTCAATTATATTATATACGTTTATTATTTATTTATGGTTCAATTTCCAGTCATCAATCGTATTCTGAAAAACCTTAAATACGGTGCTATTACATTAATGACTTTTCTTGTCTTATCCCATCGACCCTTCTTTTCCCGCGTAGCCCTCACAGATACGTTATTCTTTTTTTAGCATTGAAGTATTATTACTAGCGTATAGAACCGACACCACGAACACCATGTATGTCCCAATGCATTGGCGCCACGTGGCTTCAATCTTCAATGGATTCGTTCGATTTTAAAAGGAGAACAGGGGCTCAATTTTGAAAATAGAACCTCTCGGCGGGACACACATTTTGTTCGAGATGTCTGTTCTATGACATTATGCTTCAATGTTTTTTAGCCTAATTTTTTAGACAATTTCTTCGATGTTGAGGGTTTTAATTAAAGAACCTTACGCTAGTTTATAACTAAAATGTGCTCTAAGTTATAGAACTCCTGCATTGTGCTGTTGTAGGAACGTCAGCAGCTTAGCGGAAGAACATTAACTTTACTATATAGATGTGTAATTAAGTGAAGGAAACTGTTTTAATGCCTTAAGTACTTTGTTTGCATTGTATGTACTTAACAAATGTTTTTGTTAGTTGTGTATGTGAAGTTTAAGTATTATTGTGTTATTTAACCGTTTGTTATTATATTTATCAGTTACGACTTCTGCTTATGACTTTCTCCGCATTATCCGGGATAATAAGTAAGGATTTGTTATTTCAGATCAAGGTTTAAGGTTTTAAATTGTAAAAAGGTGTCACATTTCTAATTTTTTTTTATATTTTATAAGTTAATGCTTGACTACAATCCCACCTGATGGTAAGTGGCGATGTAGTCATTGGTGGTAAAACTATTATAAAAATATTAGTAGGATTGTTTACTAACGTGGCACACAGACGTACTATGTCCAGGATAAGGATATATAATGTTAACCCCGGGAATATTATCCCGGTAAAGTGTAACTGTCGCACGTGTAAACTTTGGAACGAACTTCCTGCATCGGTATACCCTCTAAAGAGTCTAAAGTAGACCTAGGTCATAGTTTAAATTAGACCTATCCTTCAAGAAGCGGGGTCTATCATTTCCTTCTAGGTCGGCAACGCATTGGTGACGTCCCCGGTGTTGCTAACGTCCATGGGCGGTGGTGATCACTCACCATTAGATGACCCGTTTATTCGCTTGCCAGCTCAAGGCATAAAAAACCCGGTGGAATGGTCCCCTAGGATAATTTGGCTATATTTGTGATTTATTTCAATAAAACCACTCTTTGGTGGGCTAAATCTCGGGCGGAAACTAGTCATGGATGAATTAAGTCGTTACTATGATAAAATTTAAATGAATATACGGTCAGATACGACATTTTATACGTACAATACTACTTGTAAAAAATTGTTGAAATAAATCCACTTTAAGTATTTATATATGAGGAATTGTGTAATATATTTATTGTAATGATTGTTTTTTCTAAATCTGGGAAAGTTGGATTTTACATAAAAAAGTTTTAATATGAAAAGAAAAATGCTAAGTTAATAGAGGAAATGTTTTGCATAGAATCCTCTTCTCTGAGAAAACAATAGAGCAATGTTGGTATTCTCCGTAAATCACTGGCGCTGTAAACTAAGGAAGCATAAATATTCTACTGTACAAACGTTTTTAACTTAGAAAAGAAAAAAATATTTACTTGTTTTGTTTATAACTACAAGGTCGTACAAAAAAATCATATTTCGTTTTTAAATAACACCGGTTCTGTAGTTATTAAGATTTTTTGTTTAATCAGCGGTGTGTATCCTGTGGCTTTTATAGATTGACTTAAACCCACAATGCAGTCATGTTTATTGTTATACCATATATTATAGAGGCAAAGTAGGATAATTTATCTTTCATCGGAATAAAAAGCGACTAATTTGTTTAAAATTGTAGCACATTGTGGGAAGGGCTGTGGCTGAACATCGATTCGTTGGCATAAATTGTCGTAAATTATCGGCACTGCATCGTGGCACCTGACCAGATTAATTAGTATTATATACAATGATGGTCTGTTGTTCCGTAGCATGGTCACACAACAAAAAAAAAACAAATGAAACATTTGGTAGTAAATTAGTTTCACTCATAGATTATAATCTATCTACGAGGTAAGGAGGAATGGACTCTGTTGTGAAAAAACCTCCGTCAAACTGTTAAATAAGATGGCACCATGGTAAATAGCAAATAGGCGAATTTGGATTACGTAAAGAGTTGTAGTTTGGTATACAGGACTGTCTGACTGACTAACTTCAATCTGAAAACAACTGCTTAATCATACCACCTGGGGTCCTGTGCATCCGCCATATTGCCATTGGCTCACTTTTGGTTTACTGCTTACCACTGGACACTTTTCCAACTTTTTCCATGAGCCTTTCCTCCTTACCTTTATACTCCATGGTGTTACTACCAAATGTCATCTATCATCCTGTTAAGAGTTTCTTCCCACTCTATTAAAATTATTAACCGACTTCACAAAAAGGAGGAGGTTCTTAATTCGACTGTATTTTTTTTTTAATGTTTGTTACCTCAGAACTTTAAACTGGGTGAACCGATTTGGATAATTCTTTTTTTAATCGAAAGCTGGTGCTTGTCGTGTGGTCCCACATAAATTTGAACGAGATCTGACAATTGCATCTATGTCAAAAGTACAATGTACTTCATTTGAAGTCTGTAATTTTTTTGTTAAAATGTTAGATTATTTTGACTTCTTGACTTGTGACTCATACCAGAAGTGTGATATTTTGTACGTGGTCAAGTTGACACAGGTGATGAACACAACTTTAATTAAGTATTATAAACTAGTAGATACCCGGCGTGTGTTACTAAAAAATCTAAAATGATGTGTTTAAGTGGTCTCAAACCATCTTCGCATGTGAAGAAATCAACAAATGAAACAATTTTGGGGCATAACGGTGGGATAGTTTCAAAGTCTATAAAGGACATCCGTACAAACATTGTTTTATATACACGGTTTTATAAAAACTTTAATCTGTTTAACAGATTAAAGTTTTGACTTTCATTAAAATATTTTAACACCACACTTTAATTAAAAGAGGATCTCTGATGATTAATTATAGCGGTTTCATAAATTTGGCTAACTTGTTAAATTTTGTTTAAAATTTAAACTCAAATTTTCAAGTGGCACCTGCGTCCGTATTTTAGTAATATACAATGCACTATTTAAACCTGGGATTTTGTAGGACTGAATTTACGAGGCATTGCACGCAATATTATAGGCGGATGCTCTACTGTTCAATTTTCGTAACAAAATTGTTATGTAAATATATTAACGGTATTGTTATTGGAATGCAATTTAATGTATAGTGTAAGCCTATTTTTATAAATGAATGTGTATCGACCCTACGTGTTTATATTTTAGATGAGCAACCCTGTTTTGGTTAGTATTAGAGAATACTAACAAACTATTGTCATTCATTGTCAAGCTAGAAAAAAAGCGAAATATTGTATTATTGAAAATATAAACATGCAAAGAGAAGGAATATAATTACATTTTTATTGTAATTATCTGAGATCCCTGAAGCTATCCATACTAGGAACATGTGAAGCCACTTTTTTATGCCTGGCAATATTATTTACAGCTACATTCATTATTAATTTGAGTTTAAAATCGGTAATGAACGCTACTAATCTCACTACAGTTATGGCCGAGGCTATGTCTGTTTCTTCCTGTTACTCTAGGTTGGTTTATTCCAGTTGAGTCAAACTCATTTCTTCCGTTTCTCCTTTATAAAATTTTGTAAGGAAGAAATTTTATATTTGAAGTAAAAAACAGAGAGAAGTAGTGGTATGAGATGAGGTGAGGTAGAGATGAAGCAGGGCGAGGTAAATTGAGGTGAGGTGAGGTGAAGAGAGGTGAGGCGGAGATGTGTAAGGAGAGGAGAGGAAAGGAGAGGAGAGCTGATGAGAGAAGAGGAGAGGATATGAGTAGGCAGTCTCATAAAATCTTATTTCCATATATATTTTTTGTAACCCATGCGCAGTTACCACTAAGTGAAATATAATTTAACTCCAATATCTTATGACTCAGGCGTAAGTCATAAGTCGTAAGTGACTTCCGTCGACCATACTTGAGGCAGATCCATAAAGTTACAAACTGGGGGCCCAAGTGCGTCGTAAACTGGTACCTACACATCAGACCGCACCATAAAAGGAACATTATTATGACGAAATAAAAATTAAGTTTCCATCCTGATGTCGACGTCGTATTAAATATACATATAATAGTTTCATAACATTTCTTTAAAACTGAAAGTAATTCCAATTGTATAATATAAAAATAAATACATAAAAGCAATATTAAAATAAATTAAAATAAGTGTATCTAACAAGGTCCCTACGGCACAGTACCTAAAATGCTGGCAGCATTCCCTCGCTGTACAGCTATGCTAACACGCTGAGTAAGAAAGCTGCCAGCTCTAGGATCACTCGTCTTCTCCTTTAATTTTTAATTAATTTCTTTAAAAAGATAGTGACCGTCGGGACCCCACTTCTTTTAATAATTCTAAATTGGAAATGATAAAGTTTTTTTCGAACGAACATACCTTGTAAATGTGGTCACTATCGCCAGTGGTTATCAGTAACACCAAAGGCAATGCATTATGTCAGTCAAAAACGAATCCACACTGAAATCAAGAGGAAAGACCCGCACTCTGTAATGGGCTGTTCCAACCTAGCCTAATAAATATCTGTATCAGAGACTTCACTCTTTCATAACTCTAAGGGTTGTAAACTTGTTCGTACATTTTAACCGCAGCTAACTTTAACTTTAGCTATTACCAACCAACAGTATAGAACCGACACCGTGAACACAATGTATGTCCCAATGCATTGGCACCACGTGGCTTCAATCTTCAATGGATTCGTTCGATTTTGAAAGGAGAACCGGGGCTCAATTTTAAAAATCTAACCTCCCGGGCGGGACACACATTTTGTTCGAGATGTCTGTTCTATGACATTATACTTCAATGGAGCCAATACGGAAGGGAGTCATAATTGTAATGGCAGCCCCAGTAAGTAATAAAATTAAATATGGAATAGGCTTTAAGAAAAACTTTATATTTTACCATAATCTGCAACACACACATTATAAAGCCCAAATATTATGGCCGAATGGAAAGTTAAGCCTTATTATGTCCGGAGGTTTTCAATTATGAATTTGATCCCACCATGTTTGCTCAGCGCTAAGAATAGGCCGTCCTATATCTTTCTGAAAGCACAGTAAAATGTGGAAGAGAGTTACGAGCTTTCGCTACTTGGATAGCTAGCGACTTGTCACATACTTACATAACCTTTTCTTTTTATGTAAGGACATGTTATCAATATGAACTGAGTAGGAAAGTATAATTATTTTTCCCCTAGCCTATCGTTTTCGTAGCGAATTACTGGGACATAAGATTTATTCTTTTACATTTATTCTGTCTGAATAGTAGGTATAATCTTAAAACTATTAAGCTGCTCTCTGGATTTCCATGCAGTTACGTTAGCGCTCTTACACACGAGCAGCACTTAGCAGTCGAGAGAGCCAACTGCAAACGTCGACGCGACGCTTACAGTCGACTTATGTCGGGGTCTGCAGTCAAACTGCTGTCGGCGTGCAGTTGGCATGCTGTCAGCCTGTTGTCGGCCTGCTGTCGGACTGCTGTCTCTCTCGACTGCAAAGTGCTGCTCGTGTATAAAAGCGCTTAGGTACTACACCCTACTTATTAGTAATTGGCAATAACGAGTGACAAATCTGACAAAGTGCATTGATTTATTTTATTTAAGCGCTATTTACCCCTAGTCATATGTTATGATAATGTGGTAACTTTTAATACAAGCTCATAAATAATATAAGACTTGTAAGTGTCGCTATGCGGGTTTTAATATCACAAGTTAGAAAATAATTTATCTAAGACAGCTGGATAGCTCTCTAAAGGGAGATTAATGTCGCAGGCAATGGGTCCAAGAAATAAAGAGCCATATTGCCTTTACATTATTTTCCAAAAGAGGCACTCAAATTTCTAAACTTAAATATTTCCGAGATGATTCAGTGTATATGTCACCGGAAAATAATAAGAACGTAAGATCGTAAGATTCGTAAAATAATAAGTGAGCAAATAACCAAACGCCATATGCGGTCTGATTGGTTGAATAGGTCACTTGTTCCTTCTCCTTTGTTGTCGAAGTGAAATTTACCACAGAGCTACGAAAGTTTTAAGTGGCCATGACCAAAACTTTGTCATGATTGAACACGAAATCGAAGTTGGCGAATCAGATTCTTCTTTCGATTTCAGTTGTTTTTTCATGGCGAAGGGCTTCGCCATAGATGTCGATGGAACCCCGCTTTGCGGGGTTCCTATTTTTTCCTAAATAAAATCAGACAACCATAACCTAACCTATCCTTCTTTCGATTTGAGTTCAGTTGTTTTTCTCTTTAATATCGTAAAACACGATTTCTGTTGTTTTAGTTTCGTAGGGTTAAGTAGGGGTCAATAGTATATTATGTAAAAAGTAACCCTGTATTATAGGTACCTACCTAGTTTTAAAGTAAAAATACTGTTAGGTTAGGTTAATCGAAGCTGATAGATTTATAGTTTATAGTTTGGCAAGTCTGATTGTACCTAAGTCTATGGACAAAATAAAAACCTCTACTGTGATTGTTCGAGCTGTTTAGAATCTTACGAATGGATATCCGTTAGTTTGTAATTTTCCCACGAGACGTCGCAAATTGATAAATTTCCGAAAATGTGGCCGTAAAATAATACAATTTATGTCTCGTTTAGAATCCTACGAAAGTTTATAAATTTCCTAGGAAACATAATATGAAATTTTACTTTTGGATGGCCCCTTATTCATACGTATCGAGTTTATATGTTTTGAAACGGCAATGATAACACCACCGCCCTCCTTTTTAGAATGAAGTCCAGATGTCTCTATATCCCTTCTATAAACTAAGATATACACTATCGAATAGTTCACTACTAAAAATTGCTAAAAATCTTACTGTGACTGTTTGTTATACTTAACTTGTTACGTAACATATTATATCGTTAGTATTTTCCTTTAAAACGTTTTAAACAAACCTGTTATTTCACAGAATCTTTCACACCCGTTTTACCTTTCTGACTTTGAGCTGGGTTTCTGTAGACACATTTAATACAGCATCATTTG
Source organism: Thymelicus lineola (assembly GCA_963932265.1). Lineage (NCBI taxonomy): Eukaryota > Metazoa > Arthropoda > Insecta > Lepidoptera > Hesperiidae > Thymelicus > Thymelicus lineola. The sequence continues at coordinate 7,725,476 of OZ010705.1, read as the reverse complement.
TTAATCCCAATTAGCTTACAGTGACGTTTCGTTCATTTGTTATCTGGTTTTAAGCGTATTTATTTAATATTAGAGGCCCGTTCGGCAGTTGAAATTCGTCCGTAATTCAATTTTCCAAGGATTACTTGACATCGACACATTCGAATGATAAATTTTCTTTAAAATTGATTTTAATTTTGTTTTAATTGTGTAATTTCAAAATATTGCACGCTGAGTCGCGTCGCGTTTTTGTGTGAGCAGACCCATATTCCATAACCTTGGAAACTTTGTGCGTAACCATTTGGATGAATATTTAAAACGTTTTACGGTAACAATCTGATCACGTTGGCCGGAAACTTTACCCGCCCGCTGTAGCCACCTCATTATTTACGTTATTCTGAATACCTAACTGACATTTTGTTATTCAAATTATATGTTTTAAAAATAGAAATTTTGTTTATTTGAAGATGCTAGGATGCATTGTTGCAGTGGATTTGTTAACTCATAACCATTTTGTACTCTTAATAAATATACTTATACCTACCTATATCTACGCCAAATTATAGCTTTTTAGCTGTATGTGTGTATGTTAGAGTGTTTTTGCGCTATGCTGCAGACAGACGGACCGACGTAAATGACAAAACTATTCCGTTTTGACAATTGAACAATAATGACGTAGGCAACTAAAAAAATTGTGTAATCATTTAGTAGGTACTTTTAGTTATTCTGTGATAAAGATATGGAAAGCTATGATAATAATATATTTCAGTAATAAATACTAAAATAAACTCGGTTTTATTCTATAAAAAGGTTACGTTAATATCTCATTTAATCTTATCACACTTTGCTAAAACACAAGATATGTGTTTGTTGTAATAAATTTATTTGTTTATGTCCTACAGCACGTCTTATCACAGCTAGAGCGTAGGATCTCGACGCCAGACGTGACTACAATACAACGTTTTATAAGACAACGGGCTTGGTGTGAGCCGACATCGCGAATCATTATTTTAATAATGTCGCACAGTGCGAAATATAAGCGAAATTTGATTTTTTTTTATTTAATCTTACATTTGGGAGAAGTACTATTTATTCTGCTCGTATTTTCACCATCGAAGTCCATAACTGTCCCATTTTATGGGCTCAAGTCGTCTTTCATAAATGGTAAATTACATAGTCTATCATAATTCATAGTCATAGTTATAAATGTCATAATTATGGCCATAGTTTGCCCCACGGAACACAGAGAAACTGTATTCCGTGGTCTGCCCTATTTTTAACCGTCTTCAAAAAAGGAGGAGGTTCTAATTTCGGTTGCATGTTTTAAAATGTTTATTACCACAGAACTTCGTTATATATCACCTGATTTGAAAAATATTTTATTTATTTGAAATGCGATGGTAAGGCTTCCTAACAGGATTTTTTGAGGTCACGATAGGTACGTTATGGTAGACAAAATTTGCCAATCTTCTCAAGAAAAAATATTACAAATTAAAATACGAACCTAAGGAACGACGTCTTGAAAATTATAAAGCTAAATATATAAAACTTTATGAGATTTCAAACGAGTGGTAGAGAAACTGGAAGTGACTAGATGGATTTATTTGTTTTTACTGATTTTTTTTTGACTAGAAGGATTTATATGTTTTTACTGAATTTTTCTTCATTTATATCCTGATTGAGCATTTTAAGAAGTACCTATCAGTAAATCAATAAGCATTAAATTTATTTACATGAATACTCTTACTCTTCACCTAACTTTATTAAACCACGATGCTAAAAGTGTAAAAAAATAAAAACATGCTATTGTAATTTTCTGTAATGTACATATTATATGTCACACATGACAATGATATCAAATCTCTTATTATCCAGGTATGGCTATTGCTGAAGATGAGGACTTATTCATGAACGTTTAAATATCTACGTTAAAATATGTTTTATCTTTATCGTTTTCCTTAAGAATGAAAGAAACAAACTACTTTATGAGCCTTCTTTAACTTTGCTTGTTTTGATTGCTTGTTTTTATTAATAAGGGCGTAGGTCTTCTAGGTTATAAGGATAAACCCATTCTCCTAGTAGGTTTCGTAGTATTCATAGGTTGATGCTCAGTTGATTAATTAACTAATGCTCAATTTGTAATGGCAATCTGACGGTAACTAATAATTCAATTGACTTGATTTTTAGATCATTGTGTTACTGATTGTGATAAAAAGATCTAAAAATCCCATCTCAATTTGTGCGTATTAGTTTTATCACCTACGTGTATTCAAATCTTTGTTTCTTTACTGGCGAATATTCTTGAAAAAGAAAACTTACAACCAAAACGCTTATGTCATTTCCAGTCATTTTAGCACTGTAGGTCGATGGCGTTGTACAAAATTTGTTATTGCCTACAACGTGTTATAAGGGGTTGCCTCTGCTCTCAGGATTGCGACCGCTTTTATTGTTGTGGACATAATGTTCAGAATTACTCGCTTGTTATGAGATTTGTTTCACGACGAAATTGGTTTAAGGAATAAGGGAATCTTTGGATAGGTACATTTTATTATATTTACGACTTGAAAGACTTTTCTTTGTGTTAGTAGAAAGATAATTAGGTGTTTGGGAACTTATATAGCTCTCTCTCTCTCTCTCTTGATATAAAACGAGATAAACGTCGAGAACGATAGAAACGTCGTAGGGTAGTTATGTTATGCAGATTCATTTTTACAACGTATTTTACTGAAGTTTTTTTATTCAACGTTAATTTCAAACCACTAGGTGATTAGGTCTTTAGCAGAACAACGTTTGCCGAGTCAGTTAGTATTGTGTTAGTGACACTATCGAATGGTGTAATAATACAGGTGTGTTTTTTTCTCAAAATCAACGGGATCGATTCCTGGTTAGAAATATTGATTTTTCAAAAATGTAATGATGCAGTTTTGGTCTTCATCATAATCAGCCCCGAGACTCCTTTGAGCATTTTTTGCTATTCCTCGTAGTTTCAGATTTGGAAAATCGCACACTTTGAAAATTCACCCTGTATGTACTAATATTATAAAGAGGAAAGATTTGATTGTTTGTTAGCATTGAATAGGCTCTGAAACTACCGAACCGATTTGAAAATTCTTTCACTGTTGGGAAGCTACACTATCCCTGGGTGAAATAGGATATATTTTTTTTACTATTTTTCCCGAAGCGAAGCGAGGGCGATTTCCTAGTACTTATATAAAACTGTATACTTTATATACAATTCGTTCAGTAAAGCTTTGTACTATTGTACGCTATTAACAAGGGTTCTATAAAAACTGTCAGTAACATTAACTTAGTAGTGAATGAAAAGGGCCGCGCTGTCCAGCTTTTTGTTACAAACAGTTATTCCAGAGTCAACCGCACGGCAAAAAACTTATTTGTTTCGTTTGTAGCGCTTGTTGAGAATTGTTTATCGGGGCGTGATATATCTGTATTTTGCATTGAATTATAATGTCATAGAACAGACATCTCGAACAAAATGTGTGTTCCGCCCGGGAGGTTCCATTTTCAAAATTGAGCCCCGGTTCTCCTTTCAAAATCGAACGAATCCATTGAAGATTGAAGCCACGTGGCGCCAATGCATTGGGACATACATGGTGTTCGTGGTGTCTGTTCTATGCGCTAGTAATAATACTTCAATGGTATTTTGTGAAATAATGATTAAACGAACTTACCAGTAAGTAAAGTTCTATCATAATTATATGAGGTGTTTCGTTTGAAGAGATTAGATAATAATAATAATTAATGATAATGCATGAATATGAATATTTTCTTTGTAAAAATTTAAATTATGTCCTACTAATATGTATGAATATCTTTTACTTTTTCACGCAAAAACTACTGAACAAATCTTCATGAAATATAGCACAGAGGTTGACTATGAGCTGGAATAATATATAGGGTAGGTACTTATTATCCCGGAAAACCAGGAAAAGCCGCGGGTAGAGAGTAATAATAATACGTTTTGTCTACGCCATTATTCACTATATCTACAACGCGAGGATGTCCGTGGGGACTAAGAGGAGAGGCGGGGGCTAACTTTAGGCCTACCATATCGCGGTCACTATGCGGTCACTCACTCACGCGCCGAAACTCGCGACAACATTACTTATATTTAATTTCTTTGTTGTTGGTTAAACGCACAGTGTGCTTCTTGGAAAATTACAGTCTTATAGTCTTATATTCAGATATTTTATTCTTTAATTTCTTATGTTCCCGTACTGAACACGTTTTACTTTACCTGTTAAAGTAAAACGTGTAACCGCGTTATAAAATTAACCCTTGGACTGTAATGAATTACAGTTGACTTTTGACTGTAGAGCGGTAATTACTTTACTAGTTAATTAATAGTATACAAAGTTTAATTCCGTAGGGTACTCCAAAGTTTTGAAATGATTCGGATACTTTAACACGCATTATGCTTTGGAAGTTTCTATCTCGCACATACTTAGTTCAAAATATGTTAAATTGTTTATAGTGAAGCGTATTACGTGACTTTAAATTGTAGATGATATCTGAATAATATTGTAATAACTTCTCCAACATATAGTGTAATAGGCCATATTAAAAGATATTAAAAAGTTTTTAGTAGTTTCACGTGACTGAATGTAATTTATCATGTAAGTTAAATTTAATTAGGCAAGACTTATTTTTTACTAACCTTGAACTATCAGCTGTCAAACTGCTTTTTTCTTTTGAGGAGTCCAAAGAAAAATTGGAACCCTTTTAGTTTCGTCATGTCCGTCCGTCTGTCTGTCCGTTTGTCAGCCCGTCAGTCCTTCCGTCCGCAGCATAGCGCCTAGCTAACTAGAGTCTAGGTTCTAGACCTTTAGTGCTAGAAAGCTGTAATTTGGCATGGATATACTTGTATTAACCCTTCAAAACGGTAGAATAAAAAATTTAAAAATATTTTTTCACGATACTTCCCCTATGGTGTGTGGTATTGTTGAAAATGTTGAAAGGTATTGTTGTCTGTGGCCTGACACGCACTTGGGCGGTTTTTGTCAGCAACACTTTACCACGTAAATAGCAGTGAGATAAAATCTGTTTATATGAATGAATCTATGAATCATTTTCGTGTATACTTTTGGAATAATAGTACTATATTTATATTCTAATCTGCGTATTTATCACTAGTCTTATGTACTCGTAACTTTCATGAGTCTGTGACGGCTAACAAATGAACCGACTATGAGTGAGCCTTTTTGTTACAACCTATTAGTCGGTAACACAGTTGAGTTGAGTTTCACGCTTGCACGCAAACTTCGCATATTGTAATTTAACTTAGATGTGTATTCTTATGGCAGTAAGGTCCGTTTTTGTTAAACTGCCTTGAAACAAAAATACCGATATTAAATACTTTTCTTGTATTAGTAAATTTCACACAATAACCTCACGAATTTTCAGCACAACACCGTTACTCGAACCTGACTATTGCTATGTTATTTATAAGAAAATAAATAATAATCACACTTGGTATAACTTATATCACTTTATAATATATCACTTTTATTTGCCAGGACAACCTCCTAGTTCGATATCTAGTAAACGAATAGCCAAATTTACCAATCTCTACTTAAAACTAGACTTCCGAATTACAAAAGAAAGGAAGGAAGTCAGTATTTATAAAAATCTAATATGTTCGCTGCAAACGGAAACAACAATGGTTTTTACAAAATCATATTTCCGAGTTATTTAATAACTACAATAATTTAATTTAAGTTGGTAACACCATTAACTTTTAATACGCAAGATATTACGAGTATTATTACGCATGATTATACACATATTATTACCTATTATATAGGTATTATGTACCATATTGTGTACTGATTAAAATTTCTTAAACATTAGGAATTTCTTACGTATTTGGCAGAAGGGCCTTTAGGAGCGTTGTTCGTATAGGATAAGGACGAGACTACTTCACATAATTGAGGATCGTACGTCACTTGGTAAGTTAGTCCGATCTAAATGACGATGAAGAATCAACGAGGATCTAAGATCGGTCCTAATTGATGTGAGGTAAATAAAATTGGGTCGGAGATGTTAGGTATATTACAATACCTTCATGTGCATATATATGACTGCTCGTGTTAAGGTTTTACATTATTAATATAAAACCTCATAAATAGTTATGAAGAGATATTGAAAAGTAGCTTTTTGATTGTCAGTGGGAAATCCATTCCCTAAAGTATAAATCCTACTTAATCTATCTCATTTATTTTGAAAGTTTAATAATATACAATTCTTGAGCAATAAATTTAAAGAAAATTTTTCCCTATAGCGCCACAAAGGCAACTCGGTTGAACAACAAGCATGCAATTTGTGAATAAAACTTTATTTCCATTTTATTAGAACGACTTCCATGTTATAACGACTCTCTTGGTACTATGCGCTGCGGTGCCTATTTACAGAACTGTTGTGGAAGTTATACTCAAATAATTTAGAAGAATAATATTGGCGAAAGTAACCGCCTTCTCCAGACAAAAAATTTTTATTTATTTAAACTTTTGAGCACTTACTTTTTGTAAGTAAAAGGAACAAAGCCGAACTTAATGCCTAATGGAGGCCATACACGATCGTGTGTACTAGATCAAGCGTCAGGCGGACTTGACGCGGCATCCAGTATACTTGATTGTGTATGGCCTCGGTAAGCTATCTGGTTATATAGTTATCTCATGCACACTAGATAGCGCGTCAAGTCAAACTGCAGACTTATAAAATACACTTTATCGTGTATGGCATCTACAAAGAATTCTCTGCTAGTCAACTTTCGGGAAGTATGAAAAACAACGATGGCGATAGTATAGAGAATAAATAAGTCTAGGTACGTATAAAATAAAATAAAATAAAATTAAATAGAAAAATAATTATAATAATAAGATAAAACTTCTTGAGTGCTTTTGTCTTGGTTGTCATCGTAAGGTTAAGCCATTTCAGAGGCCTTCTGGTGGCGTTGGCCACGTCATTCACCAATTCACACTGGAGCAGCGTGGTGGAGTATGCTTTAGGCCTCCTCCTCTAAAAGGGGAGATTTATCCTGAGTTGAAATCTACTTGCCAACCACCCCCACTTCACTTTCGATAACCAAAACCTTTGCCTTAGACGACATAGAAATTCGTGGAGTTTGAAATGTAACCATTGAAGTATAATGTCATAGAACAGACATCTCGAACAAAATGTGTCCCGCCCGGGAGGTTCCATTTTCAAAATTGAGCCCCGGTTCTCCTATCAAAATCGAACGAATCCATTGAAGATTGAAGCCACGTGGCACCAATGCATTGGGACATACATGGTGTTCGTGGTGTCGGTTCTATACGCTAGTTACTTCAATATATACTTTCAATATATATTTTCGTTCTATACTTCAATGCTTTTAAAATTTTGTGTTTATGCTGGTGGAATTTAGGAGCTCCCTTATCGTAATATCAGGTCACCAGTCTCATAAAAATGCAATCAAATTGTTTTGTGAAATATCAACTTCGTGGGATGATTGGAAGTAGTTTTTATTCAACTTGCGACTTCACCCATACAGTTATATGCTAACAAATGAATAAACAAAGCAAGTTAAAAGCTTGTAAAATAAATCCCAGTATAAAGTTTTCTTTAGTCTTGTTAGTATTTGAGTGAAACTGTTGTCAAGAACAAAACAGTGATTGCATCATTTGTATAGAAAGAGGGCGGGTAGAGAGACCTAGGAGGAATTGGACAAATGATTAAGAAAACAAAGGTACTTGGAACTATTGTTTCTTGTCTTTATGTGTATTTATAGCTTGTTATAAGGTTTTTTTATGGAAATGGTCGACAAACGAACTGATGATCCAACTTGTGACTATCGTCGCCCATGGACATCAGTGACGTCAAAGGCAATACTGATGCTTTAAGATTAAGACAGAGAGAAGAAAAATAAAGAAGACACTGGCTCTCAAGCCCCCAACGAGAACACGATGTGATTCGTTTGGTGTCTGACTCAGCAAGCCAGTGGTAGCTGTCCAGGTCAACGCCACGGAACATTAATAATAAAAATGGTATTCATTAACTTTTAAGCATTATAATCCCTCCAAGAGAACATACCACCCCACCAGCTTTTGATTTAGTCGCCTCTTGCGATACCTATCTGGCGTGAAATTTTACAGCGTAACGCTGAAATATGTAGAACTGTAGGTTTAATATAACTGTAAAACATAATGTAATTCATAATTCTTTATTTGCAAGAACACAGTTGTAAAAATGGATGGAACAGTATTTGATTGGTCCAATATGTTCTACCTCAGAATATATAATAGTACGTATTGATACAGAAGCCCCAACGAAAAAAGAGGGGTGTTATTTGTATGTCTGTCTGTGGCTTCGCAGCAAACGGTTGAATCGATTTTTATCTAGTTTTTTCTATGAAAGGTGATTTAGTCGAAAAAGTTTTCAGCTAAATTTAGTGATAATAAAACTGTCGGAAGCTTTTTTTTAAGATTAACAGGTATGCAAAATATCGAAAGTCAATAAGCATATTCGCTAATTAAATAAAGTATTTCCCCTGTTAACATAATAATATACATACATCAATTGTCTCAAAGTCTAATTAAGAAGATTAAAATGTAAGATCATTGTATCTTACAAGGATTGTGAAAAAAAAACAGGTGAATTAGAAATATAGCAATCTAACAACAAAACAAGGAGAGCCTTTCCCTCGTTTCTTTGATGCTTTCTTGTAAGAGATCCCTCTTGAAAATTAACGTGGGGGCGCGTTTTATCATTGTTATAACGTGTAGGTGGCAATATTTCGGATATTAAAGAAATATTCATAAAGATTTCTACTTCAATCTTGTAAATAAATATAAATAAATGTTTTCGTTCAGGTTTTAACAAAAAAAATTAGTGGGGGCACGTTCATTTTTAGATTAGATGATCTCTATCTCTACTTATGTCAGGATTGTTTTGGTTTAGGCTTGTGTGATGATTATCATTTAATTTATGTCCTTTATTTATTTATTTTGTACATACAAAAACATCTACAGAATAAATAATTTAAGAGATAGTTTGTTCAAGGGCACTACTTATTCCTCCAGGTATAGGAATACTTATTACTATTAAAATCTCTTCCAGTAGGCTCATAGTTGGAATAGAGATTTAATGACGCAAACTCAGTGCGTATCTAAATAATTAAGGACTACATATAAATAAATATAACAAAATATATGATTATACATACATATAAAATAATACATAAACACTATATTTATATACCTACATATTATATTATACTAATAATATTAATATTCCTACCTATAAATTGTAAATGGATAAAACATTATTATCATCAAGCTTGAGCTAAGTTTTTTAAATGTTCTCAACATTGGTTTTAGAGTCTCTTATTTGAGTTGGTAGTGAATTCTTTCTTTGTTTCGCTTCCCTTTTTGACCTGGCAAATCGATGATGTCTTTGCAGCTTCCTGTCCTTGGGTGACGGTGATGGGTTTTCATAAGGGGGCTCATCGTCTTTCAGCTATTCACATGAAAAATAATATAAAAGCATGTATTTGGTCTCTACCTTAGAAATTATTCGTACCTTCGTAGCTGTGTAGCTACGCCACTACGAATCGTAGCACTGCGCTACGCCGATTTATTTTAGTATTCCGGGCTCCGCGAAGGTATTGGGGCGGCTTAGAATACTAACCCTAATCTCACGCCAGATGGGTGTTGTAAGAGGCGACTATATCCGGCCCGTAGTGTAGTACTACCAGGTAGTGCCCTCGGAGGAATTATATTGGTAATATTGATTTTAATTGTTAATTAATACCATTATTACTATTATTATTTCTCCATGGGGTTCGCCTGGATAGCCTTGAGCATAAGTCAGCCGCCAAACGACTCGTCGTGTTCCGGCAGGGAGCTTGTGGGACAGTTCTTTCTTTCTTTTTCTTTTTTCTTTCTTGGCCAGCAACACATCAGTGATGACTTTGGTGGATCATCAGCTCATTTGCCAGCTATTTCCATAAAAAAGGTACCTAACCATTTGGCTATACAATATTTTTATATTATCTTATTTAGTGAAAAATGCAATCTGTAACTTATAACTTTATACACACTTACACATTCCTACACCTACCTTCCTTGTTATAAATGACATGGACGATCAAATCTATATCACTACTAAAGGCAGTATACAGAATAGTTTTTCCCCAGATGCGTTATATGGAGACAGATTGCGGCTCGAATCAGTTTTATGCGACGAAACATGATGAATGAGTGTACAATTTATGAGTACCATCTTGTTTTATGGGCTCCATATATCACGAGGGAAGTGAGTATATTGATTACTTCGAAACAACATTTTGTGTTGAACGACGATAAACAAATCTATAAATTGACATACCTTTTAGGGTTCCGAAGTAAAATCGGAACCCTTATAGTTTCGTCATGTCCGTCCATCCATCTGTCCATCCTTCAGACCCTGCTAGAAAGCTGTAATTTGGCATGGATATACATATTTATTAAAACTCCAGAATCGTATAATAGATTAAAATATTGAAAAACATTTTTTTCAGGGTACCTCCCCTACAGGTAACGTGAGGATGAATTTTTATTCGTCGCGTACCCTATAGTGTAGGGTATCGTAGAAAAGATCTTTTAAAAATAATATGGGTCTTCTAAGAACATTTTTGAAATTAGAATTCCGTTTGCGAAATATTTTGCTTTAAACTGCTAATTCCCCATTGGCTAAACGGTTGGAGTTGGACAAGTGAAAAACTCTCAAAACCTTTACTAATATTTCAATGAATATTTCATCAAAGTCGGTTAAGCCTTTTCTGAAAATTGCTGGAACAAACGCATTGATAAATTTAGATAAACAGAGAAAAATCTAAACATAATTGTTAATCAGTCTGCTGCGTTAGTACTTAAGTACCACCAGAAAGTTTTTTTTTAATCTTCAATGTAATTGTACAGATATCCACAGAATCTTCCATTTGCACACATCTGCCATGTACATAACGATAATGAAAATGGTATTTTAATCACAATTTCTTTGCAGTCACAGTATATTACAAAATTCTTTTTACCACAATCTTACTATTATACACAAACTGACAAAATATTTCAACGTCATACTATTAAATAGTTCGGAAGAGAAACTTTACCGATTAATCGCCACAGACTGTCACCAGTGTACTCGCATGACTGGAATTAACTATTAGGAGAGAGAAAACTTTTTAAGCTATCTTTAAAAGAATGAGTGATTTGTGACCTGTCGAACTTACTTGTGCTAATACAATAATTTTTAAAGGACGCTTTTCGTTATATTCCTTTACTCGTGGGACCTTGCGACATAGTGTCTCGAGTTAGTTTCCTAGTCGAAGCAGAAAATTAGTCAGGTAGGTATAAAAAATTATTAAAAATAACGGTTCACACCCATAGCCCCAAACTAGGATTTCCTGTGTCGTGGGTGCCATGAACAACACATAAAGACAAGAACACTCACACCCAGACCAAGAACAGAAATTCAAACTCATTATTCTTTCCGCCTGGGAATCGAACCCAGACAGAACCCAGGAACCTTGGCGCGGCCAGCATGGTAACCATCGCGCCACACAGGTCATCAGGTTTCATGTCATATTATTATATTGTCTATGCCATCTGCTGCGACACAAGGAATACTACTACTATGGGTGTACAAGCCTTTACGTGTATATAGGTACATATGAAGATTTAACTTTTAGATAATCAAACCGAGAAATGTAAGTTGGCTCATGTGTATATAAGATACAGTCAGCAAAAGAATTCAGGGCATGAAACAAAAACGTTCGATAATATTTAATATTACAGAATATTTGTGTTATTATCATTGAAGTATTATTACTAGGGTATAGAATAGATACCGCGAACACCATGTATGTACCAATGCATTGGCGCCACGTGGCTTCAATTTTCAATGGATTCGTTCCATTTTGAAAGGAGAACGGGCCTCCATTTTGAAATTTGAACCTCCCGGGCGGGACTCACATATTTTTCGAGATGTCTTTTCTGATGTGCTATGCAGCTATGCTGCGATGATGTGAAATGAAATAAATATTGATTGATTTCCACCAATGAATATGATTGGTGGATGTCAAACGCATCCATAGCAACGTAACATAGCACATCTCTGGTGGAAAAGCACCCTAATGCTAATGTTCGGTTTACACATATTAAGTAGTTAAGTAGAGAACTAAATTTTAAGTAAATTAATAGGTGTAAACGGACAATTTATTAGTTAAAATTTAGTACGCAAGTAAAAAGGAAATTAAGAAAATTTTCTATTTTTCTGTTAAGTAGGGCGGGGCTTATCACTTAACTCGTTTGGGCAGGCATTTTTTAGTTAAAATTTAGTAATTAAGTAGGTTGTGAAGAATTGTATGAACTAAAGAGCTTTACTAAATTATTACGTTTGGACGCGCACTAAAAATTATTCACTTAAAATTTTGTTCTCTAAAGTACTTAACACGTATAAACCGGACTTAGCAGCTTCAGATATTGGCAAAGAGTGCCGAAGAGTTTTATTCATAAGCACTAGCTCGACGCACTGAGCCGAGCTTAATATGTTGTTGGGCCACGTGAGCTGACTAACAAGCCTTCCAGCCCACTGAACAATGATATACCGATTGATAAATTTGTTGAAAAATGGCAATAACTGTACTGAGGGTACAGTGAACAACAAGAGCGCTTGAAGTAATAGTAATCGCTCAACTAGTAATATAATGGCACTTCTGCACAAAATGCGAAATTGAGTTATGGTATACATGTTTAAAAGTGCCTAATCTACACAGTGGTAAATATGTATCAATGTCTATACTAGTAACCAAACCCATATAATCTGTAAAAAATGTAAACAGAACCCATAAATTAATTTTAAACATTATTGTAAAATTTTTGAAATTCGTTTCTGTAAAATATGACAAACGTAGATGTGCCGTTGTATTACTGGGTGATAGTAATGGTTTTGCATTGTCGCTTAAGATTATTTTGAGTGATTAACGTTACGTTACGTTAAAATCTTTCACGCGGAAATTACGGAACGAATTTTCTTGAAATTCTGCAAACAGACCGTGATCTGGACTCTGGAGTAACATATAGGTTATTTTTTATTCCGTGTAAAACTGCAGGCTGAGCTCTAGTTGTGTTATAGAGATTGAGTAATATAGCAATGTATAACATAACAAATTAAGGAAAAACAACTTAGTTAAAAGTGCCTTTAAATTAAGAACGCAAGTTTGATTAACAATTAATGATTTAATAACATTGAAGTATAATGACATAGAAGAGACATCTCGAACAAAATGTGTGTCCCACCCGGGAGGTTCGATTTTCAAAATTGAGCCCCCGTTCTCCTTTCAAAATCGAACGAATCCACTGAAGATTGAAGCCACGTGGTGCCAATGCATTGGGACATACATGGTGTTCGCGGTGTCGGTTCTATACGCTTAGTAATAGTACTTCAATGATTAATAACTTTAAATGAAATTCAACTGATCCGTACGGTAATCATTCAATCAGCTGCTGTAATGAAGCAATTTGGCTGCAATGAATTTTAATTAATTCAACTTTAATTTACCTCTTTACCTATAAGGGAAGGGGGGGCAAAACGGGGTCACGGGGCAAGACGGGGTCACCCAAAAAAACAAGTAACGATGCACACTACACGTTTGTTGTTTTCACTAATAAATGACCATTTTGTATCAGTATTTAATCCGACAGTGACCGGCGACTAGTCTGCAGTCGTTTGGTTTTTACGAAAATAAATATTTTTTGATGTGATTTCATGTAATTTTGAGTGAATACGGAAACACATTTAAAAAGCTAAGTGTTTTCATTACTATTATTGTTTATTTGTTGTGTTTTTGTAGATATTTTTTATTGATATGTTTTAAACAAAATCACTCTAACTATAGATTTGTTTTTTTTTGTCAACTATTTCACATAATGTTACCAGTGGGGGCATGACGGGGTACCCGTATTATGTATGGTGGCCTAAAGGAATGATGTGAATGTTTGATATTGGAATTTCAATTTTGTTTTAGGTATTAAATATGGTACGAACGTACAAAAAGAAAAGTTCGAGAGGCAATACATACATTGTACAAAACGTAGACGAGGATACTTTATGCCTGTATTGCCTTGATGAGAAACATACATATTTAAAGTCTGCGGAGGTTTGGGCGGCCTGCCAGCTGTACAGACGATGGTGTGATACAGCCTGTGCTGGTATTGACGACGAGAACCCAGAAGAAATTCACATCTGCACATATTGTGAATAAAATAACCATGTACCCCATACTGCCCCTACCACGGGGCACAATGGGGTTTTCATGAGGGTTTCGTAAAATTAAAATTTAAGCAATAATTGATTAGTTACTTCGCCAAATTCTATGCCAAATGATAACCCTAATATGTAACCAAAGTGCTATGATTATAATAATTACTTAATATATTTTGTTTATTCTGTTATTGGCTATTTCCCTTAACGTCCCCGTTATGCCCCCCTTCCCCTATACATCTATAGAGCTTATATATCAGTAAAATATTTAATTGAGCCGTAAAATGTATTAAACATCATAGTACTTACGCCAAATATATTTACTTTAACCTTTATAGAATAAAATAGTATTTATTCGTTACTAGGTTTATTCTATAGTAATGGTTTTGCATTTTTTATGCAGTAGTTGATGAGTGATGGCAAGTGATTACCATTGCACAGACAACATACTTATAATAGACCAGGAAATCGCCCTTGCTTCGCTTCGGAAAAAATAGAAAAAAAATAATATAATATAGCCTATGTCACCCGGGGATAGTGTAGCTTACCAACAGTGAAAAGATTTTTCAAATCGGTTCGGTAGTTTCGGATCCTATTCAATACAAACAATCAAATCTTTCCTCTTTATAATATTAGTACAGATTATTAATGCCTATAAGAATTGATAGATAAAATAAAAACTATTTTGACCTCCAGGTATATGAATGATAGACAGATATATTACTCTTTAATGTACACACGAAATTGGTTATTTATACATTAAAGTAAAGTAACATGTAGTTAGTGTCTTAAGCAGTAGGATTTTCTGTGAACTTTCCGTTAGCGTGACTAACGGTAGTTTATCGTGATTAATTCCTATTAGTCACGACTGGTTTCATTATTAGGTCAGTACCACTGCCAGTCAGCTTTTAATGTTTTATTTGTCACTGAATTACTTGAATTGAACTTACCTAGGTTACCTTTTGTTTTTGATACAGTGATTTTTCAGGTATACGTGAAAGGTCAAACAAAAAATTCATTTGTCAGCTGGGCTTCCACCAATGTGGGAGGATATTCGGTGTAAAAAAGACATTTTTCAATAGTAGTTGATAATATGTTTATTGTTAAAAAGTTAGCCATTGGATATTCGTGCTGTGTTTCCAATTATATAAGAATATAATTGTATAATGTACAAGTTTGAAATATTCCTTATTATTTCATTTGATATCTTGCACTTACCTACCCTGCCCTGAGAGTTATTACTTGTGAAATGCATAATGTCAAACTATCCAAATCTTACTGTCTGAAATGTTTATTAAAAACGTAAATAATCGAAATTATTGACCATTCGTAAATTGTCAATATTTTCGAGGATAAACTCGTAAGTTTATCCTTTTGGTATTCCAGATTTTTAGAGTTTGACATTATACGTATCTGACCTCTCGCGTCTAACACAATTCATAACATTGCAAAATTTGACCTTTCGCGTATAATCCGATGAATTTACATTTGATTTTTATCAATTTCCTAAACAATCAGTATCGTTCAGCGGTCCGGAATGGCACGTTAGTCAGCTTACGAATGCTACAGTCCTAGTACCATATACACTAACATGTCATACGTACCATACCATAGCATACTTATGCTGGCCATGCACGATCAAGTATACTTGTAAAGTTTGCAACAGACTTGACGCGGCATCCAGTACACTTGACGGTGTATGGCCACGGTATGGCTATCTGGCTATATAGCTATCTCATGCAAACAGGATACCGCATCAAGTCAAACTGCAAACTTGACAAATATACTTGATCGTGTATGGTCAGCTTAAGCTTCTTATCGAAACTCTTGGGCACTCTCCCTCGATATTTGAAGCCGTTAGCGTTTATATCAGTATGTGTACGGAAAGTTACATGCAGTTTAAATGAGAAAAGTATTTTCACTTGTATATGAATAAGGAATGCCCTACTTTAAGTTGTGTTTAGTAGTTTGTACTATAGATACCCGCGAGTGAGAGTTCGTTAAGCCTAAGTTACTATTCATTATCATAATAATGGTAATATCAATTTCGGATGGGAATCGAATCCGGGACCCCTCGCATCGCACGCAAGATCACTAGGTTACGGGGTCATCATTGTCCATAGATTAAAGCCAACAGTTCCTTATTAAAATATATATAATATAATATAAATCTTTATTTCAGGCATCGAGGCCCATAACATAAATACCTTACAGACTAACATACATACAAAAATATAGACTTAAAAACTAATTCACTTATTCGCGAAGTGAGACGCGCTTTCGGTGACTCCCGGTGGTCGTCGTCGTCCACGGAACTTTCGGAAGACGACCCCCTTTGGCCACAGCTCCTCCTTCAGGAAATCCGACAGGAGTTCGGTTGGAACACGCACAACAAACGAGTTAAAGTTGACTGCGTTGCGCGATTCCAACTTCTCAACCAGCGCCCGGCACTTTGTCTTCTTCTCCAAATACTCCACGACATCGGAGACCTTCGTGGTGTAATGGAGACGGGAGACGTAAATGTAGGTCACTGGAACGGCGGGACGCAGGAGATGACTGTGTCCTGTCGGTGCAGTACCGCATTGGTTACGACAAAGAGGCTTCCTCTTCTTCTTCTTCTCCACTTTGATGAAGCCATCTTTGTCCGGCTGGCCAGTGGGCACCGTACTACGAGGGGGTTCGTTGCGGGAGACTCCGCTATCCCTCTCTGCCCTCTTCTGTACCCGAATTTCGGGTTGCTGACGGGTTACAGCTGCGGCATAGTTACATTGAGGCGTAGACGTAACCATGCAAGGCGACACCTTCCGGGGTGGAGGTGTGGGACGGGTAACGCGCACGTCACTGATTACTCGTGCGGGGACAGTGGCCGGCGATGAGTCAAGTTTCGCTGACTCGAAACTCGCTGACGAGGCTACATGTGCCCCGCGACGCGTGTTGATGTTATCGGCCTCTGGTGACCTACTAGCCGCTAAAGCGTTGCGCAATGTCGCCACTTCAGCGCGTAAATCACTGATGGTGCTTTGGGAGGCCTCCAACTTCAGCACCACTTCCGCCAGACTTGTCTTCAGGATGTTTATATCCTTAAGTAGCCTGGTGACGTCGACGTGATCGAACGTGACGGGCGGCAACTTGTTGAGGTTCCTTGCCACGAACGACGGCATGTCATCAGGATCAGTCTCCTTAAGTAGGTTGATAACATCCTGGAGACTCTTCTCGCCCTTCTCATCCTGTCTGCGGGATGGCATCCGGTCGATCTTCCCGAGCGACTGGTACAGGAGCGTCTTCGCATCAACGATCTCTTCACGTGTGAAGTTGGTCTTACAGATCTGGATGATGCTCATGTCGTCCATTGTATCAATGGCGTGTTGTATGAACGCCAATACTTCATTGGCTATGAGATGTTCGGAGCCCATAGCCATTGTAGCGTGCAGCGGCAACCGCCGCGCAAATCGCGAATAAATAGATATTCGTACGCGTAGTGAGGTGCGTCCGTCGCCAAACGCACACTCACGACGAATGTGATGTCTCATACCAGGACTAATAAACTGTATCATAGCTTTCGAATTCCAACTCCATTTATATATAAAACTCTTCCTTTAGCGTTAATAAATGACGTTCAAATTGAAATTCAGCGTGAAACAGCGCTCCATTGGGTTGTAGACAATAAGGAATTTCACAACCGAATTAATGGCATTCGAACGACTCTCATAAACACTTTATTGGGCGCTTCGTCCAAACTCGCGAGTTGGAATCAATTTTATTGGAGCTGCAATAAACTGAGATTTTTCCAGCCTTCAAATGGTACATTGGAAGGAATGTTCATAACTTTAGTGCTGTTGCTGTAATTGCCTCTTTCGTTCTTTTTAACCGACTTCAAATAAAGGAGGAGGTTCTCAATTTTGAAGTGAAACTTCTTTAGAACCGTTAGTGATTTGAAACCGGATGCAACGGAAAAACGACAGGTAAGATAATATAACCGCTAATTTCGTATTTCAATTTAAGTTGTCCGTAGCCCAATGGTCAGGACGTAGACACACAATGCTGATGCCATGATGATGCGCAGGTTCGCGTCTCAGAATATTTCTTTTTTTTTAGTTTTATTTTTTTTTAGTTTTATTTTTTACTGTTTTTAAATACTTTCAAATGCTCTTTTAAATATTTTCAAAGAATTTATCAACAAAAAATAAGAATTTCATTCTTTCATTCTGTAGATCGACCAGCCGATTATACAGACAGTAAAAATGCTGAGTTGTATTCATAGATGGCGTGAGGAGTAAGATAGAACATTCGTTTTATTGCTAGATAGATTTTTAAAAAGTGCTAAGTTGTATTCATAGATGGCGCTTCGATTTATTGCTTTAAGATTCGATTAGAAATAGAATTATTTATAAAATACTGTAATATACATGTTTTATGTATAACGGAACATTGGTTACCAAGCACTCAAAATCTTGTCAGTATAGGTAATTATAAATTGTCAAGTGCATTCTGTAGAGAGACTGCAATTCATGGTGGATCACTAATATTAGTGCACAACAATATGTCTTGTAAAGATCGTAAAGACATTGTTAGTCTTTCTATTGAGCGCACTATTGAACTGGCCTGTGTGGAACTGGAGCGGTTTGTTATAGTTTGCGCGTATCGACCCCCCTCTGGTGATTTTACTATTTTTGAAGATACATTGGAGGATGTACTTAAACGGTTATGTGTTTCTAGAAAAGGATTAGTGATATGTGGCGACTTCAACGTAGACATTTTATCAGATAGTACTATGGCTACTAGGCTACTAAGTTTGTTTAAATGCTTTAATTTAAATCCATTATTCAATGAGCCAACCAGAATAACTGAAACTACAGCTACTTGTTTAGATAATATCTTTTGCAATTGTGAGATTTTAAATAAAGAGATATTCAGTAAGTTGAAGTCAGACCACTGCGGACAAAAAATTTCGTTGTATAATTCAATCACTAAGAAAAAACAAATAATAAAATGTAGACCAATAACTAAAAATAAGATTTCAACTTTTAAAGAAAAAATCCACTCGGAAATGCAAACGCAGTTAACATTACAACAAAGAGATCGAATAAAACTATATAACACATTGTCTAATAACATAAATAACGAATTTAATAAAATATTCAAGTTTAAGTATGTAGATCTAGCTAAAAATAGTAAATTTAGTGATTGGGCTACTGTAGGTATTTATAAAAGTAGGAACAGGATGTATGACCTTTACGCCGAGAAACAATACAATTTTTCTCCAACTTTCCAGGAGCACGTGAGAAATTATTCTAAAATATTTAAAATTGTTTGTATTCAGGCGAAATCAATGTACATAAAGAACAAAATTATTAATTCGGATAACAAGATAAAAACCACTTGGAATATAATTAACAGTGAGAACGGTAACGCAAAGTCCTGTGATTTCAATTACGAATTATTGATTAATAATAATATAATCAGTGCTGATAAAGACGTGGCAAGCGAATTTGAAAATCACTTCCGTAATATTCCTATAACATTAACCAGTTCACTAGCTTCTTCACCGACGGAAGCACTTTCTATATTAAAAAATCATATTAATGAATGTAATATTTTATTTGAATTTCAACATATAACCGCTAGAGACTTAATTAAGGCCTTTCAGTCTCTGAAGGTAAAGAATACGGGTGATTTGTGGGGCATCTCGGTGAAAATAATACAGCATATTATAGGTATTATAGCTCCATATTTGGTCGTAGTTTTTAATAAATGTATAGATCTAGGTATCTTTCCAGATCTTATGAAATGCAGCAAAATCATTCCACTTTTTAAAACAGGTGAAAAAACTGATCTTAATAACTATAGACCAGTTTCTGTTTTACCAACCCTTAGTAAAATTTTCGAAAAGATAATATTGAATCAAATGCTAACCCATTTCAACAATAATAAATTATTACATCCTGAGCAATACGGTTTCACTAAAGGCCGTAGTACAACCGATGCCGGGGCTAGGCTATTAAAGCATATATTTGAAGCATGGGAGGCGTCACATAATGCCATAGGAGTATTTTGTGACTTATCTAAGGCATTTTATTGTGTTGAGCACGAAACATTGCTGTTTAAACTTGGCCACTATGGTATAAAAAACAAGGCCCTTAGCTTGATCGCGTCTTATTTGAGTAATAGAATACAAAAAGTCAGCATAAACGATATTAAGTCATCGGGGTCACCGGCTGTGATGGGTGTACCGCAGGGCTCGATCTTAGGTCCGTTTCTTTTTCTGGTATACATTAACGATTTACCACATTATGTAAAGAACCAAGCGGATATTGTACTATTTGCTGATGATACATCACTAATATTTAAGTGTGAAAGGAATAAAGTAAATTTCGACGACGTAAATAGTGCTCTTTCGCATGTATCGCGTTGGTTCACTATCAATAATTTACTATTAAATGCAAAAAAAACGAAATGTATAGAGTTTGTGCTACCTAATGTTAAAAAAGTCAGCAAATCTCTTAAACTAAATAACGAAACATTGCATATGGAGGAATCGACGGTCTTTTTAGGGGTGACCTTAGATAGTAAACTTCAATGGGGCCCACATATAACAAATCTCGCGACAAAACTCGGTAGGGCTGCTTTTGCTGTTAGGAAAATAAGGCAGTATACAGACGTCGAAACTGCTAGGATGACTTATGTCTTATGCCATCTTGCTGTGGGGCAAAGCAGCCAATATAAAACAAATTTTCATACTCCAGAAACGGGCAGTTAGGGCTATTTATAAACTTAGGTCTCGGGAATCTTTGCGTGAAAAGTTCAAGGAAATAGGTATACTTACAGTAGCTTCCCAGTATATCTTTAACAATGTAGTTTTTATACGGAAGAATATAAACGCGTATAAACAAAATTTTGATATTAATAATCGCCATACGAAAAGAATGCATCAATTAGTTACGCCTTCGTTCCGCCTAAGTAAAGTGCAGCGATCTTTCATAGGGCTTGGTATACATTTTTATAATAAAATCCCAAAATTAATACGTGACTTGCCAATAGTAACTTTCAAAAAACGTGTAAAGACACAATTGTTAGGCAAGGGATATTATAGTGTAGACGAGTATTTAAATGACAAAGACGCATGGAAATGACCAGCTCTGCAACCAGTTCCGCTCAGAATAGTAAATACTTTTGTATTATTATCTTTTTTTTGTAATATTTTTTAAAAGATGTGCTGAGGAGTTTCTTTAGGCTTTTCTTCTCCTCCACGATAAAGCACCTTCCGAAAAGCCAAAAAATGACGTGCATAAGTGTATCAGTGATACCTATATGAATAAAATATTTTGACTATGACTTTGACTTTTATTTATTGCTTTTTCATATCATTATCTTGAAACCAAAATTTTGGAAAGTTTCACTTCTACCACGTGTGAATTGCACACATTTTCTTTTTTTTTTTTGTGTTTGTTACCTCAGAACTTTCGACTGGGTGAACCGATTTTGATGATTCTTTTTTTAATCGAAAGCTGGTGCTTGTCATGTACTCCCACTTAAATTTGAGCCAGATCTGACAATGGAATCCATGAGAAAACCATATGAGCCTTAAATTTGCATTAAGTACCTATGTGCGCGACAAATGGACGAATAACTCCATATCACGCCAATCGTTTTCGATGATTCTTTTTTATTGTTATTGGAAAAGAATGTCCTTCAGTTGAAGTCGATTTTTTTTTGTTAAAATTTTAGATTATAAGCAAGTGGATTTGAAATCATTTTTTCACTCCATGACACTGTAAGTGCCCCTTTCTATCGAGCAAAGGGTCACTGAAGATCCCACAGTACGAAAAATGGCTACTGTCTGTTAAAGTTACTCTTTTCTCCTCAGAAAAAGTTCTCAATTCCATATGTCGAATACTGTAAGGTTGCACAGAAAGCTTTCTGTCTTCCCCTGTTTAACTTAGTTAATGTATACGTAACTAGTGGATACCCAGCGTGCTCCACTACGCTAAAAAATTCTGATAAGAATGACAGATCAGTGTTTTAGTGTTGACGTTGACGTTGATGATAATCTATACATTTTATGTTCAAATTGTTGTGTCGGAAAAGTAGAAAAACCGACTTTATCCATTGATAAAGTCGATTTTCTAATGTGCCAAATGTGCTAATGCATTGTTTTAATAGTTTCAAACCACCTTCCAATCTGTGAGTTGTTGCCTTTCAAATGAAACCTTTTTGAGTCAAATCAGTTGGATGGTTTCAGTCTATAAAGAACATCGTTTTATACATATAGATTTCACTAACTTATTTATTGTGATTCCTTCGCTCAATAATTAAACCTTTACTGCAACATTGCAGAAATGAAATTCTACTATGTCACGGTGTGCATTAGGAATGACGAGGCAAACCGCATCGTCCATAACAGCGAGATATTCGCTGTGAAGGATTGGTTAGTCGCCTTATGTCGAGTTGTTAAACAGACATCTCGAACAAAATGTGTGTCCCGGGAGGTACTATTTTCAAAATTGAGGTTCTCCTTTCAAAATGGAACGATTCCATTGAAAATTGAAGCCTATTGCCCCAAATCATTGGGACATACACCATGTTCGCGGTGTCGGTTCTATACGCTAGTAATAATACTTCAATGGTATAAAATGAATCCAATGACGAACTACTAAGCATGGGTGGTTTAAGGAGGCCTAGAGCATCCACCAGGTTGCTCCAGTGCAGATTGGTGGAGAAAATACTTCGAAATATTTTCTTTTTAATTTGATTTGGTTTTGAGGCGTCTTTTTTATTTTCAACTATTCCCTGTAGTTTCGAATTTCGTCATGCACATCTAAAAACGCTGTACACACTAATATACTTTAGAAACCACACGAGCATAAAGGTTGCGCTCCCGTGAAATACAAGTGCAAAAAATCCACACACTTCTATTTCCATTTCTCTCGTCTACTTTTATTGCGGCCATGCCAAACGAAAAACATCAACGAATATATTTTTGTGGTCAATGAGACGTGACCACTTGTAAAGTTTGTATGACATATAAATGTTACCGTCATATTTTAGTAGTTAACGGCAGACGTTGTCCTTCTGTACATATGGTAGGTATTTTTTATCTATAGTCCATTTTTATAAACAATCTTACAGTGCCTTTTCATCGTAGTTTTTAATTTAAAAATAAAACAGACACAATTATAATAATAAATTACAATTTTTTTTACACAAATAAGTTAATGCTTGACCACAATACCACCTGATGGTAAGTGGAGATTCTGTCCAAGGTGGTAAGCACATTAACTTAGTAAAAGCCTATTCACTCTTTTCTTGAAGACATCCACATCATAAGCAGGCGGATTACTCTGATGATAGAGTGGGAAGATGACCATAGTGAAATGGAACGACGCTATCCCGATAGTAATTGTTTTTGATTTGTTTTAAGTAGTTACTCTGGTCTTAAGTGATACGCAGGGTCTGATTATAAAGTTGGAAGGTCGCTACGGAGCATGTTTTTCGTTTATCAAACGGTAATTATTAAGCTATACCTAAGTTAAATCTGATTCATACCAGGCCTGCGGGGAGAGCTCTAGTTATAAGTAATATTTCCATTCACTTCCATAAAAATGTACCTAAAGTAGGATAGTTTTACGATTGTCATTTCCGTAAATAAAATAAAGATTTATGCATTTCATAACTTGATATCATGTACGTAATCTCTGCCCTAAATCTGTCATGACAATTTAAATTATTCGGTGTTGTCATATCAAATAATCTGATTCAGTAACTTAGTCGAACACGTATTGTGTTCGTGATTACATGGCGTTAATGTATGAAGTTCTATTGTATCGCTTGAAACATTACACATATGATTTGGTGAATCATGAATATTTGTTTTAACCGACTTTAAAAAATCATCTTTTCTATGTAAAACTTTAACCTGCTCACACCACAGTGTACGTAATTTTAATGTACACCTATTCTTAGGGAACATACCAAAACCACGTGCCTCATTTAGGGAGGGGAGGGGGGTCTTCAAAACACCACGATTGGTCACAGAGGGGAGGGGGGGGGGGGTTTAGGTTATTGTCACGTAGTCAATATTTTAGCAACCATTGCGCCACAAAGTCGTCAAATAAAAGCAAAACTATTATTTTTTAACTCTGTTTTTGCAAAAAAGTATTGAAAACCGTATTTATCAATTACCACGTGAAAACTAGGGGGGAGGGGGGGGGGTCTTCTCATATACTACGGATGGTCACGAAGGGGGGGGAGGGGGGTAAAAAGTTGGAAAAATGGGTCACGTGGTTTTGGTATGTTCCCTTATATAGTGAATTGTTAGTTCTTTAGAGAATAAAATTCTATAACCATAAAAATAGGAGGAGATTCGCTATTTCGCGCAAGATCATATTATTCTCGCATCGTCCATAAAGTTTCAGAGTTATGCCGGTATTCCCATGGATTTAACGCAATGTCTGAAACGAAATAAACATGAGTCGGGCTCGCACATAAACGCGCAATGGCTAACCAAGTCATCCCTTCCGTCAATGTGTTCCAGTTGATATCTTGCAAGTACGTATATATAATTGAAACATTCGTTTTCATAATGAACTAGATAACGAAGAAACATTCTCACCAATTTTTCTTCCAATTTAGCAAAATTAAGCTTATATGAAACTGATTTGATTTGATTTGATGAACTACATCTTTTATTGATTCATATTTTTCCGTTCTGGCCAGTTAAAACCTGGCTCAGCGGGCCTGTTATGAATTTTTATAAAATCATCCATGTTCCAGGCAATTCATTTCTCGGGTTTTAAACGACGTATGACTGGCTAAAAAGTGGCACTTGACCGCTTTCGTAACACGAATTTGACGTTTACACTGGAACTTGGCTGGAATTAAGAGTTCTTGTTAGACCGCCAGTAGGTACAGGATTATACTTTCATGCAATACAATAGTATACAAACATGTTTCTATGTAAACTTCATAGTACTGCGAAAAAAATTGCCGGTGCTATTCACCCTAGCAGTTTCGCTGAAAGCTACAAATAGCAAATGGTTAGCCGATAACACGAATATCCGAATCAACTAGTAATTTACCGATAAAAGTAAAAATAATGTTACTAATGGTTAAAACCATTATATGCCAGTCTTTCTCAAAGTGGACGATAACGCCCTCTGGTAGGGGATAGACTGCTAGAGACTTTTTGTGCGAGTGGTAGAAGACATTAAATTGGGTATAATATTTTGCGACGTGGAGGACTAATGATTAAAAAATACTTTATTTTGCTATTATTGTGATTAAAACTTAACACCTATTAATTACTTCACAAACACAATTATGATTAAAATGATTAATTATGAGCTAGGTACGCTATACTTTCTAGTGTAACAAATTCCTGGCTTGGTTTACTTGTGACTTTACACAAGTCAATTTACTTAGCATGATTACCTATAATTAAAACTTGAGGGAGGGGGGGTTAAGAAAAGTTGAATTTCAATGGGGGCGTTGATAAAGTTTGAGCACCTGTGTCTCACAAGCAACAACTAGTAAATGACGATCGTTCCGGACGCTTCGAAACTATTCCGTCAATATATCCGCGTAATGAGGCGCATTGAACGAATGGAAGTGATAAATCATCGACTAGAATAGTTATTTACCGTTCGGTGTTTTGTATTGCGGGTTTATTACATGTAGGTAATCGTGTAATTTTGTTAATGTTTAGTATTTACTACAAGCGTCATGCATACACACGACATAACTCTTCTAAAATATTCTTAGAGTAGTTTCACAGAAGTAGTTTCGTAGAAGAGTGGTTTCACAAACATAAAAAAACATAAACGTGTACTTATGTACGCGCGTGAGAAGTTATACTTCTTTGGCATGAAAAAAAATTCAAAAAACAATATTAATTACGAGAACTATTACGATCTTTTGTTCACCTCTCCACTAACGGGCCTTCTGGAAGACATTTCAATTAGGAATAAGAAGTGCCCTTGTACAAATTTTTTTTAAATATTTTTTCCTATGTATTTATGTGTGTACAAAATAAATAAAATAAATAAATAAATAAATACCATGCCACCTAGAACTAACTTCACGATGCAGAATTTAGCTAACTTCACGATGTAGAATTTAGCTGTCGGTGTGCGCGCGCATCGTAAAAATTCACTCTCATCATTTTTCTTCATCGCGCCATAAGAAGTATAACTTCAAAAATATGTGTGTCAGCTCCGACGCACAACTGAAGCTTACTCCTTACGAACGATTATAAAATATATAGATTAGTAAATGATATGATGAAATATATAGATTAGTAAATGAGAGTAAATGAAGGCATTTTAACCGACTTCAAAAAAACCTTCAAAAGGACCTCCTCCGGTTCTCAATTCCACTGTATTTTTTATGGTTGTTACCTCATAACTTTCGACTGGGTGAACCGATTTTGATGATTCTTTTTTTAATCGAAAGCTGGTGCTTGTCGTGTGGTCCCGTGTGGTCAAATTTGAGCGAGATCTAACAATGGCATCCATGTGAAAAGCATATGTCTTAAATTTGCATTAAGTATGTGCGTGTGTATGTGTTTCTTTGGTAAAATTTTAATTTTTATATTACTGAAAGCATGCTTGATACATTCTGGATAATAATAATAATGTTTATTGACCATAAATAAGAGTAGGTACATTTCAATCGATAGGATAGATAGGTACACACCTATCCAGAATTTTTTGGCAGAACAACGTTTGCCGAATCAGCTAGTAATAAATGATATCCAAAGTGAATCGGAATGTGTAATATCTTAATTTATAACAGTTTCATAACTCCACCATTAATCTTGTCTGTCGCATCGCAACGTACCTAACACATTTTTAACGAGCGGGTAATTGTTTTTCGATAATGTTACGAATATTTTTAACCTGTGGTAACTGTTTTATGTCTGTGTCAGGAACGGTGTCTCTGAAGTTGTCTGAGATGATCAAAGAAGTAGAAAGCGTAATTATTATATTACTCTGTAAATGACAAAAATACAGTGAAAGTTGTTTAATTTTTGGAGCTTAACTCCCTTAGAATAAATTTTCATATACTATAAGCCCGGGGTGTGAATATTTATGAGGAGTTAAATCAAACTTTCTCTGTTACGTTAGGCGTTATGCGTGAGGTTTGTGATTCGTAACAAAGAATCTAGATGGCGACTGATTTGACGATCGCAAACTAGATGGCGTTGTTACTGATTTGACAATAACGTCATGTTAAATTAAATAATATTAGTAGGGGATATTTTCATGAAGGATATGCTCCAGCTACTATTTAAAACAGACGTATGTAAGAGTGAAATTTAGTGGACTTTTAAACCTAAGCATTTTTCGATTCGAGAAGCGTAATATTTCATGTTATAATAAAATTAACGACTAGATGCCGTCTTACATAAAATGGCAATTCCGTTTAAAGCCAAATTCTCTAAAATACCCTCTTTATTCTTTAGAGAAATATTGATAATACATTAAATTATAACTCATCTAAGGTAAACACCCCAATTATGGACAGTTTAACAACAAATTTGTGGTATTTGTGAAAATTTACCTATATTGTGAAAGTTAGGGTGCTGAACGTACTTAAAGTGTAAAGTCCTGTGCTTATTAAACATTTCTGCTGTGTTACGCGTCAGATACTGCAATTGGTTTCAATTTAATTAACAAATAAAAATTATAACTTTTTTACCCAGTTATGGACACCAAATACCCAGTCATGGACACCCAGTAATGGACATACCCAGTCATGGACACCCAGTAATGGACATATGTAACCCAGTCATGGACATCCAGTAATGGACACGAATCTAATCATATAAACCTAATAGGTAGGCTAGTTATCGACGAATCTATGATGAAAATGCAAAAGAATAATTATTAGATAATATCTTTTTAGGGTTCCGAAGTAAAATCGGAACTCTTATAGTTTTTTCGTCATGTCCATCCGTTTGTCCGGAGCAAAGTGCTGAGACCCTTAGTGCTAGAAAGCTGTAATTGGGCATGAATATATTTATTTATTAAAACTTCAGAGTATTGGAATAAAATGCTGAAAAACATTTTTTTTTCAGGGTACCTCCCCTACAGGTAACGTGAGGATGATTTTTTTATTCGTCGCGTACCCTATATTGTGGGGTATCGTTGAACAGGTCTTCGAAAAATATTATGCATCTTCTAAGACCATTTTTGGAATTAGGGGTCCGTTTGCAAAATATTTGGCTTTAAAGTGCTAATTTTGGTTAGAGTCAAGTGTCCTCCCCA
Organism: Thymelicus lineola; assembly: GCA_963932265.1. NCBI lineage: Eukaryota > Metazoa > Arthropoda > Insecta > Lepidoptera > Hesperiidae > Thymelicus > Thymelicus lineola. The sequence continues at coordinate 7,696,935 of OZ010705.1, read as the reverse complement.
GCTGGCTAAGCGATAGGAGTTGAACAAGTGAAAAAATTCTCAAAAATAGTTTATATGATAAATTTACAAGGAAAACTATCACGGCTATGTTAGCATAAGTAGTCAATGAGTAATAGTCGATAAACTAACTACTTCAGAACCCTACATTGCGCGTGGCCTGACATGCACTTGTTTAATCAACTTTTAATGAAACATTCACATTAAGGAACTTAGTTACTTATAAGTTTTCTAAATTCACAATGAGGTTAGCATCAAAGAAGTGAAAATTATGAAAATGGTACTCATATTAAGCTTTTTATATATTAATAAGTAATTTACGAACGTAAACGTTATCAGCCTTTCATATAGGTATGCATTAATTATAACTACCTAAACTAAACTAAATTAAGTTACAAATATTACTATAAAGTATCCAATATAGTACACATCCACACCAACATTTTCATAATTTTTAACTAGCTCATAGTAAAGAATAATACTACGAGTAAAATTGGGTCAAATTCTGAATACACAATAGCAAAAATAAATTTCGATAAAATTATGTCCATTACTGGAACTATACAATTATAGTGCACCAGTTATGAACACCAACAAAATATCAACAAATAAAACATCTCGGAGTAACAACACTGTGTGTTGTTGACTTAAATTTCATGGTTAACCCAACAAACAAAACACATTTTTATTTAAATAAAGCAATACAAATTTACAGATGAAACTTTTTAGTTACCGCACTAACAATTTCCTTAAGAAAAGCCGCTAATATAAATTTACAATGACAAACAATTTATAATTCGCGCCAACTTGTGTTCTAACAGACCGAATTGAATATAATGTCAAACTTAGGCAGTTCGATGACTACAGTCTATGACACAGTGTTAAAAAATACATAAAAAGGGGTTCATAACCATATTCTAGACGATTTCTTTTTTTTTCGTCCATTACTGGTGCCTTGTCCATTACTGGTGCACTTACGTTAATATCTAATTAAATAATAAAAAAAATATTGTTCACAGGTGATGAGTTCGTGTATCGAGACGCATGGGGTGGAATCAGCCTCATGTTCGCAGCCAATCAAACTTCAAAAACCCTCATGCCGAATACAACATATGTGAGTTAATTTAATCATAGTAAATTCAATTTCCTTCCACTCTAACGATCAGACGTACACTCTCGAAATGGGCGCTTAAAGTAAGTAGCACTTAAAAAAATTGAACGTGAAATTGAGTGAGTTTTTACGTATTTCTGTCCAAGAACCAGTAATAATAATTATAATAAGAGTCTGTCTAATTAATAATATTAATGAGAGCAGTATAATATTATAATAATAATAAGAGCCAGTAATCACCATCTACCTTTCACAGATCTCACAACCTCTCAACCTAAACTACCTCTCCCTTTCGTCGTGAATAAAATTAAAGTTACAACAGCAGTTTATGCTCCTATCACAGACTAAAAAAAAGAACAACAGCAACAGTCAGCAACAAAATCAGTGAAGCCCCCATAGTAACGGAATAACGATGGACTGTTCATTATCCTGGGGCCCTCAAATAACTGCAGTCAGTAGAAAATTATTTGCAGCTATAGGATCGCTTCGCAGATTAAAAAATTTTCTACCCATTGCTACTAAAATTGCGTTAGCGCAATCATTACTTCTACCTATTCTTGACTACGCCGATATTTGCTATCTGGACGTTACTGAAGAGCAATTAAATAAGCTTGAGCGTCTCCAAAATTTCTGTATTAGATTCATATTTGGATTGCGCAAATATGATCATATTTCCGAATTTCGTAATAAACTCAAGTGGCTCCCAATCCGTCTTCGTCGGAATGCACATATTCTCTCTGCTTTATACTGCGTACTGTTCAATCCTATCACACCCTCGTATCTCAAAGAGCGGTTTAATTATAAAGAGTCACATGATCGCATGCTCCGATCTTCCTATAATCTCTCACTCCTTACTCCTCCCCACCTTTCATCATTTTACTCTAAATCCTTTTCTGTTCAGGCTGTTCGCCTCTGGAATTTACTACCAGTAAACATACGCCGTGCTCAGACACTTCACTGTTTTAAATCACAGGTGAAAGAATTATATCTCAAAAAGTATACATAAATTTCCCTTTTTTTATCATCATTGGTATTAGCTATTTAGTTTAGTTTATATGGACTGTAACTGTAGAACGATATTCATTATGTACACCCTACGCCTCATTGTTATTTTCTCTTTTGTTTCCTATATGCTAAGGTTGCCTGGAAGAGATCGCTTTTTAGCGATAAGGCCGCCTTTTGTATGCCACATTATTATTTTTTTTAAGTATTTCTGCTTGTTTGTTAATTTGGTGTACAAATAAAGTGTATTTGTATTGTATTGTATTGTAGTAATACCAACTCCTCTATTCGTACAAGTATCACACGCACACATTGACACCATGCTGTTACTAATACGCCGCCATTACCGCGTCGGATTGGTCGGACCGCACTAAAAATTACGAACACATGGTAAGCGGGCCGCGTCACTGTCGATATGACGTCTGGTTCTTTTTCAAGTCTGTGGCTCCTGTGAATCGCCAGGAGTTCATCATTGCAGTATGAATGCATAAACTAATGATTATCCTCAAAACTTGGACCACTTTTCCAACTTCGCCAACCTTTCCAACTTTTCCAACCAGCACAAAGCTGGTTGGATGTTTGCCTCCCGAGTTCTCGTTTATACGCTTTTGTTTAAAGTTCACTAAGAAGTCAGTTGTATTTGTATTAAGTTCTAGAACTTACTGAGGTTGTTTGTGATATTTTTATTTTTAAATTAATATCTCTTTAACTTAATTCCGTAATAAATAAACTAATGAGAACTCCTAAACGGTTAATAGCATAGTCACAATGGTTTTGTTTAGTACTACTGTCGATGGAGGCATCGACACTATAAAACTGTTTATTTCGTTTTTAAACGAAGTCATTAAATACGAATGATTACTTGCGTCAGTTAAAAGTGAGTTAAGAGAAGTTTATATTACTCAGAACCACAATTCCCTTAGGTGAGATGCTGGGTTTTAATTGAAAAAGAGAAATATGTCAAGTTTTCTGAAGATAAAACTACGCGTAGCTGTTCATTAGGGAGTTCAGTTTTAAGCTCTCCTCCCATAGCACTCCCAGCTTGTTTGTATAAACGTAATAACTGCACTGTTTGTAAATCTAGTTCTCTAAGTTTAAATAACGGATTCAACATTGTTAAAGTTTACATTTAATTTGTTTCAAAAAGTTGCGTTTGTTATAAACAAGTGAAACATAGACTGACTCACAAACAGTTACAATATTTGGGCCTAGGTTATTGATTAGAGATTATTGACTAGAATAGATTTAAACCTTTACTTGCTCAGAAACGAATTATTCTAATTAAATATACTTCATAATAAACTCCATAATCATTATTTCGCTTAAATAAAACTTATTTTATCAAAAAAATCTTTTGCCGTCGATCAAAATAATTATGAGATTAATGAAGTACTTTTCTGAGATTCTTAAAATGTAGGGCAGCTTTTATCCTTTTTACGTACCCTCTTTTCAACTATCTTTTCGTTCTCTTTGCACTAAGCTTAAGTCTTAAGTCTTATCCTTAACTTTTCTATTGAGAGTTATCGTTTAGCAAAGATTCAATATTGCTTAGCATGAAATAATATAAACGAGAGAAGTTTTGTTACTAGGTATAGGTGCGCATTTTAATATCTTGTCTTCTTCTTCTTTCTCTCACCTCTTGCCGAGTTTTGGGTGATATTTTTGTAGTTACTGATCTCCACGGACGACGGTATTGTGTGTGCTGTAGGTATTTATTTTATTTTTAGCGATGCGTTAGTACATCGAATTATTCACACATTTTTCAGACAATACGAAGTAATCCTAGGCTCATAAAACGCATTCAAAAACACCATTTTTAGGGGAAAGCCCGCCTTAACATAAAGGATCCATTTCTAATACGCCCAAAATTAGGAGGCAATGTGTTTCTATAACAGGACTAAATAAATGTAATGAATTAATTGATTTTAAATCTATGTACAAAACTAATGAATATGGTGTGCCACAAGGAAGTGTTCTTGGGCCATTACTATTTTTATTATATATTAATGATTTACCTCAAGTGACGAATAAACGAGTAAGGCCGCCAAAAATTGTACATTAACAGTCGTGAACTCGTAACACACGGTAACATTCGTGAATGGAGGTAACACGTGTGATTTATTAAAGCCAAGTGTACAATGTGCATAGAAGACATTCCTAATAATTTTTTTTTGAATATTTTTTTTTGTTATCAAACTAAATAGGTACATATGTTTAAAACTTAATAAAACAAAATGTTATTATGAGGACTTTTTTATTTCGTTATTAAAATATTACAAACATAAACAAATTTTATTTACGTTTTCACATTTTCTTTTATAGATTCTTTATTTTGAACAAACAGGTGGTTTTTGACATCGTAACATTCACAATAACCTTTATGGGACATACTTTGACTACAGAAACAGCTCAAACATCTGAATTTAATGACATTCGCTACCTCCGTGTTAGCAATTTGGTGAAGAGCCATACTCTGTGGAACTGGAGTTAGAGTATCTAATATAGAGTACTTAGCAATGTCTGTCTCTGAAATATAAAATGTCATTATTGAAGTATCCGAGTTTTTGAGAATTTTAAATGCTGTTTCAGCATCTGGAATATCGGTGCCCTGACACACATAGCAATCCAGTCTGCGTTTTATCGTACCACCAACCCAATCGGCGGCTCCATTGCTACGGGAAGCTTCGCTGAAGTTCCACGTAGAGTGAGGGAATCCGTACAGTTTTTAAACAGTTTAAAAACAGAAGTTTTTTATGAATACCACTGTTAATTTAAAAAAAAAACAAGTTATATAGCCTTTTAATTTATTTTCTATAGTCTATACTACTCTTAACAATCGATCACGAATGTTACATAACACATAGGTAACACACGGTAACATTCGTGAATGAAAATACTCGTGGAAATAACTTTAGACATGTTTATTAATGAGAATTTTGATGTTTTAGGACGCTGCATAGTTTGATTTATCAAAGAAATAGTCTATCTTTAGCAACAATTAAAAATAATACAGTAAATTTGCATTGTTACCGTGTTATACTCACTAGAAAATATTAAAAATTTCCGAGACACGGGTGCCGACTACCTTGAAGATCATTTTGACAGTAAATAAAATGGCGTTTCTTCCTATAAGTTAGCCAACCTGGAGCTGACGTTACCATGCCTAAAGAATATTATTAGATACAGGCCGGGAATCTAGTAGATCAGTGGTTGTTTGTGGTAACTTACGTGAAGTATCATTCGGGAAAAAAAGTGAGACACATGTTTCAAATTAATTCTGTATTGATTTTTTGGGTTATATTATTAAACGAATGAATAAAAACTTAACAAATTAACATAATAATTCAGAAATGCCAAAATTTTGCGGGTCACAAAATTGTTGTACAATCTATGCGACGTCAAAGTATGACATGCCTTAAAAGGACACACGACATTTGTATGGGAAGTAAATTTAACAGTTTACGAAAAATACAATTGCACTCGTAATAGCCATCCAAAATTAATTTAAATCACTCGTATGAATAAACATGATACTACGAACTAGAATCAAATCACAAATATAATTAACTATATAAAATATGGAATTTATAATACTCCAAATGAGATGGACACATATTTTTTCCCAAATGTACAATTTTTGGCGGCCTTACTCAAACCATGTATTTTATTCGCTGATGACATTTCCGTACTTACGACATTTACAAACGACATTAAAAATGAAATAATTGACGTAAATATTACAATTGACAAAATTATAGAATGGCTTAATAATAATAATTTATCTGTAAATTTAAATAAGACAGTTTATGTACAATTTTTAACTAGGAATTCTATTACTTCAAAATTAGACTTAAAATATAAAGACGAAACCATTACGGAGGCAGACCAAGTAACATTTCTTGGTATAAAAATGGATAAATACTGTGACTGGAAATCACATGTCAACCACGTTTGCAATAAAATAAATAAATTCGTGTACGTGTTACATAGACTTAGGAAAACATCAAGTGTTAAAACATTAAAGACAGCCTACCATGGTCACGTTTCGTCTGTTTTAAGGTATGGCTTATTAATTTGGGGAAATTCGACCGATTCAAATAAAGCATTTGTGGTTCAAAAGAAATGTGTTCGAGCTATTTGCGGAAAGGCACCGTGGACTTCGTGTAAGCCATTATTTAAAGAATTAGGCATCCTTACACTGCCTTCCATGTATATTTTTGAGCTAGCGTATTTCTTAAAAACGAATCATAATTTATTTGCGAAAGCTGTAGATATATATCCTAGGAATACAAGAAACCCAAACAGAATTGTTTTGCCGAAAGTTCCTAGAACTGAAATGTATAAAAGGAACTGTTATGTAATGTGTGGCATAGTATACAATGCCCTACCAGTATTCTTTAAAAAATTACCGGTGAATAAATTTAAGTACGAATTGAAAAAATGGTTACTAGAAAAATGTTACTATTCAATAGATGAATTCCTAAGTGATATGAAAGTTAGGAAATAATATTAAGTGTGTATTTTGAATTAATTGTGATTATGTTATATTATATATTGTATTATTCTGTTATTATTAGTACCTATTTTTATTATTAGAATTTTAAATAATTTTGACATTACTTAAGTATAATTTTTATAATTTAACATTTGAAATAATATTGTTTTGACATGTTACTGAGCTATATTGAATTATTAATTAACTATTTTTAACTAACATATTCGTATGTCAATTAAATTGACGAAGTGTACCACTAACTACTAATTAAAACATCTTGTAAAACTAACACTTACACGAATAAATGAATTGAATTGAATTGAATTAGTAATGAGGTATTTCTACACTGTAACAAGATGAATGTTAAACCCAGTCCTGGATTTGTCAATAGGCCGTATAGGCCGCGGCCTAGGGGCGGTCGGTAGCGTCCTAGGGGCGGCAGATTTCAGAAGAAAATATTATGGATGATTTTGCTATTAAAAAGTGCCGTAAAAAATTGTAATTGTTGTTTTTTTACGCACTTTCTTAGTGACTAATTCAGTGCCTTCCTTACTATGAATGGAAAATTATTATTTTAGAAGGGTACATGGGGCTGCGGAAATAAATTGGCCTACACTCATAAAAAATATAAATCCTGCACTGGTTAAATCCATTACATGAATCGATCAATTAATAATAGTAAAAACGATCGAACATCTGCAAACGATTCTAGTCTTAATAATTAACCAGTTGATGTGAGTTGGTTTAGGTTTCCTGGCGAAACACAATTAATAGCAGCTGTCAGACCCTAACGTCTTCGACAAGACTAATGACCTTTTTGAATTAATTATATATAGTTTCTAACAACTGTTATTCGACGAAATTACAACCAACTTGGTCAGTTGATGTTGTAATTCTGGCCGAACTGTATTATTCTATATTCCTTTATGGGATTCCTTAACGATTGTTTTTGTGTATTATTTTCCGTTCGACACGCAATAAGAATATAATTTTATTGTGGATATTTGCGTGTGTGTTTACTGTATACCTAATACTTTTACTGTGAATGTGTGCGTGCTGGTTAATTTCAATATTTTAATTTAACGCCTTTGACAGTAAATGTCTTTATTTTTTTTAATTCACAAGAAAAACTAATGAGTATAACTTGAAAAAAATATTATTATAATAACTGCTTATTCGTGGTCTCAGCAACAAAGAGCCATGGTTCATGATTAAAGTAGCCAAGTTTCTGAAAAGTTAAGCAAAGGTCAAAATCTAGAAAATGGTGGCACTTTTTAACTGACTTCAAAAAAGCAGGAGGTATTCAATTCGACTGTATTTTTCATGTTTGTTACCTCAGAACTTTCGAGTTGGTAAACCGATTCTGATGATTCTTTTTTAATCGAAAGCTTGTACTTGTCATGTAGTCCCACTTAAAGAGCGAGATTTGACGAGTAGTTTTTGAGTTATCCCTAATTTTGAATCCGGATTTTTTTTAGCAAGAATTATAGTTAGTCATTTTTGACATCTAGTGAGTCAAACTTTAAACTATCGTTAAGTTTGTTTTCCTTTTCTGATTATCATACTACTAATGGAGTACTGCGTAAATTTAGATTTAGAACTATTAATGAAGTGTGATAACAGTGTTACTACTAATATCAAATGAGCTGTCCTATTTCTGACTGTTTGACTTCTTCTTGATTGCCTCCTAGACTCCAATGCAATATATCGATAGTCACAGTTCTACATACAAAATTGTAACTGTAATAAATTAGAATAAATTATAAAAATTACAATAAATGGTCAACTCTCTTCCCGTGGGTAACGTGAACTTTTTAGAGATAAAAAGTAGCCTGGATTAACACATGTTAATCTATCTATCTCTATTCCATATTTCAGTCAGATCAGTTAAGTAGTTGTGGCGTGATTGAGGAACAAACATCCACACATCTAAACATCTTCACAAATTTTCACATTTATAATATTAATAGGATCAGCACACTCGTAGCCTCACACTAGGATCCCCTGTGTTGTGGATGCCATGGACAACTCAAAAGACAAAACACACGCCTAGACCATTGAAGTATAATGACATAGAACAGACATCTAAAACAAAATGTGTGTCCCGCCCGGTAGGATCCATTTTCAAAATTGAGCCATGTTCTCCTTTCAAAATCGAACGAACCCATTGAAGATTGAAGCCACGTGGCGCCAATGCATTGATTTGATACATAATTACATGGTGTTCGCGGTGTCGGTTCTACGAGTATAAGCTAGTAATAATACTTCAATGGCCTAGACCAAGAAAAACCCATCATTAAAATTCAAATTTATCCTTGCTAGGAATCGAACCCAGGCAATTCGGAATAGTAATTGATACGTAACACGGGTGGAATATATTCGATGTGATAAATTCGAATTTGACCGTTTTCGTTATTGATGGACCTCGTAAACAAACAGACTTACAAATAACTCGTTTAATTGCTTACAGAACAATTAATAGCATCTGTCAGTCCCCTGACCTCTTCGACAAGATAAATGACCTTTTTGAATTAATTATATTCAGTCAGGAAAGGTTATTAGCTAAGTGAGGTATTTGTCTGTAACCTTCCGTTTGTCGGGCTCTAAGGAGACAGAGGTTTCTCCGTTACAATTATTATGAGTCCTATTGTATAATATAATATTATTATGATTTGATTCTTGTGTATTAATAGTAAATTCCCTTACTTCGCTTTGAACTAATCTAATCGGAAACTATCAATGTTGGGTACATGATGTATCTACTGGTTTTACAGTTTCAACGTGTTAGATTTTTCCCCCTGTGATCCCTGCGACCATCTTTTTTCACCAACATTTCGAATGAGTGCATTGTTGCGGTTAGGTATGTTTTAAAATACCTGCAAGGGCGTATCATAAAGCTAAAAGTATACCCGATGTCAACTCGCGCCATGATGTTACAAAGGTAGATGTTAGGTAAAGGTCAATGAACTAATGTATATTCGTTCACTGGTAAAGGTAGGTATGCTTTATTTAAATGATTTTTGCTTTTTGGAATTCGAAAAAAAGCCGACGACAACCAGTGCCGGATTTATATTTTTCATGAGTGTAGGCCAATTTATTTCCGCCGCCCTATCTACCTTTCTAAACTAATAATTTTCCATTCATAGTAAGGTAGGCACTGAATTAGTCATTAAGAAAGTGCGTAAAAAACAAGAATTACGATTTTTTGCGACACTTTTTAATAGCAAAATCATCTATAATATATCATCTTCTGAAATATGCCGTCCCTAGGACGCTGCCGCCCCTAGGCCGCGGCCTATACGGCCTATTGACAAATCCAGGACTGACGACAACACGGTCTCTGACATCACGAGCGTTGTGAGAAGGTACATATATCTAAATTCGTTAAACGCTTCGGAGTTAATCTACATCAAGGTACAAATATCACGGTAGGTACAATATATTATATCTTTACTGTACAAGCCCATGACAAAACATAGTATGAATATGCCGTCAATGCCATAAATGCGAAATGCCGAACTCGCAGTAAATGAGGTCGGGCTTCATTACAGATCCATGCTATGTTAGCAGCCTCTGACTGATATCTCCAGAGAATTAAATGGTCTCATTTTATCTAACAAAGCATTGGAGGCGAACCTATTTACAATTATTTACTCTCTTGCGAAATGCATTAGGGACTTTTCTTTCGTTCTTGTTTATTCAAGCGAAAATAAATGTGTTCAAGACTTTTAACATTTATTGTGCTTTGTATTTTTATAATCTTTATTATCATTGCGGGACATTAAACATTCTCAAATATTAATTACTTTCGGCTCAATTACATATCATACAGCTTGAGATTGGAACGGCTGTGGCGGGAAAACTGATCTTGATAGGTGACAGTTAATAGACATGAATGACAGCTTAACCTGTCAATCTTTCCTTTTGTTCATTTTAGGCAATTTTTTCACAATACGCTGAATGGGTTCTACGAATCTGTAGAAAAACATGTGTATGTATGTACTTATAACGCACGTAATAAATTAAACTTACCTCTTACTTATAAATACCTCTCGCTCGCACCAACGACCCGGCATGCGCTAGCAACCCAACCACGTACCTCTCGCTCGCACCCACGACCCGGCGCGTGCTAGTAATCCAAAACAACGCCAGCAAATGCTGTGCGCCTAGTATCACGCACCTTCATCATCATCATCAATTTTACTCTCATAATTTTTTCCAAAAGCCCCTTAAGGAGTACCTATAACTTCAAAAGAGATTTCGGAACGAAGTTCCTTATCGCGCGTTGTGAAAGGGGGCTAGACGGAAAAATACGACACTTTTTGATTCTTACGAATGAAGACACTTTTTTTGAAGTGATTCAGAGAGTTTAACAGAGATGGCGCTACTAGCGTGATTCAACAATACTTAAATCGAAGGAACTTCGTTCCATCCGGGTGTCCCTTGACACCTCTCATGTTTTTTTATTGTCGTACAGACGTGGATGTAGGTAAATATCTGTATGTTTGTGATCTGCAAACCTGTATTCTGTATTACATGCATAGTTACGCCAAACCACAGACCCAATCAAAACTTACCCTGGGCTCATATCCCCTCCATTAGGTTTGAACAGCGTTGCCAGCAAGGCCCGCAATTTGCATAAATAGGCCATCGTGTCAAATGTTTAAGATGTAGATTTGTACCGTTAGCACTGAAATGGCACAAAGGGGTTTATATTCAAAGCCATGCCAAGAGTTCTTCGAAACTCAACCTTAACGGTAAAGAAATAAATGATGTTTTTCATGTTGTATGAATTTTGTGTGATCAGAGATCGAACAGATTGTATTGATGAAGTACTTCCCACACAATGTTATTGTTAGTGTAATGATGATGATAATGCGCAATTTTGTTGATCATAATGAATAGTTGGTATAATGATAATGAGATATGTTCATACTGTAATGAATGTTGATAAAATTTTGATAATAAAAGACATGTGTGTGCATTGAAGTAATATTACTAGCGTATAGAACCGACACTGCGAACACCATGCATGTATGTCCCAATGCATTGGCGCCACGTGGCTTCAATATTCAATGGATTCGGCACAGGGATTCGGTCATTTTGAAAGGAGAACGGGGGCTCATTTTGAAAATGGAACCTCCCGGGCGGGACACACATTTTGTTCGAGATGTCTGTTCTATGACATTATACTTCAATGTGTGTGTCGAGATGTCTGTTCTGACATTATACTTAAATGTGTGTTTGTAGTTATGTACGCACGTAACGGTAAAGAGTTATACTTCTGTGGCGTAACAGAACAAAAAAAAATATGAGAGGTGTCAAGGGACACCCGGATGGAACGAAGTTCCTTTCGATTTAAGTATTGTTGAATCACGCTAGTAGCACCATCTCTGTAAAACTCTCTGAATCACTTCAACAAAAGTGTCGTCATTCGTAAGAATCAAAAAGTGTCGTATTTTTCCGTCTAGCCCCCTTTCACAACGCGCGATAAGGAACTTGGTTCCAATAGCTAAAGATTTCATCCCGTATGCCACAACTCTGTTTGTAAAAGAAATCAGTTATCAGCTAACTTCATCATGTCGTTTTTTAGCTATCGGTGTGCGCGTGCATCGTAACACGGAAACTTGAGAGACAGTTATCAGCTAACTTCATCATGTCGTTTTTTGGCTGTTGATGTGCGCGTGCATTGTAAAAAATTTACTCTCATATTTTTTTTTCCAAACGCGCCAAAACAAGTATAACTAAGTAATTTCAAAACTTTGATATTTATAATATTTTTTGTTTTGGAAAACAATACGTGTCTGTGGGAAAACAGTATTTTCGATAAAGCAAATTAAAATCATAAATTATGGACGTTGCTAACAGCGCTATCAATATCATCGGCTATCAAATAAATTTATGGCAGGAGAAAGAGGGTAACAGTTTTTTCATAATATCCTGAGAAATGTCGGTGAATATAATATAAAACAAAAATCTCAAAATGAAACTAATGAAGTCACGTTAATCTTCATGCGGCTTTTAGGTACTATCTTATATATAAAATTCTCGTATCACAGTGTTATAGTCCCCACGAACTAAGAATGCATATTTGTCGTTTGTCATCGCAGTGACACTAGAGATGTACAAAAAAAAATCGATTCATGAAAGAACCAATTTTTGCAACAAATCGATTCAAAATTGTAAGACTTTCTAATCGATTCAATAATTAAATTGTAAATTCTAAAAACCGAAACATTTAGATATCCACAAGTAACTGGAATGATACTGCCTCCATTGAGCTACTTAAGTTACTTTACCATACCTATACGCTCAATAATTATGTATTCACGACTATAATAAAATATTTTTTTCCTAAAAAACTCACTGTTAATTCGTCCGCGCCGCATCCAGCGTATGAAAGAACAATGCCCAAAAATTATTTTTCATTTTTGTTAGCGTCTTAAAACGTCAGTTATATCGAAGCAATTCAATTATTTTTTTACGTATTTTAAAATTAATACCTGTACCCGTATTACCCAGCGTAAAATAATTTTATTAATAAGTGATGAATTGACAATAATAACAATGATGTCAATAATGTCCATTTTCATTCAGGCACTCACTTCGATACATAGCTTGTATCAAGCCAGATATAGGGAGACTTCTGGCCAATATTACAGAAGAATTTCGTTATAAATGTTGGTATGGCAAATGTAATGATGTCAAATTTCCATTTCCGGTTGTCAATCAAAAAAAAAGTCTGAATAAAATAATGGTAAAAATTACAGGCAGCCGTAAGTCTCCCCTACTCTATGACTCAATGGTAATAAGAATTCAATCTCAAAATACTTTGGTTCTGGGGTGTGTCTGCTGAAAATTCTTATATATCTAAGCTCAAAAATTAAAGCGGCGATTTTTAGAATTTTTTTTATTTTAAGACGCTAAAGTTGAAAATGAAATAAAATGATGTATGGCAGTTGGGCATTGTTCTTTGGGTTTCGGTTGAATAATGAATATTCTAACCGTATTTTAATCAGTTCAAATGGCTGCGGTTAGAGATTATCGTAATAAACACTTTTGGTCATGTTCTTATAGAAGAGAAGAAATTAAATTGTTTAATTGTTAAACACAAAGAAAGAAATAAAATAATAATAATAATAATTTCTTTTTTGTGTGTTTATTAGTTTATTATTTATAGGATAGTGTATGTATTGTAGCTTTCCCCACCTGTCGAATTGGGGGTTCCTGTAATGACAGAGTTGGGAGTCATGAAAATAAATAAATAAATAAATAATAAATTCATTTTTATTTTAAGTTTCGATTATAATAATGTATCGATTATTATGGTTTTATAAGTGGCTTCATGCCGTCACATCACTTAACGTCAGTGTAGATTTTGTCATCTTCATATAACATTGCTTCGACGCTTTATTTTTTTATTCAATTTTGCATAAATTACTTATGATGTGTTGGGATTTTTACTAGATTATAACGTTTAATATGATTTATAAATAACGTCAATACGAATACGATACAATACGAATAGGGATTTTTAACAAATTTTGGCAAAATCCTTTGTTCGTAAGTAACCAACTATTCATGTCAATTAAATAATTATTCCATTTTGCTCAAAGACGTACGTACAAGGTTGGTTCATATTAATAAATGGCAGCTATCATTAATGCGTTCTTAGATAATTTTGAGTATAGTTACCATACTCCTCCGAAACGGCTTGACCGATTTTTATAAAATTTTATATGCATATTCAGTAGGCCTGAAAATCGGCTACTATCTATTTTTCATACCCCTTATCAGGGTTGTCCACCCCTAACATTATTTTTTTTTATTTTTTGGACAAAATTTTTATTTTTTATAATGTGGCATTTAAAAATACATACAACTCTAAATTGTCACCCTTCTATCACCAACCCTATGTTTTAATAGTAATTTTAGTAATTTAATCATTTTTCATCCCGCTCGATAACTGATCAATTGTTAGGCGATACGATTTTCGCCCGGTCAGCTAGTAATAATATAATATAAAAAGAAAAAGGTTTTGATGGCAGCAAATATGAAAAATGTTTTGAGTGCAGTATTTATTCATATATTATTCAACTTAAGGATCTAACTTAGATAGAACTACATAAATAGAACTACGGGATAGAAGTGAAGGTTAGTTCGTAAGGCAGTTAGTTAGTTAGACCCCGAAATAGATCTCGTAGCAACGTGATGTAACTAATTAGGTAAGTGTTTAGTCATCTGTAGCGTGACGTTCCGTTTGACTAAGAATCTATCTATAATTATCGCATCCGGCGGTTAGATTAATGAATTTAGTTAATAGATCACCTATCTAAATGTTTGTTATAATATTATTAACTTATAGAACATCTACATTTTAAACGCTATCCTGATGGTCTCACTACGATCCATTTAATTGAGTATCCGTTTAATATAGGATATTTATTGGTTTAATTTATAGTCGTGACTCGTGAGTATCCATCAAAGTTACATTAAAAAATTAATTTAACAATAAAAAACCCGCCTGCTATCAAAAAAGCTATTATGATATTATACCTTTTTGAAATCCTTATGGTGTGTCTCTAATTGGTACCCATACTGCATTATTCGATGTATTTTTATTTTTTGATACTTCAAACAATGGCATCTCACAGCCAACATAATTATTTGTTTTTTTTTTTAATTTTCACTTACCTAGAAACACTTTGGTTTTCAAGCTGAATCTAACGATAATATGTTAATTGTAAATCCGTTAAGTGCTTTAGAAGATACGAGGTAATAAAATATATTACATGCATTCATACATACATACAAGACACGCGCGAAAAACCCCTCTTGGCAGTTGGTTAAAAAGTTTATTACTTAGTTTTATATAATTATGATATACTTAGATATTTATTCTGTTTTCTTCCCTTTACTATTGAGTATACTACAATATTTCAGAAAAATTTTAGACCGATCGGGTTAGTAGCTAGACATGTAGGCATGAAAACCAACTTTCGCATATTTAGCACAGACTTAAAAAGAGAACCAGACGGATTGTCAGCAACAAATTCAGTGAAGCACCCATAGTAATACCAACTCCTCTATTCGTACAAGTATCACATGCACACATGGACACCATGCTGTTATTAATTGGCCGCCATTACCGCGTCGGATTGGTCGGACCGCACTAACGGACGCACACATGGTAAGCGGGTGGCGTCACTCTCTATAAAACAAGGTGACGTCTGGTTCTTTTTTCAAGTCTGTGATATTTAGTTAAAAATTAGGCGGGTGAGGCCAAACAAGCGAAATGTTTTAAGCTGTGCATTGCATAAAATAAGTCGCGAAATCGAGTTTCATAAAGTCGCAACTCAAAATACGCTTGTTTCCTTAACTGTCACTTCGTTTTATTTGACGATTGAAAGCAAACTGCTTAATGGTCGTAGCACACATATCAACTCGTAAACGGAACGTAAACGTATCAACTCTTGCATGTCAGTATTCTTTGTATGAAACTCCCTACTGTAAAGCACACTTATCGGATCCGTAACGTAATCGCCTCGCCTCGAGACAAGCTCACGAACCGCGGTACGGTGCGTGGACGACTTGCCGTACCCGCGCTTACGTCTCACCGTACGCTATCCTTCGACTTTCCGTTTCCTCGAGCACGCCCCGCGCCGCGGCGCCGCGGCTACCGCTGCGTCGGCGAACTGCTGTCATTCGAGCCGTAAGCGCGGCGTCGCCTAGCCGTAGCCGAGTCGATTTGGAGCTGTTGGTCGGTTGGTAACGCGCTTACGTTAGGTTGACGGCGAGGCGATCCGGTGCCGATCCCTTTCCGAGTTGATATGTGCGCTACGACCATAAATGAAACTTAGGCAATAGCATAGAAGACATAAGCAATAGGCAAACGTGACGATATTGCTCCGTGGACAGATTTCGCACTTTTACTACGCAAGTCAGCTGCAAGCAAGCGACATTGAAGATAGCGTGCGTCTACGTGGATACAAGGCCTTAGCCATTATGTCAGTGAAAATGGAACCCTAAACCGGTACAAGTAATACGTTTCCTCCAAATATATCCGCTCACATTTTGGCAAGTTAATAGCTATGCAATGAATCCGATCCCTTAGCTTTAAGTAGAATAGTCACGTATGGAACACCAAGTTGGTTGATAAAACTGCAACTTGGCGTGATGCCAGGCTGTTCGCTGTATTTCTGTACGTTATAATAACTGTATTTTTGAATAAACTTCCTTTTAGCCCATAGCCCCGATTGATCTGAATTTTGGTATACCCACGTACATACGTATTTCGACGTGTTGATAATAAATATCATAGACTAAATACCCGCGTATTTCATTTTCAAGGTCATCTTGAAAAAACATGTTTTTCTGTTCTTCGCGTTAATTTGGCAAAACATTGATTTTACAGAACAATTTTTTTTTTGAATGGCATAGTTTATGTCATGGCTTCGTCGCTGTGGGGCTCCGGGGTGGTCCCTCGCGAGCTTATCGTCGTAGGTGGTTTTAACGCTAACCATCGCAGCTTCGGCTTGCTGGCCGTCTTCGCCGGCTGGCCTCAGCTGCTGCGGCAAGCGTTTCAACCCCCTGCTCCTCAGCTCGCGGGCCGCTTCGCTCCTCCGCGCCTACGCGGGCTTACATTGCACTCTATGGATTAGGACAGAAAGACTAGGAGCGAATTTTTTTGCAGCGATTCGTATCTTTCACTAACTTTTGTTATACAACCTATTGACTTTTTGAGACTTTAATTTACTTTTTATACTAATGCAATTGTATTATATATATGTAAATGGAAATTCGAATTTTTCTCCCAAACTACTGGCTCTACAAGAAAAATGTAAAATACATACAATGTCACTCTTAATGGGCTACAACTTTTATTGGAAATACTTTTCTGTAAAATTTATATTTTTCCAAATAAACGTGAAAAAATAAAAAGAATATTTTTCTAATGGTAACCTTAAAAATATACGGGTATTTTCCCTATGATATTCGTTATCAGCGCGTCGAAATACATAGGTATACCAAAATTCAGATCAATCGGAGGTATGAACTAAAAGGAAGTACACCCGTATTTTTGGATTGACAGTCGTAAAAACCTTTATAGAGGGCCTAAAGTATGTTAATTATCTACCTATATCTACATATTAATTATTCTGGACGCAAAAGTTTTATGCCCTTTTTATGACAATCACGCGGACGGAGGTGTGGTTAATTATTTTGGCACAGTTAAGCTAATATTTTTATTAATAAGCATTAGAAACTAAATAAAGATAAACCGTTCTCCATTTTGACTACGGAACCCAAAAAATAGTTCTCCAATTCCTCCTTTATTGATAATTTTTACGATGACGTGTTTACGATAGATATATTGGAAACGGTAAATTATGTGTTTGATACGAGGCAAACGACAGTTACGTCAATACCTTATTTATTTCCGAATCGAGTTTACTTACGCCCCAACTCAGAAAGGTTCCTTTATTTAGCTGTAAGGAGTCCATAACTAATTGACATTAAATATGTTAAGTATCGATTCCTCTCAGAGTCATTTTATTAACTTTAAGTAACCCTAGTGCGGAACAACGTCTAATAACCTTATCGATTATCATATCGATAGAGTATTAGTGTAGCCACATGTAAAATTCGTTGAGAACACATAAAAATAATACTTATTTTAGTGCTTTTAGAACGATGATTTATACTAATATAGTAACAAGAAATTCCTTTACTGTGTTTTCTTACTTAAGAACATTGCAAAGTAGCTTTTTTCTTTAAAATAAGATAAAAAAACTCGCAATTTTATATACGGCAATACTATACCTAATAGGTAGTACTGTAGTATCTGTGGCAGTACACTGTACAGTAAATGTCAATTGTCAGTCAATTCAATGATAATATTATAGGTATTGTTGGTTAGATTTCAATATGAATTGAATTGAAATTTAATTTCATTTTGTTTAATATCGCCAACCTATTTATTATATAATAATATTATCATGGTAGGTACTTTCAAATTAGCGAATATGATATTAACTTATGTTAATAAATAAGGGGGGGCACCAAGCGCACCAAGGTTGTGAATTGTAATCAAAACAACTGTATCGTTTTTTAAAGGATATGGAGTGTAAATGTAAAATACCACGAAAAAGAGTTGCAAATGGTAAACCTCTCTTTGTTGGTTTCGTTAGGCCTGGCACCAGTATGGTCAATATAACCATTTTTACACATTCTGCTGTATCGTGCATACAGTTCTTGGACTGAATATTTTCTAAACGGATCAGAGAAATCTCGCAAATATCGCCTTGGCCCCACATGTCTATGCATTCTAACGTAATCAACAAATTCAATAAAATCGGCGAAATCCGCGAAAACAGGTATATTTTGCTTGTGAAATCACTCAAATTGTAAACCTAATGTCAACTGAACGTCAAAATCAATCCTAAGTAGAGTTTAAGTAATGGTATTTGTATAATTAACTTTAATTGCCATTAAGGACCTGTAAATGTCCATTAACTGACTCTGGGAGTGACTAATTGAGATTCTGTACTAAGGAGCGATTTTAATGACAATTAAGTGACTCTGAGTTGGGGCGTGAGTGTTACGAATAGTATTTTTGTGTAAACAAGCTGTTCAGTACCAGTACTGACCAGCGCGGGCCCGCCGCGGCGTGCGGGGAAGGGAGGCGGCGCGCCCCCAACACGACGACGAGGCGAACGGACACTCTCGTCCAAGCAGGCGTCATAGCCAGTACACAACTTATATTGTATGTCAAATAGACAAGTTCATGTCTTCAAAGCGCCTATTATTTACACAGTCCATCTAATACAGTCCATCACACATCACCAAACACAAGCTATTGTAGAGGTTCACGTTATTGTCAACTTCTACTAAACATAAGAGTATCGTTTTATATTCTACTAATAACAAGCGCTGCGCATGGCTGTGCCCGCGTATTTCGGGATAATTCCCTTATATGTTATTCTAGGTCATGGTCTATCTGTGTGCTAAATTTCATGAAAATCCGTTCAGTAGTTTTTGCATGAAAGAGTAACAAACATCATATATCATACATACACTATTTCATGTAAAAATTTTATATAAATATATAAAATGTATATAAATAATATACTTTTTTTATTATTAAACAATGAAGACGTACAAAAAAAAACAGAATTAAGTTCTGCCAAACTGTAAGCCAGTTTGTCGGCAGTTTACATTACATACATTTATTATATTTATATAATGTATGTAAATGTATATAAATAATAATTTAATTAGGTATTAACGAACTATTCAAATTAATACGAGTATTACCAAAAAAATTGTGCCCGTGGACCAACTAGTTGGTCTACAGTTCTACACAGTTGGTCCACAGGCAACAAACGGTTGGCCCTAGGTGTGATTTCCGTCTGTATTCCGCACATTTCACACCAACATTCATAGATTACTTGTCTAGCTATTTGCCAGTCGTATTTGTTTTGTTCCAAATCTACTAAAATAATATACGATACACAGTTGGAAAAGTATAGCTCAGGTACATACTTCAACAAACTAAACGAGACCAAATAATGTGAGATGAATTTTATTGAGTTGATGAATTTTAAAATTTCTTGTATTGTATTCTTTTTTATTCTATTCTATTCTATTCTAAAATGCGGGCAAAGCCGCGTGCAGAATATAAACGAACGAAGACCCCGGCTTTCATTATTTTTCTACGCCTCAATTTTTATTCGTTTCGCTACTGTTTATTACGGCAGCGAATGATTAACCTTTTCATTTTCATAAGTAAAACGATAACGATTTCTTTTTCATAAATAAAACGATAAAATTAATCTTTGGAAATCCGTGGTATCGTACATTGACATTACATGTTTTTAGGGTTCCGAAGTAAAATCGGAACCCTTATAGTTTCGTCATGTCTGTCCATCCGTCCGTCTGTCTATCTATGTCTATCTGAACCGTACAGACATGAAAAAAATTGTTCTCAAAAATAGTTTATATGATGAATTTACAAGGAAAATTATCACGGCTATGTTAGCATAAGTAGTTAGTGAGTAATAGCCGATAGACTTACTACTTCGGAACCCCATTGCGCGTGGCCTGGACGCGCACTGGCCCGTTTTCTTAATATGTTAATGTTTTTCAAAAACTTAGTTTTGAGATCTCAAATAAAACTTATCCCCATGCGCTGGCCCAATACATAAATGAAATCTGCTAGTATGTGTATCTAATCAAATTAAATCTAAAAAAGCAAAATCAATCAACTTATAATCGTGTGATTATATTAAAAGTTTCAATATTATACGGACCTCAATGCAACAACCAATATGCATGGAGTTACACAAAATATTCCGCCCGAACTTCAAACGGATTCCTAATAATCAAATTCAATAGGTTTATTTCACCGAAATATACCTGTAGACAAGACAATGAATTTTGTGAAGGCTAACTTCGTAATTCGCTTTGATAAATTATGATTTATGGGAAGCGGTTCATCATTTTATTACGATGTTGCCTGACTGGGTAACTGGTTGAAAACATAATGTACACGAAGAGACCTTCGTTTTCGGTTGTTATGAATTGAATGTTGTATTTAATAGATTCAATCCTCACGTTTTACGATACATTTCAAATTGGAATCATTCCTTGAAATAACAAGACATTTGGAATGGAACTCGTTTATCGAACATGGCTGAATTTGAATTTGGAATAAAACAAGAACTTTTGTGATGATAATAAAATTGGAAATATACATTGAAGTATTATTACTAGCGTATAGAACCGACACCGCGAACACCATGTATGTCCCAATGCATTGGCGCCACGTGGCTTCAATCTTGAATGGATTCGTTCGATGTTGAAAAGAGAACGGGGGCTCAATTTTGAAAATTCAACCTCTCAGGCGAGACACACATTTTGTTCGAGATGTCTGTTCTATGACATTATACTTCAGTGGAAATATATTATATTTTGAAATTGGAATAATTGAGCTTAGCTCCAGACGAGGAAACTCCTCAACGGTCAACAATACAAACACAAAATTTTAAATGCTTGTTTTTTAAAAAAAATTAAACATTAATTTTATTATCTTACTTTATTATCTGATAATTATCTTTTGTTGACATCCCGTCTGTATAAAGCTATTTACATCACAAGTTCTTACCTAATATAAAAATGTAAAATGATTTTAAAAACAAAGTCATCATATGAACACCAACAATTTACCCTAAAATGCAAAATGACAATTTACATGACATACCTGTATTTGTATTGTAATGTATGATACCTGTGTTGTTACAGCGAGTCCTGGAACCAGCATCGTTCTCACTGTCAGCCGACCGAAGGTTTCTCCTGCTGGCCCAGGGGGTGAGGAAACTGCATCACTTCTCCTACCTCGCTAGATACACCGTGTACGACATTCTCACTACGTAAGTCTTCAATATTTTATGGTAGTAAGTAGGCAGCGTTGATAATTGATAATAATAAGTGATGATAAATAAAGAAATAAAGAAAAAAACCATGGATGATGTACCCGACTAGATAAACTGATTTTCGTTATCGATATTGCAAAACATTCGCTTTTTTAACGCTACGATGTTAAAAATGTTATTTTGGAACGTATCTGTTAATCATACAATACGTGAAATACATTGAAGTACGAGTATAATGTCATAGAACAGACATCTCGAACAAAATATGTGTCCCGCCCGGGAGGTTCCATTTTCAAAATTGAGCCCCCGTTCTCCTTTCAAAATCGAACGAATCCATTGAAGATTGAAGCCACGTGGCGCCAATGCATTGGGACATACATGGAGTACGCGGTGTCGGTTCTATACGCTAGTAATAATACTTCAATGGTGAAATAAAATAATATCGTTCATCAATTACAGCCAAAAAAGGTAACATTAGAATAAAGGGTTTTGTTTCTCTCCTAAACTATAGTATAATTCGTTATCTAAACGGTATAAAAACAACAATATATTAAGTTCTTCCAAAACCAAGATATCACAGCTAATCTACCAGAAAATGTAGTTCCACGGAAGTCTAGTGTCATAAATCTTTACTATAAGATAGAGTCTAGACTAGACTAACAGTTCATGTCCTGGGAGTATTAAAACTTTGATAACTTCTGGTAGAACTGGGAACTTGGCTGCAGGCCATGCATGAACTAGGTTTACAATTTAACTATTTTAAAACTAGCGTAGTTTGAGAAACCAGAAACTTTGTGGACTGAATCTTTCGTTTCATGTTTGTAACTATTAATTTTTCTTGTTTTATCCAACGATAAAGATGGTTAAGATCAATTTTCATTTATATAATTTACTAGTTGATACCCGGCGTGTTCTACTACGCTAAAAAATAAATACATTTTGTGTAGGGAAAATTTTTCTATGGGTATGGGTAAAAGTCGAAAAGTCTCAAACCATCTTCACGTTATTGCTTTCAAAAAAACCTTCAAAAAAATCATTTTGATGTGATCTTTTTTGTTAAAAAATAACATTTACAATAGTTTTTCTCCAATATCATCCATGTACTAACATCAATTAGTTACAGTCAATGATATTGTATTTATAAAAAGAGGGTACAGCTTTCATTTATGTATACTTTAACCATGATTAGACAACACTTGCCTCAAACAATTTAAGAGGAATCGAGCCGTTTAAACACTCGATAAATGGGTAACATTTTATCACAAGTGATCCACTGGATGGTCTAATTATCTTTGATTAAATCATGCTCAGAAAATCTGAAAGAGAACTCCGAATTATCTCAATAGAAGGGTCCGATGGCTTGAAGATCCATCAAGTGTCACTTTTTCAATTTCCAACCGTTTTGCCTTGTGATTGGGTCTAAATTCAGATAAGAGATACTTGACGGAGCAAAGGAATTAACTTTTGATAACGAGGTGACACAGTATAACTTTGCGATATTGAAACATAACGATCAAACTTGAGGAATTCTTAATTGAAATGTAGTTTAGAATTAATTTATTCAATGAATGGCAAGTTCGTGAATCTTTAGTTAGATTTTTCAAACGGACGGTCTTGTTCGGGAAGATATCTGAAATATAATATCTTGCTAATACTAAAATTGAAGATGACCCTGTAGCTGAGCTGATAGTGACCCTGCCTGCGAAGCGAGGAGTCCAGGATTCGATTCCCAGCCAGGCAGATATAAATGTGACTAATAAATAATTTGTACTCTATAAGTGTTATAGTGATGTTTTATTTGTGTTGTCTAAACCATTCGAGATACAGGTAATTCTACGGAGTTTGAAGCGTGTTTTTATTAATTATTTACTAGCTGTGAGACACAACTCAGAGTCATTAACCGTTAATTCTTTATTCTTCTTCTTATTCTGATTAATTAACTCTGATTCTTTAATCACCATACGAATTTTGTACTAAGGAGCGATTTTAGTAACCGTTAGTGACTCTGAGTTGGGGTGTTAGTGTGATATCCATAAAACGCACTTAGACTTTGACTTTGCTCAGACAATACTCAAATGTGATAGTTGTCTGATACTTTGTTAAACGAAAAAATGTAAAAGTCACATAAAACGGCTAACGTTAAGATTGATTGAGTATCATTACTTTTAATAATATACATATTTATTGATGAGGAAAAGCTGTAAAAAGATTCAAGTGTTAAAGTTGATCATTACATATTTTTATTCTAATAATTTTAAGTCTTAGCAAAGGCTAAGTACGCTTCAGATCTCATCCTAACTTATGGATTTCCATTTATATACGAAACCATTCGAAGAATGTAAGACGAAAACAAAGAAAACAAACTGTGGTTTTGTACTTATTTAATGTTTGTTTCAGAAGATAAATTGTTAAATATGAAAATTAAATGAGGGACTTATTCAAAACTTTTCCAATTTACTGACATTTCGCTGACAACGGAATGCGGAATCCGTGTCATAATACAAATGCGAATACGAGTTTATGAAACACTCCCAGAATCATAAAAATGTTTCCGTAACATAACATGCTGGAAATGACCTTGCAATGGTTAAAGATTGATCATTTGTGTGCGTCTTCGCGGATCATATTGAAGAGTGAATAGATTATTTTACTATTAGTTTGCTTTACTACTGACATCGCCACTTTTACCATTACTAATTTAGGTAATAGGTACGTTTTATCACTGACATTCAAATGGGATTATTGTCCAGCATTAAACAAATAATTAATACTCAAAGGATTGTGTCGCCTGTAGCACGGATAACACCAACTTCCAGGACTGAGCCAAACGTTATTCTTCAAATTAATTAATTTCGTACAGGAATCGAACTTAGGATCTCTTTGCTTCGCTGCAACGTCACTACGAACTAAGCCACGGATAGTCTTACTTTAAAACGGTCCATAGGGCTTTTAGCAAGGAGCATGACACCTGTTAAGTTAGGTATGCTGCTTATATGTTAAGTACCCGAATGACCGAGCTCTATTTATTTATTTATTTATTTATTTATTTATTTATTTATTAATACATATACACATAATTTACAGGACTAACCCAAAGCATTATGTGCAGAATTTAAAACTAAACCAAATGGGTACATACTTACATGATTGACAGAACTACATAGTCTACATACTACAAATTAAAACTAAGAAACACTGAACAGAGCAATGTAAACTTATTGAAAGTGTTATAAAATATGTCGGCTTCTGGAATCTGAGCTAGGAGACGATTGAGTAGGATGGGGGCGGCCCTATGCGGTGCAGCGGCCGTGCGTCGCACGCGCACCACACGCTCTGCCAGTAGCCGGCCCGGCCTCCTGCCGCCGTACAAGCCACGCATCCGTGACGGAACCTCTAACTCACAAGAGGCGAGAGCCGATGGGTTATCAATTTTCCCATTGATTTTTGCTCGGTTTAGTATTGCTTAACTACGCTATCTACTGAAGTAGCTTTAGTGTTGCTACTCGCCAATCGATGTCAGGAAGAGTCTATTTTAGCAGTTTATCAAAACAAGCATAAAACAACATTTTCTAAAAATGAATCCTAGCTAGATCAATTTATCGCCCTCGAAACCCCCTGCATACTAAAATTCATGAAAATCATTGGAACAGTTTCCGAGATTCAGAAAATATATATACAAGAATAAACTAATGTCTCTAAAGGAGATGTTCAAAAGTGGCCCTTTATTCCGAAGAAATTTGTACAGCTGTAATTTATATTTCATTTGAAAGCATATTTTCCAATCTACTTGAAATTTTAACACGTATATTTTATTGAACCTCCATATTTTAGAAAATTGATGAAATATGTTCGTCATTTGAAGGTGGAAAGGAACGCAAAGGTTTTATTTTCTAACAGGTACATACGTCCTTTTCACGAATTATGAACATATCTGAGGTCCACCTATTATATTATTATGTTTTCAATACGTAACTATTATATTTAACGTTGTAAATCGGTGTTGTAAATGTATTAAATAATAACATTACATGAAACGAAACGACATAAATCCTAGTTTGATGTTAGTAACTGTCAGTGTAGAGTGTCAAATGTCAATCAATCAAATTCAATTGTCAAATGTCAATATTGGACTGAGCCATGAAAACCATGGATATATTACTCTATCTGGATCACTGACTTTGTAGAGGTACCTGAAAATCGATGACGTCATATACGAAGGGCTATTTGACCAATCACAAGCCGGATTGAGGTTGTCCTTCACAATTGTAGGGTGTCCACACTTACTTAGAAAAATTGTGTCCTATTTTGCTATGGTTCTGCAAAATGTATTCTATTGGTAATTTTTCTGGTGGTAAGAATTATAATATTGAAATAATACATTTTATTAGAAATTCTTCAAAATTACCGAATTTAATTTATTGCATTAAGAGTAAATTGAAAATTATCGTACACAATCTGTATTATATATTTCTTTTTATAAGTTACTTATCCAGTTAGAGTAATACATCCATGATCAAAACAAAATGTCAACTTTAAATCATCACTCAACGTCACTGTCAGTGTCAGGTTAGAGTTGCCAGAACTTAAAAGTGCCCAGTGTGGCAAGCTTTTTATCTATCTACGGAAATTCAAACACAAATAAAAAAAGAAGGGAAGTACCTTTTTTATTTTCACAACCTTGTCACAATCGGAATAATTTTCACTTTCTCCACATCCAAGTTTTGTCTTTGTACAAATTTAGGACCAGCCCCCATACATTTTTTGAACATCTCCTTTAAGTTTTTTCTTGTTAAAATTGTATGATGTGCATAAACCATTAAATAAATAAATAAGAATTGCTCGTTTAAAGGTAAATAGACATTAATACCTGTTAATAATTAACTTAGTTATTAACGTAATCTACGTTTACGTACGACGTAGCAGCCCTTCGAATAGATATTGTGTATTTCCCATCTTGCAAACAACAAACGACCTTCATTCCAATATCTTTCTTAAATTATTTATTAACTGTTAAAGTGATACGACGATTAATAAGCGCACTATTATAACAGCGTTTTTTGTAAAGTAAGTGTCTTGGGAAAGTATTTCACACATATTTAATTTCAGAAAGCTTTGAATAACTTGCAACTTTGAATTTCAGTCCCTCTGACGTTGGGAAAGTATCTTATTTCACACATACTTTTTGAATTCTTTCAGAAAGCTTTGAGTAACTTGCAACTTTGAATTTCAGTTCCTCTGACGTTGGGAAAGTATCTTATTTCACACATATTTCATTTCCCAAAGCTTTGAATAACTTGCAACTTTGAATTTCAGTCCTTCTGACGTTGGGTAAGTATTTTATTTCACACATATTTCATTTCACAAAGCTTTGAATAACTTGCAACTTTGAATTTCAGTCCCTCTGACGTTGGGAAAGTATCTTATTTCACACACATTTCATTTCACAAAGCTTTGAATAACTTGCAACTTTGAATTTCAGTCCCTCTGACGTTGGGAAAGTATCTTATTTCACACATATTTAATTTCAGAAAGCTTTGAATAACTTGCAACTTTGACTTTCAGTCCCTTCTACAATCCTATTCGGGGTTTGTCACAGATGTCCACGCGCAGGAAGTGGCACTGTAAGGTCGTTTGCTATCGATATCACATAAAAAACTTAAATTGTTAAAATTTCAATTTCATACGTGTAATAATTTCATTAGTACAATTTGCTGATTAGCAATAAGACCGCCGATTGTTTTCTTATTTTTATATCTTTTTATTGTGTTGAAATCGGTGAACAATAAAGAATATTTGTATTGTATTGTATTGTATTGTATTGTATTGTATTAGTTTACTTCACAACGTAAAAAGAATTACTAAATTCGAAAGATCAATCTTTGCCCATGTTTGACGTATAAAATTACGTTCTTTGTGTCGCCCAAAGTAAAAACTTCTCGAGATGGAATTCCAAAACATTAATAAATGTTTTATGTTTCAGCGAGTGCTTCTAGATTGTATACTAAAGTGTACGTGTAGTGTACTTATGTATACTGAAGTATACGCGGCTCGGAGATATAATATGAAATGCTCATCGAAGCACGACGCATAAAGTGATTTTTACGACTTCTTTCCTCTTTAATTGTGTTGTGGCTTAGACGTGATTCTCATATCTTGTTACAAGAACGGAAATAAAAAACATGAGAGGTGTCAAGGGACACCCGGATGGAACGAAGTTCCTTTCGATTTAAGTATTGTTTTGTTGTACAGCGCCATCTCTGTAAAACTCTCTGAATCACTTCAAAAAAAGTGTCGTCATTCGTAAGAATCAAAAAGTGTCGTAATTTTCCGTCTAGCCCCCTTTCACAACGCGCGATAAGAAACTTCGTTCCAAAAAATTGTGTGTGTCAGCTCCGACGCATGACTGGAGTTTTCTTCTTATGAACGATTCTGACTGATGTCTCCGACCGATTTCGGCCATGGCGACCGCTTCGACTCCATAGACTATGTTTGGACAATCACATTAGAGCGCTCGTGCGCTCGAACGTGGCTGATGTATCCTATTTTTGTGGTAAACCCACGGGCGCAATGAGGGCACGTGAGTATGAACGATTATAAAATATATAGATTAGTAAATGAGAGTAAATGAACGCATTTTTTTTACTGAAAGAATGCTTGATACATTTATTTATATTAATTATTTAATGTAACATGACGTTTTTATTTACACAAATTTTACAATAATAGATTCTGTGCTACGAATCACAAACGTAACGTATAACGCACATAGGGCATAACGTAACAAAGAAAGTTTGATTTTACTCCTCATAAATTTTCATACCACATATTAAAATTGATTCTAAAGAAGTTAAACTCCAATAATATAAATGTATATATGTTTATGCAGAAGAAGGTATATTCTATGGTATTGGTTATTCAATAATATTATTATTCCTTTTATTTTGCTCCATAATATATTTCCAGTTCTCCTAACGTTCACATCAATATTCCAAAGTACTTTAACACTAAGTGATCAATATAGAATCCCATAGAATGTCCCAAAGGTAATGTCCCAAATAGATTGACATATTCCTTATTTTAATATTTAGTTTTTTTTCATGACTCTTCTTGTATGACAGCATCTGCATCGGCCGATCTTTGTAGAACCAAAGAGATCACTCGCCGACACGGCTATCCTGACGTGCGCTCGTTCTCGAGCGCCTCCGCCCCTATGTCTCCAGTTGCCCTTTGATCGCTGGGTGCTGGTCATGGACTTCATCGAATGCCTTTACTGCTGCTGTGGCTGCACACCGACACGGCCTCATGTGTCGTCACTCTGCAAGTCAATATCTTACGACAGTACTTGTTCGCTCGGCTGTTCCTGACCTCAACGGGGCGATACTTTACAATTGTACCATAGTCGTTTCACTCAATTTTCCAACGTAACAACAGCAACAAATTGTATGTTTATGTGTATCTTTGTATGTCGTCCGTAGCACCCACGACACATGCAATCCTAGTCTTTGTCTACGATTTTAGAGTTGAAGCAAAATATACAATTCCAACTTACTTAGTTAAATAACTGACTAACAAGGCTAGCGTAAAAAGTAATAAGCAATGACTACTGGTTGTTACACAAACCACATGTAGCTAACTGGCTGGAACTAAAACCTGGGAAGTTACCCAACTTCAACGTTGAGCGCGCACGTTTTAAACTTTCAGACATAATGACGTCACAAGTTGAGCGTCCGTCGCCTGCAAGTAACAAGTATTATTATTATAGTTTGTTGCAAAATATTTTTTATGTTTTGCCACGTGCTTGGTTAGAAGCGAGCCTAGGGAGTCTGTTGACCATAATTTAAGGTACATATTATTAACATAAGGTATTTATTTTGTCTGTGTTATGTTTCTTGGCTTAGTCAGTGATTAGCATAAGGCGTCAATTATTGTGTAAACTAAAAACTTGATTAAACTCTGGACTAATTGAAAGCACAGTATTTTATAAACTCGCTGTGGAAACACCTCAGAGTTTATTACGCCAGGTAACTGTATCTTATGCCTAATTAATAACTTGCTGTAAATATAACTAAGGCGGTGAAATGACGCAGTAAACTCTAATCGCAGGTACCAGGCTCGCATAAAAACTAATGTTCCCGTCTATTTATTCCTAGTGAAACGTTTCTTCTTACTACTACCACTTCCATCACTTACCATTACTTTTTACATTACCTACAATGTAACATTATCTATTTTACTTCTTACATTTATTTTACTTCTTAGATTATTGTAATTGCAATTTGTATTAACTGCTATATGGAGCTCTTTAATTTTATAACTGAAATACGTATAACATTTTAAAGTAATTTTATATACAGATTGCAGAATAGTGTACCAATAATAAAAAAGACATGACTTAACTTTTCATAAATTAAAATTCAATAATTATAAAACTAAAAGTCTAAAAATATGATATCGATCACACTGTATCATTGTCAATGGTTAATGCTGCACGTGAGTTATGATTTAATGCTGTGAACTGTGAATAATGCTGTATCATTACGGCACGTTTCTGTATTATGTCTTGTGTACCTAACTCTTTTGCTTTGTGTACATGTACACAACTACACATGTTTCCATATAACGAGTAAATCATCTCCGTTATTATCGTTAGCTGCCCGCGCTCTCACAAGCTTGAAGTGTAACTACACTTCAACTTAGGAGATTGACTGCTGTATACTGAATAGCTCCGCTGCGATAGAGGGCTGTTCAATGAAAAATGTTGTTTCACAGAGTTTCAGTATCGGCTTTATGTTTTCCGCTTTTGAGGCAGATTTGTAGATGCCTTTGAGGCAGTATGTTATTTCATAAGTGGGTAGATGAAATGAAGCCGAAAAGATTTATTTATTGTTTGAGAGATTTTTATGAAATCGTAAAAAAAGAAAGTTAAGGATGGAAGAAACCCTGCAATGGAAAAACTTCGCTTGCTCTGCTTTGACTTCAAACCCGTTGGTCTGGTTCTTATTTAGAGGGATGCTTAAACACGATGAAGAAAGAGAAGCACTTCCAATTTCCGATTACTGGGTTGATTGAAAGCACCAATTTACTACAAAGTCCATAATTCCTCAATAATGAGAAAAGAGCAGTGAATGAATATGAATGAATGAATATTTATTTATTCATTTTCACAAATTAATACAATTGTAATAGTGGTCTGTAAGGGGTCCACTATTAACAGACTCCAATTAGGTATACTGCTTCAGAAGGAATGAAACTACTGGTCTTGATGTGCGTATAGTATCGAAATGGTATCGAATTGGTATCGAATGCTTTTATTGCCAATCCTGCCTGTATTTATACCACCGGTTACATCACAAAACTACCAATAACATTTATTATTGTTTCGCTAGCCAATAGGAATATATAATATTTACCAATAACATTTAAACAATAATAATAGTAAAAGTAAATAATATAAATCTTCAAGTGTGAGAGAGATCATATTATGTTTCTGTCGCGCCACCAATGCCGGCGTAGAATCGCGTCGTGCAGAGTAGATTCTCGTAGCTGGACGGCTTATAAAAACAGCGCAGACCGGCGCGCGCGCACACTCGGCGAGCGGCGACGGCATGGAAGACATCTCCGGAACAGCAAGATCGGCAAGCGAAGAATTGACTGCGTTGATGAAGAAATACGGCTCGAAGATGGTCGACGAATGCATGAAGATAGTCTGCGTGTGAAGACGATGCGGCGCTGATGATACTTGCAGCTGTTTCCATGTTTCTGAACAGAACGTCACATGCGTCAATTATCTTGCGTCGATATACAGCTCGCAGTACTCAGTAGCCGGGGTAGTTGAGAATAAAAGTTTTCATGATACCCTCGCCTTCTGCGATATGGTAGTAGCAGGGTGTATGTTATTTAATTCCTTCCCGGGGGTTGATTAGCGTGCTGCTACATCACTCTCCCCCTAGCGAAAGCGTACCGGAGGCTTGACGACTCGCCCATGTCTTGTGGTCTTCAAGATAGGTTTGATATGGGTTGATGATGATGAGTTTTCATGCTGCTTCGCTGGTGGCTGATGTGATGATGATGATGATGAGTCCTCTGAAGTATCTTCATTGATAATATAGGCAGGCTTTAGTCGGTCGATTGATACTACTGTTGATTTTCTTCCGGGTATTTGTAATTTAAAAGTCTTGCTATCTCGCTCTAAGACTTTATACGGTCCATCGTAGGTAGGTTGAAATTGCTTCTTCACCGCGTCGTTTCTTATAAAAACTTGCTTGCATGTTTTCAAATCTTGATGAATGAATAATGATTTCTTATTTTCATGTGATGATATGCGTTGCGACGATAAAACTTTGTTGATTGTTTCTTGAAGTTGACTGACGTAATCATAATTCATTTCTTGATTGTTTGCCGATGTTGAAGTGAAGAAGTCACACGGTAGTCTTATGCTGCGGCCGTAGGTTAGCTGAGCGGCGCTAAGACTAGTGTCTGCACGCGGTGTTGCTCGTAGTCCATATAGCACTGTAGGTAGCTCATCAATCCACTTTGTATGTTGCGATAAACGAGTTTTGAGTGCTGTCTTCAATGTACGGTGCCATCGTTCGACTATTCCGTTTGATTGAGGATGGTATGCCGTTGTACGTGTCTTCTGTATTCCCATTGTTTGAAGAAGTTTGAGAAATAGGTTGCTTTCGAAGTTTCTTCCTTGATCGGTTGTGATGGTTTTTGGTGATCCAAAGCGAGTAATCCAATTTTCATATATTATCTTCGCAACGGATTCAGCTGAAGTGTCATCGGTAGGTATTGCTTCTGGCCATCTTGTTGTTCTGTCGATCATCGTTACGAGATATCGATATCCTTGCGGTGACGTAGGTAATGGTCCGACGATGTCTACGTGCAGGTGTTCGAATCTCTCCGTAGGTGGAAATGAAGCTAGGCTGCTTGATGTATGCCTTTGAACTTTGCATTTTTGACATTGAATGCATTGCTTCGCCCAGTTGCCAACATCCACTTGCATTGAAGGCCAAAAGAATTTTTCAGTGATGAGTTTTCTTGTTGTTCTAACACCTGGATGACTTATGTTGTGTAGTGCATTGAATACTTCGCGACGACATTCTTCTGGTAGGTATGGTCGCATGATTGACGTTGAGGCTTCACAGTAGATAGGTAGATGCGTCGTTGGCATTGTAACTTGCTTGATGGATAAGTTACTTTGCTTCGATAAATTCTTGATGTTATCGCTATCTCTGTCTTGCGCTTCGGCGATCTTGTGATAGTCGACTGATGTTGGGCACATTACACTGTCGATTGGTATGCGGCTGAGTGCGTCGGCGACTATGTTGTCCTTCCCACTAATGTGACGGATGTCGGTCGTAAACTCACTTATGAATATGAGTTGTCTTGCTCGTCGTGGTGTTTCCGATAGTGATGGTTTCTTCTGAAGTACATATGTTAATGGCTTGTGGTCGGTAAAAACGATCAGGCTTCGACCCTCGAACGTTTTTCTGAAGTGCTTGATAGCCATGTAGATAGCGAGTAGCTCTCTGTCGAATGTACTGTAGTTACGTTGAGTATCGGAGAACTTCTTCGAAAAATAACCAAGTGGTTGCCATTTCCCATTGATATATTGTTGCAGCACAGCTCCTGCTGAGGTGTCGGACGCGTCGCTGAAGATAGCGAGTGTTGCCTCGTGTGATGGGTGAGCGAGTAAAGCTGCATTTTGTATCGCAACTTTACAAGCTTCAAATGCCTTCGTGGCTTCATCGTTCCATTCGATTGATGTTTTATCTTTTTTCTTCGTGTTGTGAAGATAGGCGTGAAGTGGTGCTTGAATTTCAGCGGCTTTAGGTATGTGTTCTCTGTAGAAATTTATCATTCCAAGAAATCTTCTTAATTCTTCGATTGTCTTTGGTTTCGCATAATTGATGATTGCTCTGACTTTTTCAGCAGGCGGTTTGATTCCTTCCTTGCTGACGGTGAAACCAAGAAATGGAACTTCTTGTTGTCCAAATATGCATTTCGAAGGGTTGATTGTGATTCCATTGTCTTCTAATCGCTGTAGCACGGTGCGTAAATGGGTTTTGTGCGTTTCTTCATCAGGGCTTGCAACAAGAAGATCATCAATGAATGCGAAAACGAAATCGAGTCCATGAAGTACTTCGTGTATAAATCTTTGAAATGTCTGACCAGCGTTCTTCAGTCCAGGAGTCATTCTTGGAAACTCAAATAATCCCATTGGAGTAATTATTGCTGTTTTCTCTATGTCTTCATCGCGTATTTTTATTTGTTGGTAAGCTCGGTTGAGATCGATGGTGGAGAATATAGTCTTGTCTGATAGTTGATGAGTGAAGTCCTTGACTCGCGGTATTGGGTAGCGGTCAGGAGTGGTAATAGCATTCAGTCTTCTGTAATCTCCACAAACTCGTAATTCTCCATTCTTCTTCGGTACAACGTGAAGTGGTGATGACCAAGGGCTTTTGCTTGGACGGCATATTCCTTGCTCGATCATGTTTTCGAATTCCTTTCGAACTTGCTCGTATCGGTGTGGTGCGATTGGACGTGCACGGCAGTGAAGCGGTGGTCCATTGGTTTCGATGAAATGTTCAACGTTGTGCTTCGGCGTTAGCTTCATTGAAGTTAGTCTTGTGATTCCAGGGTATTCTTCAAGGATCTTGTGATACGATTGTCGAACATCTATGCTTCTTATTGTAGGTAGATTGGTTGCTTCGACGAAAGACTGAGATGCAAGATTGGTTTTCCCATCGATGATTCTTCTATTTTTGATGTCGACGATCAATTGGTGATGTTCAAGAAAATCAGCACCGATGATTGGTTTACTGACTTTAGCGACGATAAATCTCCACTTGAATGGTCGGCGTAGATTTAAATCCAGTTCCATTGTTTTTTCTCCATATGTCGGAATCACCGTATTGTTTGCGGCGTAGAGTTGAAATTCCAGTGGCTTCATCTTCTCTCCTTGTCTCGGTGGTAGAAGTGATACATTTGCTCCGGTGTCGATAAGGAAGGTAAGCTTGCTTTTCTTATCGGTGACAAAAAGACGGTAGGACTTTTCTGTTACGCCGGATACATCAAGTCTAGTAGGCTTCGTTGATTCTGACTTCATGTTTTCGTTCTTGAATGAACACGGCGTTGTGCATCTTCTTGCTTTGGAACCGAAACGACGATGGAAATAGCAGTACGGAGATCTTCGCGAGCGCGACGAACTTGTAGAGCAGTTGTGACGAACGGATGGCCTTCTGGGTGACTGGCTGCGCTGAATGGGCTGTAGCTCGTTGCATTTTTGCATAGTAGCCTTTAGTGCTGCGATGTCAGCTGATAGCTTCTGGATTTCTTGCAAAATCAGCTCTCGATCCATGGTGACGTTGAATTAGGTCGACGGGATCCTCTTGGTGCTTGTACAGGACTTTTCATCGGCGGCAATCTTGCAGGGATTTTCCTCAGTGACGGTCTTGCAAGGATTTTCCTCCAGGGATTTTAGTCCGCGGTGCTTGGACAGGGATTTTCCTCGGCGTTCGTGCAGGGATTCACCACTGTATTGGTGGTTCTTCCTCGGTGCTCGTAGTGGGTCACCACTGTAATGGTGGTTCTTCTCCGCGGTGTTCTTCACGGGGTCACCACTGTAATGGTGGTCTGTAAGGAGTCCACTATTAACAGACTCCAATTAGGTATACTGCTTCAGAAGGAATGAAACTACTGGTCTTGATGTGCGTATAGTATCGAAATGGTATCGAATTGGTATCGAATGCTTTTATTGCCAATCCTGCCTGTATTTATACCACCGGTTACATCACAAAACTACCAATAACATTTATTATTGTTTCGCTAGCAAATAGGAATATATAATATTTACCAATAACATTTAAACAATAATAATAGTAAAAGTAAATAATATAAATCTTCAAGTGTGAGAGAGATCATATTATGTTTCTGTCGCGCCACCAATGCCGGCGTAGAATCGCGTCGTGCAGAGTAGATTCTCGTAGCTGGACGGCTTATAAAAACAGCGCAGACCGGCGCGCGCGCACACTCGGCGAGCGGCGACGGCATGGAAGACATCTCCGGAACAGCAAGATCGGCAAGCGAAGAATTGACTGCGTTGATGAAGAAATACGGCTCGAAGATGGTCGACGAATGCATGAAGATAGTCTGCGTGTGAAGACGATGCGGCGCTGATGATACTTGCAGCTGTTTCCATGTTTCTGAACAGAACGTCACATGCGTCAATTATCTTGCGTCGATATACAGCTCGCAGTACTCAGTAGCCGGGGTAGTTGAGAATAAAAGTTTTCATGATACCCTCGCCTTCTGCGATATGGTAGTAGCAGGGTGTATGTTATTTAATTCCTTCCCGGGGGTTGATTAGCGTGCTGCTACACAATATATGGTTCACAGATAGTACATGAATGAATGAATTGATTTAAAGTCCTTTTTAAAATACTGCATAAAGGCTTGCGCAAACATGCTACTTTTAGCATCGGTGATTCACATTTGTTGATGCTGTAGGACGTTCTGTCGACTCTCTGCGTTCAATCGTAGTATTACCAATTAAATAGTTAAAACTAAGTGTCAATCTAGGTCTTACCAAAAAAATCTTAACCGTTAACAAGTTACAAAAGAAAATTGTTACTAAGCTGTTTACCGTCATGGAGTTCCCTCGCCCAACCTGTGCTGTATCAGGTCATGCTTATCACAAAAATGTATTGTTATCAGAACTAAAGCGATATTTTTTTTATGCTTTGAGCAGGCAAACGAGCAGACGGGTCACCTGATGGTAAGTGATCACCGCCGCCCATGGACATTAGCAACACTAGGGGCGTCATCAACGCGTTGTCGGCCAAGAAGATGACGATAGACCCGCTTCTTGAAGGACCCCATGTCATAGCTTAGAGGGAACACCGATGTAGGTAGTTTCTTCCACAGTTTACACGATATGAGTAACTGCTGAGGATAAGAGGAATAGGTTTAATTAAACTTGCAAGCAATGTAATTGTGATGGTCAATAATGCAATATTTACCCACACAAACAGGGTAAGCTAAACGAAACCGTTTAAAAACGTGTGATTCAGCGATTGTAGTGATGTTAAATGTAGCGTGTTTGCGGAGAACTTTGCTAAATTAAATTACGTGTCGTATTGATGTATTTTTAACACGCTTTTATTAGCTGGACCAGTATGTATGTATGTTTCTGAATCTTTCAACGTAACTTGAAAATTTGCATTACTTACAATAATTTCATAGTTTCCTTCTAATGTCTTGACTAGAATCATCAGGATAATAATTAAGACTTATATGGTTTTCTGATGGATGCCATCGCCAGATCTCGATAAAATTTAAGTGGGACCACATGACAAGCACCAGCTTTCGATTAAAAAAAGAATCATCAAAATCGGTTCACCTAGTCGAAAGTTCTGAGGTAACAAACATAAATAAAAAAATACAGTCGAATTGAGAACCTCCTCCTTTTTTGATCTAGATTATTTTATTTTTATAAAAGCGTGTATTTAGTTTTTAAATTATTAAGTAGTTAATTATTTTTTATTTTACCGTGTAAAAGATATGGACTATCTAATGTTAAAAGACATCACATTTATTTATCTGCTACAGTTCAATGTCATGTATCTTCTCTTGTGATATACTCATTCGGTGTCAGAATGGCCGTAACTCAATGCTTAATGTTACGTAAGTAACCTCAGTGACATGAGAGTCTTGATCGCCTCTTGGCACAAGCACCAGCCCCACGGAGGGTCTTTTGTAGAGCTTGGAGCTATCCAAAAGGTTAAGTGACAAGCTGAGTAAATATATAGACTCTTGTAGTTCATTAAGCATACGTATGAGTAAGGTGTTCAAAAAAGTGCTTGTTTGTAAACCTAATTGGAATAAAATTAAACTTAATTTATTTTAAAATTTATTTAACTTTATTTACCTATTTGAGTATTTTGAGAAAATATCGTGGGTAATAACTTATTTTCTTAACCTAATCGAATTTAAACCTAAACACATATGAATTGATGTTTTGGATCGATCATCATTTGGTACAAACATAATAGTTACAAACTTACAACTTCCGAGGCTACGATAAATCTTTGGTTACTGCTTATGTGTAAATATCTGTGTTAAATTCCAGTGACCAGTTGACCCCTAAATCTTTATATTGCTTGCATAAAGGTAAAAATGGCGAGGAAATGGAATGGCGAGGAATGGGAGGTATGTGTATGCCAACTCGGCCACCATTAGATATATCCGCTTACGTAATAGCAGCTATGATGATTGGACAGATAAACATAAGCTTAATGAATTACCTAATTAATAAATTACGTACAGATCTATAACGTAAACAAATGTGGACATTCTTAGCATCGTAAACTACTAACTCGTAGCATATTAAACAACCACAAAAATCAATGGTTTACGTAATTTAATAGATAAATCATAACGTTTAATTAATACCTACATGTATTTATAAAAAAACAAATATATAATTTTGTCGTAAATCAATGATTTCAAATCATAAAATGGAACGTCAGGCCGGAACTAGCTTGGGTGTATTCGTATTTAATTTGTAATACATGTAACCTATATGTAAAAATTATTAGTTGACTAAAATTATTTAAACGCCCACAGTCTTTTATTTCTGGACCACCTAATTCCCGACATATAAAAGTTCAGTAATATGTCTCAAAACTACACTCGCCTTTAGTTTAATACTTTTACGGAAACGTCAAGAGTCCTCGAAACAAATCAAATACTGTGAAGAAATGAAAATAAAACATTTTGTGACGCAAAGCCTCGGTGTCTCGGACCTAAAAGGATTGCTATGTCGTGCAGTGTTTGTTTAATAAAATATTTCAAAGGTATCACCATTGTTTTGAACTTTTGATACGTTGTCTGGTGGGAAAAAATCATACACTTGGTTCCGTTAAACCTTCGCGGAGTACCATAGGTAAGAAGAAGGCATCCTAGCTAGAGTGCTTGTAAATTTGCGGTGGAAGCCTGCTTTCTACCTAAGGACTTGATAATACCTCCGTGAATACAGCCTAACACGAAGATACTTAAAAAATGGATCGTCAAAACCATAGAATAGCGTATACCTAATCCTGCACACCTAAATCGAGCCACGTTGCTCAGTTTAAAAAGCTAATACCTGCATTAAAAAAAGGGGGTATGGCTGTGTCATGGACACGGCCGTGTGCTGTACGTGAATACGTTTATATAACGGGTTATATTTTTTAATTAAATATTTTTAAACTAATGTTACATATACAATAGATAGATTTTGACGACAGAAGACGAACGAACATCGTAGCTTCTCGGAGTCAAAATTTATATCGGTTTCGGTTCGGTTTAAAGAACTTTATTTCCCATAAGATTTTTACATCACTTAAAATGAGAAACTTAAATACTAAACTAAGTTAAGGTTTGTGTCCGGCATGCATTCTTGTGTGCGTGCGTGCCTGCGTACGTGTGTGTGTGTGTGTGTGTGTGTGTGTGTTTGTGTGTGTGTGTGTGTGTGTGTTTGTGTGTGTGTGTTTATGTATTTGTGTGTGTCTGTGGCATGTGCGTGTCTGTGTGTGGTGTGTGATGCTGCATTATCACTGTATGAATCTTATTTTAGTTACTTAGAATTTTAGTTACTAGATAGTAATTTAGTGTGTAAGTCCCAGATACTTTCTTAAGTTCTTTATGTTTTTGAAAATTATTTTATTGTTACATTTTTTTTGAGATGATATGTTCTTTTAGTAATTTTTTAAACTTAGTGATAAACTTCGTATTAGTTACGGATTCAGGTAAGTCATTGTACATTTTAACTCCTTCGTATTTAATATTCCTTTTGCCATATGATGTTCTCGGTATTGGTAGTTTAAATAGATTTGTGTTTTTACGCCTCTTGGTATACTTTGTTGGTACTCTAATATGAAATTGTAATTGTGTGTGTATTGTTCTATCGAGAATTTTTCTGACTAGTATGCATGTATTGTATATGTAGGTTTGGTGGATATTTAAAAGTTTCGTATTTCTATATAACTCTTTTGTAGGTGTTAAATAGTCCAACTTGAACAGAACTTTAATTAACTTGTTCTGTGCTCGTTGTAGTGGTAGTAGGTTAGTTGTAGCAGCACAACCCCATATCTCAATTAAATATTCCAGGTGTGATTTTACTAATGCGTTATATATTATTAGCCGTGTATCTGGTGGTATGCATTTGGAAAGGTTTCTTACACAATACAAAAGAGATAATAGTTTGTTTCGAATTTTAGTAATTTGAGGTTTCCAAGTAAGTTTACTGTCCAGTATTATTCCTAGATATTTTTCTTCATTTGACTTCCGCAGTGTGGCATTATTTATAACAAGTGGAATAAAGGAGTCAATCTTTTTATTCTTAGCAGCAAATATCATGTAAGACGTTTTACTGGTGTTTATAGTTAAGAGGTTTTGCGTGAACCATTGATTTATGATGTTGAGATCTTTTTGAGCTTTTGTACAAATTTCTTGAACATTGCTACCATAATAGAATAAGCAAGTATCATCTGCATATAACGTGATATTGCCCAAAAGGTCTAGATTACCTATGTCATTAATATGGATCAGAAATAACAATGGACCAAGAATCGATCCTTGCGGTACACCAAATGTAAGCTTAGCAAGTTGACTCTGACAGTCCCCTATTTTGACAAGTTGAAATCGATTATGAAGGTATGATTGTAAAATTTTGAATGCTCTATCAGAAAACAACTGTTTTAGTTTGTTAAGAAGTAGTTCATGAGATACCGTGTCAAAAGTTTTTTTAAGGTCAATAAATATACCGAGTGCTAATTGTTTATTGTCAATGGTTTCTTTGATTTTAGTGATTAAGTCTATGGCTGCTGATAGGGTACTTGATTTTGGTCTAAAGCCGTATTGTATGGTACATAGGTAGTCAATATTGCTTAGATGTTCATACATACGCTTGTAAATAACCTTTTCAAAAATTTTCGACATCACTGGAAGGACGGAGATAGGTCTATAATTGCCTGGATCTGTGTTAGAGCCCGATTTGTATATAGGACTAACCTTGGCAATTTTAAGACTGTCTGGAAATATGCCGCCTATTAAATCTTTTATACATTTAAGCGATTTCGTGTTGATTTCGTCTATGCCTGAACTTGTGTTAGAGTCAAGATTATCTATTATTTTGTTTATTTCATTTAATGCATAATAATTTAATGCATATTAATTGCAAATCTAAACATCGTAGCAAAAAACAAAATAACTTCAAAATGGATGCGCTTCCCCCTTCACCGCGCGCAATGCGTCACTGTCCTCGTTTATTGTAATGAATTAACTATTTGATCTTTTAGCTATCCAGTGGTATAATTTAATTTAGGATGTAGAGGATAGATTCGAAACACCAAACTCTATCCCCCGATTTTGTTATCATTAGGTTTTTTGGATTGCCCCCGTATGGTAGCTTTAAAGACGTATTCACGTCACAACAAAACTTTTTTTATCGTAACCGCTGCGCTCTCGCTTCGCTTCGGAATATCTATGTATGTACCTTTGTATCCACATTCAAAAAATATTTGGGTCTTAAAGTTTACTATAATATATAATAACCTTTTAAGTGAACCTATCGCACGTTAAAAAATAAGAGTATAGTTCCTTAACCTTATCCTCTGCGCTACCCGATTCATACTTTCCTGATTTTTCCTGACAATTTTTCTTTAACTCAATCTGTTTATCCCCAGGGAATCCTACCCTCTCACCCCTCTGCCAGATGAAGTGGGGGGCGGGGTGATCACCGAAGGTCCGTTGCTGCTCCTCGCAATGTGGACGCCCAAGGGTCACGGCCTCATCACCGTCAAGGACTATGACATCTACTACCGACCAGCGCCGAGGTCATCTACTGGATACCGGGTGACAGATACAGGAATACCCGGAACGATACACAATGGGGTACCGGACTGGCTTTATGAAGGTAAGTGTAGGGATATACACAGATAGAAGATAGATAACAAAAAGTGAGAAATTTCTTACTATTATAAACCATAAATATTAAAAATCTAATAAACCGACTAGCATCATTTTTCACAATTTATTCAATTAAATAAAGGTCATAGAGAGGTAGGTTACAGAGAGTAATATAATTATGACAGATATGGGTCGAATTTATTCTAGCTTGCAACTACATATTAAGGAGTGTAAGAGGTTATTTCCTAAGCAGCTTTTCCTTCTGGTCATAGGCGTACCGAGGGGTTCCCCTCCTTGGATTTTATTATTACGGGTTAAGTCACAGAAGTTTGAGGATTTTATGCTATGAGATGTTTCATATTTATTCATAGATATCTGCACCGCAGCGTATGCATAGATGTAGTCAAACACGGCATTGAACTAATTCTTTGGAAAAGAAAGTTGACCTGATGTGAAGTCTAGTACACTTTGAAACCAAGAAGCATAGGCTCAAACAATATAGGAGGAGACTTGATAAAAGAGACGCAAATTAGTCCATCCAGCATTCATTAAAAAAACGCTTGAATGGATAGACAAAACACTAAAGCAATTTTTCAATACTTTAAACCATCGTTTTGACACTGCACAAATAGTCTCATAAAGTTTTCGAGCTAGTATAATCCTTGCAAAACTTGAAAGAGAAGATAAATTTAATATGAACTGACAGTGCAGAAAGCCGCTGTAACTGGATTATAGCCCTG
The DNA here is from genome assembly GCA_963932265.1 of Thymelicus lineola. NCBI lineage: Eukaryota > Metazoa > Arthropoda > Insecta > Lepidoptera > Hesperiidae > Thymelicus > Thymelicus lineola. Next base: position 7,654,203 of record OZ010705.1, on the reverse strand, counting down.
GAACTTAGCTTGCTATAGGAGAGACGTTTGAACGATATGCGATATTTTCAAATTCAAACTAGAACAAACTTTATTGGAGAGCGTCTCCTTTAAAAATGATTTTTTATAATGTTGAAGAGGAAATATTTATTTAATATATAATAAAATGTTTCCTTTAATACTTACACCTTATATAACAAAACGCACCACCAAAAAAAAATACCAATTTCATTTCTAAAGTACAATCTTTACTACAATAACACTAAAAATATATTCTTGCCGATGATTTATTTGCACAATCTTTGATTCTCGCTAAGTTGAAATTTCTAGTAAGTTATTTTTTTAATAAGTAAATTTTTGTTAGGACTTTCCGCGATTTTACCCGCGTCTTCCAGATAACAAGTATCATATATATTATTCCAGATCATGGTCTATCTATATGCTAAGTTTCATGAAAATCGTCTCCGAAAAAAAAGAAGTGTTGTTAGATTTTCTCCCGGGCATATAAACTCACCTTTTTCTAAACGTGATAACGGTAAAAATTTCATTGTATCGCTTACTGCTGGAGGTAGGACAAACACCTTGAGCACAGGAAATTCTTAAGCTAGTTACTAATTGAATTTATCAATGTCAGTTAGGAAGCTGGGCCTTTAATTTTATATGAAAACTTTACCTTTTTTATAATTTTATTATAAACGTCCCATCTTTGTGCATTGTAGTGAATTGTAGTGTTTTATCGTCATTAAATTGCAATCTTGATTTATGGGTATTATCGCCATAATATGATTCATCTGTGAGAAACTGTTTTTTTTTATGGAAATAGCCGGTAAACGAGCTGATGATCCACCTGGTAAGTGCAATCGCCGCTCATGAACATCAGCAACACCAAAGACATCACTGATGCGTTGCCGGCCAAGAAAGAAAGAAGAAAAAGAAAGAAACTTTAGTACCACTGCCCTCTTTTCAAGTCAACAATTTTCTAATGCCTCTGCAAATTGTCTTGAGAACAATAAATAAAAATATTTTTATTTAGCAACAACATTTATTGCGTACCTACATACGAGTATTTTAATTAAAAGGTATTGAACCGGAACATAATACTTATTTTGTTTTTTTTATTAAACCATCTTTATTTATTTATTTATTTATTTATTTTAAGGATTGCCAACGGAAACACCTTTACGTTACGGAACCATCTTTACGTTTAACAGAATTTTATAACTTCTACAGCCCTAATAAAATTACACACACCTTTGTGCGACCCCTAGGGAATCTCTTTTTGAAAAAGACAAGATAAGATATTCGAATCTACTTAATTAATAATACTTTGTTATTGTACTAGTACCCATTTCTATCCATTCCACGCTATGAAGCATTGAATTCAATTTAAACTTAAGAAGTCTAATGCAAGAGATTGTAAAGTTCTTACAACAGCTACTAAGACCTCATGAACTACAACAGTAATTTAGATTAGGACATACTGAGCTGAAAGCTTCGGGACTGAAAGCAAGCTATAAGACATTTTAATTTGGACGGCAGGCGGGAAAATGATCATTTTATTCTGTTAGGGGCGTTGTAAATGAGCGCCTCAACCTGTTTTATCTTAATGACCCTTGCTTCCCCCCATTTACTCTACTTAAAGGGGTTTCAGACTAACGGTTTAACACGCTTTTTCTCATTTCTCTGTATCTTAAACGGGTACGATAAAATATCATCTTTTTGTAATCCTGTGACTTTATTTAGATGTAAAGGCTAATATATTTTCTTCTTTATTGTCGCTCATTTTTAGGGTTCCGTACGAAAAAACGAAAAACGGAACCCTTATAGGATCACTCGTGCATCTGGGCGACCGCCGTTCACAGCCAGTTTACTCTGAAACTACTGGATAATAAAACTAATTAACTAACTAAAACTAATTAATTTTGACATTAAATGGATTTATTTTAAAATTATTGTAATTTTGTCTATTTTATTGTATTTTTCAATTACAATACACTGTAAGTTTGCATATATATAAGTCGCGTTCAAATCACGTCACGTCTGAAACAGTCTTTAAATTCTTCTTCACGAACGTCTTTGCCAGATTTCAGTGCAGATTCGTGATTTAAAATAAGGAGAATTCGAGTTAATGGTTGATATATTTTACGGAATTTTGGACGGATTAAGATTGTGCTAATTAGGGGCTTACATTTTATAAGTCATTAGCCGATGTTAAGCGGAAAAAGTGCTTACGTTTACAAAAATACACGATGATTATAAGGATAAAAAGATGTTATTTTGAGATAGGAGGAGGAAGAGTATATAATTGGAATTGTCAATCAAACTTTATAACAAGGTCATTTATATAAGTCATTTATATGTATCTATGTTTGGAGAAAATTGTTAAATTCTAAATTGAATCCTAAATTATATTTATAAAAGAAATTTAATTGTGACACTTGATTTTAGTTATTTTTTCGTGCGATGTATTTTTTGTGACGCATTGGGGCGATAACTATTCCATGTCGTCTAGATAGTCTTAAGAGGCGATAGAACTGATAGAAGCCGGTGGGCTTGATGGTAACGTTTCACATAAGGAATATAGATATAATAAACATACATTTATTAATTAAATTCATTATATTGTAATGTAAATTTTATCTTTCCGTGAAGCCAGCCTGGATAGCTACCATTCTCTTGTTTGAGTCAGTCGCCAAACGACTCGTTGTGTTCTGGCTGTGAGCTTGGAAACCATTTCTTTCTTTCTCTTCTTTTTCTTCGGCAACGCATCAGTGATAACTTTGGTGTTTGATGTTCATGGGCGACGGTGGCTAATTATTACAGGTGAAACGTCAGCTCTTATGCCGGCCATTCACATAAAAAAGATACGCCTAATTTATCAATAATTACAATATACAACATTATTCTTTGTTTATACAAAAACCTATACATATGTCAAATATTTTTGCCTAAATAATCTACATAAAATTTTTCAAAGGTGTATCTTGAAAACTCATAAAGTTACAAGCTTGTTGTGTTTCTCCATTGTCCCCGCATAAACATGGTCACCGAGCGTGCGGCCCGCGTCTATACGCGACCGCCAAAGTTAACTGTCAACTAGACGTGTTTATATTAATCCCCATTATTTGCAATAATGTATTTAATATTTTTTTACAGTGAATCATTCACAAAAGTCACACATAACTCAATAATAATTGTTCAGTGTCCCCCATTTTGCCTTATGCACAAACAAGCACATGTGTTCTGCTGCTTTCGGGATTGTCGGCTATGTAGTCCAAAATCCCTTGTTGTACTGCCGTTGGAATGCAATTCACACCTCGATTAACAGCAATAGGAGGCTGGAACTAACCGTAGCCCCTTAAGCGTTGTGTGCCGGAAAGCATGGTGTTCCACGACACTCTTACACCAAATTGTTCCTCGTACCGTCGCACTGCCATGTACACATTATCACCGCACACCACACTAACGTTCGAGTACCATTTCTGTGTACTACACGTTACTGTATCGAAAACTCATTATCCAAATTTTTTACGACACGATAATTATGCACAAGCAAAACGCCAGACTTGATAATCTTATTTGATCTTAATCAATCTCGGTTGTCAACGCAACCGAATAACAGTTTATGTATAAGTTAACAAAATTGAGATGTTAGTAGTAGTTTTCCCATGCCATATGTTTATGTGAAATCTTATTTTGTTGTTATTATAACCAACAAAGTTGAAACTATCCACCAAGGCTTAAGATGGTCGGTAATAACGATGTTTTGCATTGGTGTCCAACTTGTAACATTTTTTAAATATTTTTAAGACAAAATATATAATAACATGGTGTAAAAATTATTGCGACCGATTCAGTAACTGATTCCGATCAAACTACTTTCAGCTTTCGCATATACTAAGAATAACGGTGTATAATGGTATGAATGAATGATGAACTGTTCTAGAACGGTGTGAAAAAATTGTGTTTGTCCATGTACACATGCAAATGGAGTATTTTTCAACATCGCAAAAAAATATATTAAAAAAAATCTTCTTCAGCTTGTGAGAAATATCTTCAGACAGCCGATGGAGGGGCCGTATTTAAATTAATATTGCGGTGCGTACGAAACCTCCTTTATAATAATTTGTAGGGTCGGCGAAGCATATTGAAAATGATCGGCGATAAATATTCGGTTTCGGGGTCCCGAAATGGTATTAAGTTCACTTTACACTAGAACCGAACCTTTATACAGTACGACTACGATCACCGACATCTATAAATCTGAGTCTTCGATAAAATTTACTCGTTTTTGTACATGTGAGTTGTGAATATTTAAGAAAAACTGACTTATAGGATTACTAATAATTAGAGTGGCCTTCCGGTTCCGACCGGATTTATCAAAAAATTTAAAAATCCACGAAAGTAAAATACTATGATGAATTTAAAAAGAAAATTTTCACGGCTTCTTAGGGTTTGCAAACGAGTAAAGTACTAATAGACGGTCTTAACTACGAAACCTTGCGCTGGCTGACACGTACTTGGCAAGTTTTCACATGGAAAGGGATTAATCTAAGAAATCAACAGTAACAAAGAATCAGTAAACATTGGAAATACCAATAATTACAATTACCATAGATTAAGTTATACGTCAACGGTGATGAACGGTGTCGTCATGACTCACGACTCGCCCTTTTATAAAGTCATTTATAAATATCGTAATACCTAAAAATGTAACAAGATATTGGAAATAAAATTTTAGTGATATTTAAATTATTCAGCGACCAGGCCAGATGGGCTTGGAACGGAATTGGAAATAATATCTTTCCATTCTCATTAAGGATTCTCTTTACTGAAAATTTGGCAATGACTCACACGTATACTCGTATATCTGCACTGGGTTTCCAGGTGTAAAGATACCCATCCTACGTCGCTGGGTTCTTTACCACCTCATTTAACCTGATTTTACATTAAACCTAAAATTTTACTCTCATAATTTTTTCCAAACGCGCCAAAAGAAATATGTATAACTTCAAAAACTCCTTTGTGATGATCCTTGAAATGACGCTCTATGGAAAGTTTCCTTTGTACTCTTCATTCTCACCAGCCGGATATACGAAAGTAATTAGCATATTAATTAAACGGTTTATTAATTAAACAACCGTTGTACAGAGGGCTATGTTAAACCCAAAAATAATCGCTTTCCTTTCATGTGTTTAAGGTTTGAACGTTGTTCCTACGTACCTAATTTTTTAACTGTGCCGTGGCTGTTTTGATTTGTCTTGAGAAATATTCTAGTGGCTACTTTAGAAGCCTATTTTTAGTCATTTAAACTATAATCATCTTGATTATAAACAGTGAACACCGAAAACTTACGTGTTCCTTGAAAACTTGAAAGCCAGTAAATAGGTAGGTACCACGGACGTGAAAATAACACCGGACGTCACCTTGTCTTATCGAGAGTGACGCTTACCATGTGTGCGTAATTTTTAGTGCGGTCCGACGCGACGCGGTAATGGCGGCCGATTAATAACAGCATGTTGTCAATGTGTGCGTGTGATACTTGTACGAATAGAGGAGTTGGTATTACTAGTGCCTCACTGAATTTGTTGTTGACATTTCGTCTGTTTTTTTAAGTCTGTGGCAGGTACCTTGTTTCTTACTTTCTTCTCTCTGTCGTCGACGATTCGTTGATGCCTTTGATGTTATTGATGTCCAGGATGAGGACTGTCACCAGATGGATCGTCTGCTCCTTGTGAACTACCTACATAAGAATCTGGAACAACACATCACACCCTGGGATATTCTATAGAAACTAGGTACCATTTAGGTTTTCAGTTGAATACCTGAACTAAATGCAGGTAAATATACCTACATTTGGTTCAAATATTCTATCCAAGATTTATATTTTTCATATGTGACATATTAAATGAGAGTTCGCGCAGTGCAAAACAAATAACTGCATGCAATGCCGACGTACAAATATAGCTTTGACCTTTGAGATGAGAGCGGTTGAGAGCGTCGGCAGAAAAGATCTGAAGGTTTTATTTACTTTTATTCTACACTGTTTTAATTTAATTTTATTTCGCTTCGGTAGATCCGATTTACAATTAATAAAATCGCTGTGGAAGTTACTGTTACTTGGTAACATTTAAATTTGTTTCTTCTTTATCCCACATGCTATTCTTAAAATACTATCTTTCGATAAAAACCAAAAGAAAATCCGCATTTTTTATGTAAGTAACGTTGATGCTACCTGCTGGTAAGTGGTCTCCGATCTCCGTGGTCCATGGACATCAGAACACCATTGGGCATCACCAAAGGCCAACATAGGCCTAGAAAGAAAAATAAGAATAGAACTGGCTCTGGTACTTCTTGAGATTATTGCGTTTGAACAGACACTATTACTTGACCGAGATTAGAGATTATTAATTAATTACTTCAAACAAAGTTTGTCTTGTTTTATTGTAATATTAGCTGTTGCCCGCAGCTTCGCACGCGGAAATTATGCTTATCATATTTATCCCCTATTTCACCGCCTTGGGGGTTAAATTTTGAAAAAATCCTTCCTTAGTGGATGCCTATGTCATAAGAGGAATACGTCTGCGAAATTCCCTGCCCTAAGGGTTTGGCCTGTGCGTTGATACAGCAAATCAGTTAATCACTTTTAACTTTTTTATACATATCTATAAATATAAGTCTTCGCTCAAGACTACCCAGCTACAATGTACCTAAATTACTGAATAATGCTTCAATTTATTATTTAAGTCTTTCAAGTTTCAACATCAACTCATTCATTTTGTCAAATCCTGTCCCGAAAATACACATTTCATGCTTGAATCGTTTTATTTGAATTTTCTTTTCATTACAAATATAACAAAAGGAGAGAGGACCTTAACAAACGTTCGCATAATTTTGTTGACTGTAGTCATTTTAAATCTTGTCTCAGTTGAGTCAGGTGGCATATATGCTGACGGTACGAGTAGGTTAAATATATATTTATACGCCGACCGTTTTTATGCTTGAGATTTAATGGGTCTCGGGGAAATGGGGCGAGTTAAATATGTATGGACTATTTATTTTGTCCCACTGTTGGGCTTTGTTGGTTTATGAAGCCATAGAGGTTTATATGCTGGAGTAATGTAGATTGGCCTATACACTTAGGTACTCAGATTTGAAGTAGGTATACGAATCTTTTTTATGTAAGTTGCCGAAGAATCTGACAAGCCACTTAATGTGAACTATGAACAAAGGTATCATAGAAGATTTATGCTCGATTGGAGTTTTTTGGGATAAGTTAAAAGTATCATCTGTACTAATATTATAAAGAGGAAAGATTTGATTGTTTCTTTGCATTGAATAGGCTCCGAAACTACCGAACCGATTTGAAAAATTCTTTCACTGTTGGGAAGCTACACTATCCCCGGGTGATTATATTTTTTTAGTATTTTTCCGTAGCAGTGATAGCCTAGTGGTTAGAACGTTGGTCTCCCGAACGCGGGGGCACGGGTTCAAATCCTGGCACGCACCTCTAATTTTCACACATTATGTGCGTATTACAAGTTAATTATCACTTGCTTCGGTGAAGGAAAACATCGTGAGGAAACCTGCACACCTGAGAGTTCTCCATAATGTTCTCAAAGGTGTGTGAAGTCTACCAATCCGCACTTGGCCAGCGTGGTAGACTATGGCCTGTACCCCTCACATTGTGAGCGGAGACCCCGAGCCCAGCAGTGGGACAATTATGGGTTGTTGCTAGTATTTTTCCGAAGCGAAGCGAGGGCGATTTCCTAGTATTATAAATAATAAAACCATCATACACCACAGACAAAACAAAAACCTCCCGTGCCAGCCATTTCAGTTGGCAGGCTAGGTCACTATCACTGGACAAGGTTATCAGCTAAAAAGCTTTCCGAAGACCAAGGCAATATCAAAACTGAAAGATTACGTTTATTGGCCCTCTGTTTGTTCGGTTGACGGATTGTCCTGTCAACGCAGACTTCTTTTATTTTATGTACGTCTATCTAAAGCTGGCCATACGCGATCAAGTACTTGTCAAGTTTGCAGCGGACTTGATGCGGTATCCAGTATGCAAGAACGGTCTTCCATACCACAGAACATCTAATAATTAGTTAGAAAGGGCATAGCACGTAATTTGTATGGGAACCGCTGTCGCCGTTTCGATAACCACTACTAACGAAAATGAACAAATACGCACGAGGGTTGTTATGTGTGCGTGAAGTAGGCGTGACTCTGTAGCTAGGGATTGATTGTCGATAAACTTTTATCGGTATTTATTTTCACAAGGTATACTTATTGATTATATACTTTTATACTTTTTGATTGTAATTACTTACTCCGTCGAAAGACTATATTTCATCACTGGCCTCCGAAACAAAGTTTTTTCCAATTACCGCACATGAAGGCATATTTACGTAATTAAGTCGCAGTATTTCGCAGTACTTTTCTCCGTTTGAGTTTGCGAGTCACTAAACAGCGCGATCGCGTGTTTTTGTGCGATGTGATCATTTGATCACAGTATTGGCACGCTTGCCTTGCCGACAACTCCTTTCTAACTAATTATTAGATGTTCTGTGTTCCATACCATAGCCATACACCGTCAAGTTTACTGGATGCCGCATCAAGTCTGCTACAAACTTAAAAAGTATACTTGACTGTGTATGGCCAGCTTACAGTATGATTAACGACATAATAAAAGATTACAGATAGGATTGCAATACTAACACAATAAGAAGAGATTTCGCTTCGGGGATTTTTAATCTTTGTTCGAAGCGAGGAAATAATCTTTCCTGCAAACTTGGCCGATAGACCGGCTGATCGGTTCCGGATGCTTACACACTTGATGGATGGCTCTTTTAATTTACGACAGCAAATATATATTTTATATTACCGTTACTATGCGATGCTATATTTATACCAATGTAATAAAGCTCAACGGGCCTATTATGAACTTTTATAAAACCATTCATGTTCCAGGCAATTCACTTATCGGGCTTTGAACGACGATTGGCTAAAATGTGTCACGTAACCGCTTTGGTAATACGAATTTGACGTTTACACTGGAACTTGGCTGGAATGAAGAGATAATAAATAATAAACCGCCAGAGCTGAGTTTTTATTTGAAGGCGCTAATCTCCAGCCAGTTGGATTCGAATTTTTTATAAATACATATTTTTATTAAATTGCTCTTGTTATTAATATAGTCTAATTTTTTGACAAGTCTTGTGTGGTAAACAATTTTAGCACTAGTTTTTATTGAAATATTAATTGGAATTATAATAGTTTAAAAAACTAGTTAGTAATAAAGATCCCCTCAAAATGAACAATTATTATCTGTGTTTAAATTATTTTCATTTTGTGTTAGTCTTATTTTTAAATTACAAATTACAAGACCCTGTAACAAAGTTTACCAAATAGCAATGATATCATATACAAGATATGCCAAGATGGCGCTGAAATTATGTCAGTCGAATTTAGACAAGTGTAGAGTTTTAGTTCAGAAAGTCGATAGCTGCCTCTGAGTGAGGCCGTCTAGCTGCCTTTTTCACTATTATTAGGTTTTAGTAGTGCCATCCCTTTTACATAAGGGAACATACCAAAACCACGTAACCCATTTTTTCCAACTTTTTAACCCCCTCCCCCCCCTTCCTGACCATCCGTAGTATATGAGAAGACCCCCCCCCTCCCCCTTAGTTTTCACGTGGTAATTGATAAATACGGTTTTCAATACTTTTAACGTGATAACGTTTATAAAGACGATGAGCCTGAGAGGCATTCACGAAAACCGAGTAACGGCCGGAGTAACGTTACGGAAGCGCGCGCAGCATTAGAGAGAGAGGCACGCTAGACCGGCCGTCTCTCTCCCACTCAAGCGTAATCGGTCCGCTTGGAAGGCATTTTTCATTTCATTTTTATTTTATTTTACAATCTTTTGAAAAGAAATGATTTCTCGTAGCTCGTACGTATTATTATTATATGAAAACGAAAATCTACAATAGCGTCATCTCTGTTTATAGGTATGAACTACTTGAAAAAACTTTACACAGTACATCGACTCGGACTTTAGTTGTAGTCAAGAAAATCACAGATGTCGCGCAGCTGCTGATATTTAAAACGAATCCCGTTCCTAATGTGCGAATTGACAATATTTATATCATAAATTATTCTTCTACGAAATAGACGTTATCACGTAAAACCATTGTCCGTAAACCGACTTTACAGACAACCAATTTTTATTATATGAAAACGAAAATCTACAATAGCGTCATCTCTGTTTATAGGTATGAACTACTTGAAAGAACTTTACACAGTACATCGACTCGGACTTTAGTTGTAGTCAAGAAAATCACAGATGTCGCGCAGCTCCTGATATTTAAAACGATTTAAACCAAATTTTCAACTCAAATATGTTTAAAATCGTATAGTTAGTATGAAATTTAATATTATAATCTAGCTAGATACGCGGGTCGCGGTGGCGCGTCAAGCCATGTTCAAGCTGACACAACTGGCGAGTAGCACCGCGGCTCCGTGCGTAGGGCTTCCATTACGTTCTTACATTACATTATTTATATCATAAATTATTCTTCTACGAAATAGACGTTATCACGTAAAACCATTGTCCGTAAACCGACTTTACAGACAACCAATTTTTTTTGGTTGATTTGTAAGGGCATAACGTATCTATAGTTTAATATCATTGCCAAATAGGAATCGTCTAAAAAAATTAGCTAGGTATACTAGAGAATATTATTATGGTCGAAATTCGACTGTATTTGATATTGTCACAGGGTTACTTTACATTGACACGAATTATTGTTTTATTTTCTGTAATGAATGTAATTTTAACCACAGAGTTTAAGAGGCCGTGCCGAAAATTTATTTGACAGAGTTATGTCATATTCATTGCGAAGCTATGTCTGTGTGCATCATTCACGCACACCTGGCTGAAGTTCGAGCTTAAACAATTTTGATCCTTTAGTTGATAATAATTTTAGGATGCATAGTATGAACAAATTTAGAAATAAAAGTCTGGAATGTTTTTGTATATTAGTTTAGTATATTTATTACAATCAAAATGAAAAAGTTTTAGATAAACACACACTAGGTAAATATTTAGGTTATTCAGTGTTTTCCTTCAGAGATGTCATTTATGTTTGCGATAAGCTTAGAGTGTAGGTACAGACAAATTTAACATGTTTCATTGGTACCTACCCGAAAATCAAACGAGTCTTGATTTCATAAAAAAATGTTTTTGAAAATGCAAAACAAATTTTAGGCCATAAAAAATTTTTGTGAGCTCTGGGACTAAATAATTATGTTATCATATTTATAACCTATTAAACTTAAATTTAAAAAACCCGGACTCAAAAAAATAAAAAAGTCTGAATAGGTAAAAAGTAAAAAAATCATAAAATAAATCTAGACACGCGGCAGCGTGTCAAGCCAAGTTCAAGCAAAGGAACTGGCTAGCCAGCGCCGAGTGTAATATTACATGAACCACTTGGTGCCACTTTTGACCCTTCTATAACTCAAAACCTTTACAACAAAAACCTAAACACATAAAACTACGTGTGTTTAATTACATCCATATGGACATGTAGAAGCCCAAATTTCATGAAGCTAGCTCAAACGGTTATAAAGATATGAAGGTCAAAAAGTCGTAAATTTTAGCACTGACTGACATATAGTACCTAAACCTAACCTACTTCCAGATGACCTAGAAGGATGAAATTTGGAATTCAGCTCGGTAATTGTGTGTAAGCGTAGGAAAAAATAAAAAAGTCGAAAAATAAGTGGTGTCCCCATCACAGAAAAAACTTGTAATATGCGCTAAACAACCGGCCAACGGTGTGTCGACGGCAGCGCGTGGCATTGCCTAGTTTTCTTTACAAAAATAATGATATCCCACCAAAAACATAAATGTAAAAAAGGAGAGCCAAGTTCAATACAAAAATTAAACTTGGCTGTGGGCTTCGCCGCAAAAAGAACGGAGATCTAAATGAGTGCAAAGTTCTATGCAAAATCGAAATATGTATTTATAGGAACAAAATAACATTATGAACAAGTATTAAACTCTATTTCTTTCCTTTATTGGATACCTATAACAATTGCTGTTATTTAAAAATGTGTCAAAGTCAAAGTCAAAATATTTTATTCATATAGGTATCACTGACACACTTAAGCACGTCATTTTTTGGCTTTTCGGAAGGTGCTTTGTCGTGGAGGAGAAGAAAAGCCTAAAGAAACTCCTCAGCACACGTGAGATCTTAAAGACTTGACTTGGCCAGTTTTCATTACATCAGTCATTTTATAAAGTTATTCAACATTTTAATTCTGATAAAAACTGGTATATAAAAATAGTAAATACATCATACACCTACGATATGCCGATGATTTATTTTTATCCTGGCGGGTTCCCTGGAGGAACTTGGTACAATGCTCGGAAACTTGAACAGCGCCTCACAACGGGTGGGTCTTAAGATGAACATGGACAAGACGAAAATCATGTCAAATGTCCATGTCACACCCATACCGGTTGTTGTTGACGGCGCTGCTCTCGAAGTTGTAGACGAATACATTTACCTGGGACAATTGATCCAGATGGGTAAGCCCAAATTCGAGAAAGAAGTCACTCGTAGAATCCTACTCGGATGGGCTGCGTTCGGGAAACTGCGTCATATCTTGTCGTCCAAAACACTACCTCAGTGCCTGAAGTCGAAGGTGTTCGAGCAGTGTGTGTTGCCAGCGATGACATACGGATCCGATACGTGGTGCTTCACTATTGGCCTAATCCACAAGCTCAGAGTAGCGCAGCGGGCTATGGAGAGGGCTATGCTCGGTATTTCTCTGCGTGATCGAATTAAAAATGAAGAAATCCGTAGACGAACAAAGGTAACCCATATAGTTCAAAGAATTAGCCGGCTGACGTGGCAATGGGCTGGCCACACAGTTCGAAGATAACCTTTGGAGAAGAAAAGTCTTCGAATGGCGCCCACGTCTCGGAAAAATGTCGTCTATGTCCAGCAGTGGACCTATCAAGACTGATGGATGGGTGGATGGAGTTTAATATGGAGCCGTCCCCCAACACGACAAAGTTGGAACGAAGTTCCTTATCGCGCGTTATGAAAGGGGGCTGGCTAGACGGAACATTTTCTTACGAAAATTTGCCACATTACTTTTTGAAGTGATTCAGAGAGTTTTACAGAGATGGCGCTGTATAACTTTCTGAATCACGCTACTAGCGTAAAACTCTCTGAATCACTTCAAAAAACAATACTTAAATCGAAAGGAACTTCATTCCATCCGGGTGTCCCTTGACACCTCTCAATTTTTTTTATTTAGTTAACTTAAATAATCTATGTATAAAAATCAATAGCTGTTCGTTTGTCTTGCTAAAACTCGCGAATGGCTGGACCGATTTGGCTAATTTTGATTTTGAAATATTTGTGAAACTTCAGGGAAGGTGTAAACGGTGAGAAATATGAATAATAAGTAATGAAAAATACTAAAAACAAATAAATTGTTCCTAGCTGTGAAACATTTGATATCTTTTGTCAAATTGTCATTTGGTTGTCAGATGTTTATAGGTGCGTTCAGTTTGTCTGTTTCATAGCTGTAGTATGAGGTCCGATTTCTTTGAAAACTTAACGACCATATTATCTTTCTAACGTAACCATCAGCGACATATCTAACTTTTTTATTTTATAACTGACAGTCGAGAGAGAGGGGGAGGGGAAAGAGAAGGGAGATGGGGCTCGAGGGAGACCTCGAGAGGGGTGAGTTGTTAGGCAGTACAGAGTTTGCCGGGTCAGCTAGTACATTTGTAATATTCATGTTATTTATGACTTTTTGAAATTTATTTTATGACTTTTTACATATTCAGACTTGTTGTTCTTTTTTGAGTGAGGGTTTTTTAAATTTTTAATTTAAGTTTTATTTTACGGGTTTTAAATTTTCTTGTTTCAAAATGAAATATAGGTAAGGGAACATACCAAAACCACGTAACCCATTTTTTCCAACTTTTTACCCCCCTCCCCCCCTTCGTGACCATTCGTAGTATATGAGAAGACCCCCCCTCCCCCCTAGTTTTCACGTGGTAAATGATAAATACGATTTTCAATACTTTTTTGCAAAAACAGAGTTAAAAAATAATAATTTTGCTTATATTTGACGACTTGTGGCGCAATGGTTGCTAAAATATTGACTACGTGACAAAAACCTAAACCCCCCCATCCCCTCTGTGACCAATCGTGGTGTTTTGAAGACCCCCCCTCCCCCCCTAAATAAGGCACGTGGTTTTGGTGTGTTCCCTAAGTACAAATCGTGGTTTACCATTGGGGGCCATCCATTAATTACGTCACACGTTAGGGGGAAGGGGGGGGGGTCGATGTAGTGTGGGGTGAAAGGGGTGCTACTATTTCGTGACGTCACATTTCAAAATCTAATAATATTAACCATATTATATACTAACAACTGAAGGCAGTCGGTATAATCCAAGGGCATATTCCGAAAAGTAGGAGCCAAGGTAAGCGGGTTACTCTTGGCGGTAAATAGACACTTCTGCGCTTTAGCGGCGTTGAATCTCACAAGATTGGCTTCGCCTCACTCGGACACAGCCCGAAGAGTGAGATTCACACTAGCCACCATGGCCTCTCTTTGAGACTGAATTTTGTCCCGACTGGCCCTGAGACTTGGTAGGTATCTCTCTACCACTGTGATATCGTCTGCGTACCCATAAATACCGGGCATAAGCAGGTCATTCAGTTTTGCGCCGCAAAACATAAGCAGGTTATTCAGACTCAGAGCTTAAACCTTATACACGCCCAATCATGCTGTACGTCCCGCCAAGGCAATGCACGATGCACGATGCAAAAGTCATGAATAGGCTTGACGTACGTCGGTAATTATTATTAATTGTTTGCTGAATTTGCACGACCAATTTTCGTCCTGTTTTCCACGCCTTAGGAAATTTTCCCTGCTCGGGACAAGCATTCAGGAGTCCCCTTAGTCGCTACTCCAGGGACTCTGCGGCGTCTAGGGCCGAAACCAGCACTCGACCCGGAACACCATCGGGACCCGGGGCGGTATTTTTGGAGCGCAACCTTGCCACAGCGGCGCCAACTCAACTCAACTCCCCTCCCCCTCCCCTGTACAATGCTTCCTATCTCACTTTAGAATTTATGTGTCTGTCTCTTTTTACTGGACAGTTTCGTTTTATCGAATTTCAAAGCACCCCCGTACTAAAGAAGTTATCACTTCAAAATGTAAGTTGAAACACTTGAAGTACTACTAAGTGAATTACTAAGTAGAAAAACAAAAATGGACTTAATTTAATAATTTCTAGGAGTAAAATTTATAATATGTGACGTCACACTAGGGGTGACAACGATGGGGGAGGGGTCAAAAAGTCATGAAATTAGTGTGACGTAATGTATGGATGGCCCCTTGTTGATTAACTAAATTCACCCCCTTCCTCGTAACTACACCCCCCCCCCCTCAAACAGTCAATTTAGTACTACACAAATCAAACCCTTTCATTTGATACCCCACTCGGGTATGTTCGTTGAATTCAGTAAATTCATCTCCTTCTTAACTATATGAACTACTATAACTACCCCACCCCCCTTCAAACAGCCAATTTTGTAATACATAGAAATATGATGATTCGTGTTGTTATTAAAATAAAAAATAATTAATTTAATAATTGGATCAAAATGTGGTAGTCGGCGTACAGTTTGTGTAAATTTTTACGTAAAACACGCGAGCATGGCGGGAAAAAACGCAATACGTCCTCACGCTGAGATAGCCTTGGCGGTACTAATCATAGATTAAAGTATTAATTTAATATATTTAATGCGGTCCTTAATATAGTTCAGTTTGCAACTATTATTAACAAACGAAATCATTATTTTTTCATAAAATAAAATTTTGATTCTATTTAAGGATTAACTGAAGATTAATGTGTATTTTTTAAAATTTCCTTAAAGTGTTTCTAATTAATAGAAAAAAATACTTACTTCGAACGAAATTACGTTATTTCAAAATTTTTTTCTGCCATATTTGGATAGGAATTTAAAAAACTGGCTAGGCTACTTAATAATAGACCGTATACTTATGTTATTTATATTTTTTAATGTTTCGAATATTTTGTATTTTCGTTGTAAAACGAAGACAAAAATCACTTGCTCGTTACTTTTCGGAAAAGAAGGGTTTTAAATAGTGGTGATTTGCCATTATTATAAATAATAATGTTAAATTCGTCTGGTCTATCAGCAAGAACAAGAATTAGACTTTTATAGTAACAAAAAACAAAGCTTAATCTCTTTATCCTGTTCACACAAACAGTGATTAAAATTGACCGAATTTGTTGATATCGCGGCACGGAGCCTTAATACTTGATTCTAACTTTCTTCGCACAGACACGCACACTGATAAGTCAAACGTCAAACTTATTAGACCTTTTGTGTCGGGCGTTAATAATATGGTTCGTCTACATTGAAGTATAATGTCATAGAACAGACATCTCGAACAAAATGTGTCCCGCCCGGGAGGTTCGATTTTCAAAATTGAGCCCCCGTTCTCCTTTCAAAATCGAACGAATCCATTGAAGATTGAAGCCACGTGGCGCCAATGCATTAGGACATACATGGTGTTCGCGGTGTCGGTTCTTTACGCTAGTAATAATACTTCAATGTTCGTCTATTAGTTTGTTTCCTTTTTCATTCATTGTTTCCTTCCTCCAATGCTAAAGCCATTAAAAATAAAACACACAAAAGATAATAATAGCCATGGATCAAACGTTTTCTACTTACTGTATAAAACCAACTAATAACACTCATCTAAAGAACAAAAGATAAAAATTAATATCTGCCGACCTCGGCTAAATATTACGAGAAATGGCTGTTCTGTTTTTATTTACGGCTAGTAATTGCCCTCGCTTTGCTTCGGGATTCTTAATGCCTAGTTTAGTTACTTACTTACACTCTAAAAAAATGTAAGGTAAGGTAAGGTATATTGTAATTGGCATATGTTTTTTTATTAGTATATCGGTTGAAATAAACACTATATTAACTAAAACTTACTGTAATATTAAACATCATTGAGAACTAGCTGAGAATTAGCTGGAACAAACGTAGACACAAGATTGGCTCCAAAATTCATCCATTCAAACTTTACCCCTTCATAATATTTGGATAGATTTCCAACAATTCATTGTTTTACGCATTGAAGTATAATATCATTGAACAGACATCTCGAACAAAATGTGTGTCCCGCCCGGGAGGTTCTATTTTCAAAATTGAGCCTCTGTTCTGCTTTCAAAATCGAACGAATTCATTGAAGATTGAAGCCACGTGGCGCCAATGCTTTTGGGACATAGATGGTGTTCGCGGTGTCTGTTCTATATGCTAGTAATAATACTTCAATGGTTTTACGAGCCCAAACGACGCGTAAACTTTATATATTAGCTACAGATCACGGGTGCTCTATTCACGGTCAGTCGGTTGATGGTCGGTTGTAAAACAAACCCGTAACACTTAAAAGAACAAAAGAGAAATTAGCATCTCCGACCACGGTTAAGCTGGATAAACCTATTTTTATTTATTAAACGTTTAATGATTCATAAACTTTTGTTTCACCGTGAACCCTTGAGCTTACGTTTGGATAATAAAAGTCTTAAAAGATGATGTTTATGAAAATTTATTTTGCTCGATTTCGTAGTGAATTATAATATTTTACGATAGCATTTTATTTGAGTGTAATATGGATTTTAGAAGTTATATTTAAACGTTAGACGCTATTTTTTATATTTTAGATACGTTTTGTAGAAGTTCATATTATCTTGTGGCCCTTTATCCATTGGCTTCCCACTGCAGGGCACCCGTTTGTAATTTGAAAAGGTCTAAAGCTTATTCCATTCTGCTCCAGTATGGATTGATAGGAAGTATAATATTCACCAATGCAATGGAAGTTTCGCGTCAGAAATCGTCGTCTATTAGGCTGAATGACAATGACTACAACCGCTACCGCCTGCTTGACGTGCCCTCCAAGATACGCTGAATATACATAAGTAAATCTTCACCTCCAAACTCCGAAGAAACTCTTTAGGTGTATGATGTACCTGACATTTGTCTATTTAAGAGTCCTCCACAGACTTAAAAAAAGAACAGACGGAATGTCAACAACAAATTCAGTGAGGCACCCATAGTAATACCAACTCCTCTATTCATACAAGTATCACACGCACACATTGACACTATGCTGTTATTAATCGGTCGCCATTACCACGTCAGACTGCACTAAAATTACGC
Organism: Thymelicus lineola; assembly: GCA_963932265.1. NCBI lineage: Eukaryota > Metazoa > Arthropoda > Insecta > Lepidoptera > Hesperiidae > Thymelicus > Thymelicus lineola. Next base: position 7,635,916 of record OZ010705.1, on the reverse strand, counting down.
AAACAAGACAAGGTGACGTCTGGATTATTTTCACGTCCGTGATGTCCTCTATCCATTTATAGTAGTTTCATAATGTGTTGTACCTCTAAGAAAAAATTAAATTGACGGTGTTTGCCAGCTTTCATAGAAAAGTAGGTATTCGAATTTCTTTACTCATTCATTTAAATCTAGTATAGGAACGTACCTATACTAGATTTAAACCGAAAGCAACCGTAATGACGTCATTACGGTAGCTTTCGGTTGAGTACAATCACCACGTGTGTATGAACACTGTATTTATTTATTTATTTTTATTACAAAATCCACAGCTCTTAAAGGAAATAATATAGATGCATTTTACGAACTATCTTACAGCCAATAACGGATTTACATTTTTTAGTCTACATTTATGGATTATCACTAAGTACATCAATTAAATATAATTATTCTAGTGTGTTGAGTGTAAATAAGCGAAACAATTTAATATGGTGCGTGCATGCGTGCGTGTGTGTGTGTGTGTGTGTCTATGAACACTTCAGAGAAAATGTACTGGCTCTCTATACGGATATTTTTATTCGAATCAATAACTCACGTGCATACGTTGTCCTCAATGCGTTACAAATGACACAGATAATTATTATGATTGATCACTCTGTAGAATTAGTGCACTGTGTAACGTTTCATTTACAATGAGACGATTAATTGTAATGTTACATGGACTTTAATTTTATTAATTGCTAGCAGCATTCGTTTGAAAATAAGCAATGTGTCACGATATAAATAATAGAGATGGGCTGACTACACACTGATAACTCGGGAAAGCCCATGTTTGATGTAATGTCATTTAGTCCCGTCTTTTGTAATAATTTATTTTGCTAGCTACTACCAAAGCAAAGCAAAAGCAAAGCAAAGCAAAGCAACAACCCATAATTGTCCCACTGCTGGGCTCGGGGTCTCCTCTCACAATTTGAGGGGTATAGGCCTTGGTCTACCACGCTGGCCAAGTGCGGATTGGTAGACTTCACACACCTTTGAGAACATTATGGAGAACTCTCTGGTGTGCAGGTTTCCTCACGATGTTTTCCTTCACCGAAGCAAGTGATAATTAACTGTAATACGCACATAATATTTGAAAATTAGAGGTGCGTGCCAGGATTTGAACCCGGGCCCCCGCGTTCGGGAGACCAACGTTCTAACCACTAGGCTATCACTGCTTTTACCAACCACTATCTTTTTACTACCAACGTCCTTCTAAATAACCGTTTATTGTTGATTCATTAATCTTTCTAATGCCTGCTAGACGCTAAATGAAATGTAGGCAAAAATGTATAAGAATTTCAAACAAAACGTTTTACGAGTATAAAACGTGTAGTATAATTTTCATTTTCCAATAATCCCTTTGTAAACGCCAATCATGGCGATTCCATTCAAAGTAAAGTAGAGGCGTTGAAATAAAACGCTATGGGTTGCAATTCGCACCAGTTTCAGACCATAGAACTGAAAAATTAATCTTCCAATACTCCGGCGAGAATCTATAAAAGTTTAATCGAAGCCGTACAAAGAGAACTCAATTCAATTGGAGTAGAACTAAAGTCCAATTTTGTTCGCAATGAAAGTCGAAACATCATTTGTGTTCGTTGCAATTCTCACAAAAGCAGGTACTATTACGTATTCTGTGACAAAAGTAAGTAATATTTTATTGGTGCTTCCGTACAGACTTTTGTCTAAATATAAATAAATTCTAAATGTAGTTTTGAAATAAAGAACGCGATAGTAGATGGGTATTGGCATGTCCGTCAATTGTTTTGACCAAAGGCAAAGTGCGTGAAGGGTTTTGATAATACAGAGTATAATACAGACTATGAAATCAACCATTTTTTATTCCGACTGATTCGAAGAAGAGTACTCTAATTATTATCAGTCGTAAAAATAAATAATTAACTTTACTAGGTTAATTACCAGCTATTAAAAGTAACAAATCAAATCTATTATGTTTCTATCAAATATACAAACATCATTATCGTCACATCGGGCGACTTAATAACTTAAGTACTTACACTTGGGTCGGTAAATAATCTCTCTCCCACATTGTATTGAAACAGATTGACGGATTATAAACCAGATCTCCTCATACAATACAAATAAGATATTAATATCTCACAACAATTCGCTTTAACACTTACGTATAATGTGGGAGAGTGTGTGTGTTCGTGTGAGCAGAGCGACTTTATTTCAGTTTGATAACGATTGCTATTACATATATTTTAAGGTAAATTCACAGACTTAAAAAAATACAGACGGATTCTCAACAACAAATTCAGTAAGACACCCATAGTAATGCCAACTCTCTATTCGTACAAGTATCACACGCACACATTGACACCATGCTATTATAATCGGCCGCCATTACCGCGTCGGACCGCACTGAAGTACTATAAATTACGCACACATGGTAAGCGGGGCGGCTTCACTCTCGATAAGACAAGGTAATTTTCACGTCCGTGGGTAAATTACAAGGAGAATTTCCCGTGTCTTGAAATGGATTGCTAATTGCTTTACGCCTAGCTAGACAAACCTCATAAACCTTATATAAATAACATAACACCTTTTCTCTTGTTACAGAGGAGATCCTAAAGTCGCGCACTGCGCTGTGGATGTCAGCAGACGGTCACATGGTACTCTACGCTACCTTCAACGATAGCCTGGTGCATGAACAGAAGTATCCTTGGTATGGCGCTGCGTTAGACACAGATGATCCAGCTAAGGTACGTTAATATCTTAGTTAAGACAGATTAAGGCATAATATTAAGGAAAACGTGTAGAACAACAACAACAACAACAAAACTCTTTACACTACTTTACACCAATTATTTATACTTTTATACCAGGGCGACATAATCGCTTAAGCGACAAAGAACTTTTCTTTGAATAAAAAAACCTTCCTACTAATATTATAAATGATAAAGTTTGTTTGTGAGGATGTATGGATGCTTGTTACTCTTTCACGAACAGATTTACATTAAATTTAGTACACAGGTAGACCTTGATCTGGAGTAGTATATATAACACTAGTGTACAATGAATAGAGGTACAAGAATAGCGCTTGAAAGCCTACTTTCTTTTTTCCTTCTCTTTTTCTTGGTAACACGTAGGCTTAAGGTGTTGCTGATTTCCATCCATGGGCGTTGGTATAAGTTGACGATTACGACAAATTTTGGGAAGTTCTTTTTTAACTTCTCCCCTTTTAGAGCCTTCTGCAAATGACGTCAGCTTCTATTTGATTTCACGACCCGCGTGGCGAGATGTTCACCTTGCCAGACCGCCGCGCCAAGGCTCCTGGGTTCGATTCCCAGCGAGGCAGAAATGATGAATTTGATTTTCTGTTCTCAGTCTTGGTGTGTTTGTTCGTGTCTCTGTGTGTTGTCGATGGTACCCACGACAATTCCCTGTGTCGTGGATACCTAGTGTGGGGCTACAGTGGATACCTAGTGTGGGGCTATGAGTGTTTAACTTTTATTAGCATTTAATTATTATTGGAACGAAGTTCCTTATCGCGCGTTGTGAAAGGGGGCTAGACGGAAAATTACGACACTTTTTGATTTTACGAATGACGACACTTTTTTTGAAGTGATTCAGTGAAATTTACAGAGATGGCGCTGTACTGTACAACTTTCTGAATCACGCTAGCGTGATTAATTAAGTTTTACACATATGGCGCTGTACAACAAAACAATAGTTAATCGAAAGGAACTTCGTTCCATCCGGGTGTCCCTTGACACCTCTCATGTTTCTTATATATTATTATTAAGCTTAATCTCAACAATACTGTACATGGTAATACATTAACATATTTTATAACAACCAATTTTCCTCTATCTTCATGTGTAGCCAAAGACAATGCAGAAATCTTATTTATACAGTCGCTCGCAAAGTTTTCCTTCACCAAAGCATATTTCATGAACGAGGCGTCAAGAAAAGTGCGTGCGGGATTTAAATTCATGTCCCAAGAGTGCAAAACCTACTTCCGAACCACGATGTTATCAACGTTCCTAGAAAACGTGTTCTTGTATTGCCGAATAGGGGATATCAAGCGAATACGTGACCGGCAAAGAGATTGAAGGGACGACTGAAATAAGTGGGTTAATTGAATACGTCCACCAATGTGAGGTGTAATGTAAAGAATCAATTACGCGTCAAAGAGTAAATGTGGTTAAAGAAAATGGATAGAATTACGCATTATGATGTTATTTAAAATGGGATGAAAATGAACAGGATTACGCTGTAGTTATTAAGAATGGTTCTTCATTTTTAAATCAATTATATCTTTACCTTTCAACCAATTATATCTTTATCATATAAATTATATTTTTATAACATTAAAGAGATTATTTGAACAATAAGCTTTTAAAATTCGAACTTTTGAAGTTTCTCGTATGATGAAGCCAATCTGAATGGTGGAGCGTAGTTAAGTTATTTATGGTGAACGCACATAGGATATCCCAAAGGTAAGCGCCGTATGCGTGCGTTCAACATTAGAATAAGCTGTCAAAACTGATAGCGTATATAAATTTCATAAATGTGATATCGTTGAGGAGTTGTATCATCTGGAGTCAAACCTAGACTAGCGCGGAAAATATTCATGGAAATGTTTGATCGTATGCAATAAAAATGATGGAGATTTCTATATAATACAGTTGTTTTTTGTACAGACTTACCCGGAAATCAGAAGCGTGAGGTACCCGAAGCCAGGCACCACCAACCCTAGCATCAAGCTGACTGTAGCTGACATCGCAGACCCGAAGCATATTCGAAACAGACATCTGACACCACCGCAAGTGATTTTGGAAGAAGGGTAAGTCAAACAACATGCTTATTTAGACGACTTACGCCCCAATTCAGAGTCACTAACGCTCCTAGTACAGAATTTGTATGATGATTCTTTACTAAGGAGCGATTAAAGTAACCGTTAGTGACTCTGAGTTGGAACGTTACTCGATAAAAGTAATTTTAAATATTTTCTATATAAATGTGGCATGTGTATCGAAATAACCATAAAAATATAGGACCACCAGGCCGAACTTTTTATTGCAACGGGCCGCCCTGAAAATCAGTGACTGTTAGTTTGCCACGGTCATTTGTTGTGGACGTTCTTTTTCGTCATCGCTATATCATTAATTTAATGCGAATGAAATGAATGTGTTTTCTTTTTATAGAGAATAAAAGTATAATTTTTTTTGTCATAATGTGTATCCATGACAAACATTTCTGTCTTAAACAGAAAGAAGGCCTAAAGAGACCTAATAGTAATATTTCAACACTGAGCACTCTACATACGAATATTGCTGAGAATATTCACAGCCAGTTATAAAAAGATAACTTGTTTATTCGCTGAAACATTAATCTTCTTCTTTTTCCTTTTATCCTTATACGGAAACTCGATGAGCTGTTTTTATTGTCCAACCAAGCACTTTCACAGTATGCCCCGGGCTTAATGGAAGGGCGACGGTTCTTGGGGCATTTATAGATCAAACGCACCGCGAATATCCACGAAAAAGTCAATGAGATAGAACTTTATACTTTGATATTCATTTCCTAAAATATAATATTGGTGTCGTGTTTTAGTCTTTTGACTTTGGAGTTTCTTTTCAGAATGCCGATCCTTTGTAGTCTATTTGATAATTTGACCTGCACGTTTGATTCTCACTCTCAGTAGCAGACATTTTTGTGACTGAGACATGACTGAGAAGTATAATGTCATAGAACAGACATCTCGAACAAAATGTGTGTCCCGCACGGGAGGTTCTATTTTCAAAATTGAGCCCCCGTTCTCCTTTCAAAATCGAACGAATCCATTGAAGATTGAAGTCACCTGGCGGCAATGCATTGGAACATACATGGTGTTCGCGGTGTCGGTTCTATATGCTAGTAAAAATACTTCAATGGACTGAGACCATATTATATGATGAATCTATGTGCTGTAACCTACATAAATACCTTTACTTCAATGGTATAGCCTACTTGAATCCTGGAAAGACCACCGCAAAAGCACTAAAAATCTTTTCCTATTCCTTTATGGCGTTCGATTGTGAACTCTTCTTTATCCCTTAATACAATTTATATCCAAGATTGTGCCGGTCAAAGACAAAGTTTCCGACCATTTTCCAAATGCCCCAACCTCCTCTGGGACACATTAATCCGCATTGGACAGGAACCGATGCGAAATACCGTAAAATATTTACTGCGGTCAGCTGTGGTTTGCTCTACTGGACAAATACATTGTTTTGGTTAAATAATATTATACTTTGTTCTTTTATGTTGTATATTCATCGCAGTAATACTTATTACTTCTCGTCATAAGTAGTTATATATCGATAGAAACTTAAAATCGTTGAAAGATAGATAGAAATATAATTACTAGAAAACCACTTCGTGTTGAAAATCCAACCGTAATACATTTTGCTAAGTCATAGACTTTTATGAGACCCCAAGATTTTTCTAATTCAAAAAAGGTGTGTTAGGTGAGATCATTTGAAAACCTATTTGAAAGTTTAGCTATTGAATCTCAGTTTACAAAATATGTCTATTAAGAACCAAGTGCCCGTGACGAATGTTTCGAACACGAAATTCGGTCTAAAAGCTTTAGAGTTGAACGATGCTGAGTTCAGAACCCTTATTATTTACGTCTGACCGATTTCAACGTAACCTCTTTCAGTAATAATCCTCTGAAGAATAAACTTCTGTGCCTTTTTATTTGTACAATATGAATATTTTTATCATAAAAAGTTAAAAACAAAGTCAACTAATATATGTTATCTTCTTTGCACTTTGATTAAAACCCTTTTTAACCCTCGCAGAATATTTTAATACTTACGACATTATTACTGATAAAAATTGATGAGTTGTTATAGTTTTATGATATGAGCCATGAGGTTCACATGGTTAAATTTAATAGTTAATGAGAGATTTAATAATAAGATTAGACATTTAATTTAATTGACATTTTTTTTGACATTTTGAATAAAATTTTTGCATGCCATAAAAGGCGGGATATGGCGAACATACTAAATTGTACTACTAACACCGTAATGTAACAAACCCATAATATTCGAGCAAATACAGATAAATTCATTGATTGATTGAGGTTCGATACTCAGCCAGGAAAGGAGCCAGGACTATTATTTGATTGAGAAATATTTTGTTCTCTGTTTTTGTTAGTACCCTGGGCGAGATTTCTACGGCACCCCTATCTGCCATTGAAACCCATACAAAAATAATAAATATGTAAATCTATACGAAGTTACACCTTTCCAGCACTAAGGATCTCGACGATATACTGACGAATGGACACACATGACGCAACTATAAGGGTTCCGTTATGACTACCTGTGGCGCCGCTTCAAACTTGGTGCCCTAGGCGTGTTGCCCGATCGCGTCCTACCCTAACGCCGCTAAAGCTACCACTTGTCATCCTGCAAAATGACGAATCCTCTCTTCTCCCAGGGACTACTACGTGACGAGCGCTCAGTGGGTATCTCTGACGGAGGTGTGCGTGGTGTGGCTGACGAGGACCCAGAACCTGTCCGTGGTCTCCGTTTGCAAGAGCCCTTTGTGGCATTGTCAAGAGGTATGTCTTATCTGACAGCCTTTGGATGTGCAGTGGACATAGGCTTCAGTGGGTCAGCTTTGGGACGTCCACTGGACAAATGAATTCTTGGAGCTCTTCTGAAAACTCCGGGATCACTGGACTATGAATTCCTTCTGTTTCCTTCAGGTTATCTGTCTATCTGGTGAGGTTACATTATTCTGTCCATGCGAAACTGGACTCTTATCGATGGCTGTCAGCGTATTTTAGTTTATCTTCGTATATAATATTATAATTAGCGACATTTTGTTTGGGAATCCAATTATCCAGACTAACGATATAACTAATATTTACCCTAGGTGTACCGGATAACATCAGGATCTGAAGGCTGGGTAGAGTCTGCCCCTACGCCTCTCTGGTCAGCGGGAGGCGGAGCCCTAGTCACACTGGCTCCCATCAGAGACGGCCCAGCAGGGCTATTCCGCCATGTGGTACGAACTGAGCACAACGCACACGGTCCCAGAGCGTTACCCCTAACGCACGGCAGCTTCGATGTAGTGAAGCTACTAGCGTGGGATCATGCGAATCAACACATGTGAGTTTATAGTAGCCTGGTACTTTTTTAGTTGAATAGATTTAGGTTTGGTGAAACTATGATGATATATTATGTGGCCATTAAACGTCTAGTCAACCTCTCTGTGATTTAACCAAACTAAAAATAAACTTCATTCTATTTGGATAGATATTTACATAGATGTCACAAATCTTTAACAAACATGATGATATTATGTTTTTCCTATTAATGTGGCATGTTATGATTTTGTATATTTAGTATGAAGTGAAAAGAAAAATGAAGAAACAGTGAATTTCAAATTAAATTGTAGATATTACCTGGGGATTCCTGAGGGTAAACCAGGGCAGCAGCATCTATACAGGGTGTCTTCAGAAGCACCGCGGCCTGGCACTCCACAGAAGTTACCCTACTGTGTCACTTGCAAATCACTGGTGAGTAAACACTTAAACAAGTTTATAATTTAAGAACTAAATACTTATTTTATAGTGTCCATGTATTAAAAAATAAAATGTATGCAATTCACACGTGGTAGAAGTGAAACCTTCAAAAATTTTGGTTTCAAGATAATGAGACGAACAATCTTGTTCCTCGCACCATCTATGAATACAACTTAGCACTTTTTAATGTAATTCAAAGAGAACCAAGAACATAAGAAATACTGTATAATGCTTCCTATCTCATTTTCTCCCACGTTAAATCTTATGAATTTATGTGTTTTTCTCTTTTTACTGTCACTTTTTCGTTTCATCGACTTTCAAATCACAACGATGTTAAAGAAGTTTTCACTTCAAAAATGCCACTGTACTGTTAACCGTTAAGGAGTTCCCTCGTTTAGAACCAAACTTGAATGTAGTATTATAACGAGGTGTAATAATACCTCGTTCAATATTTCTTGGCTGGCAGATGCATTTTCTTCTAAATTTTTAAATCATAACGGTTGGTTTTTACAAAAATGCATCTGTCAGCTGGGCTTCCATGGATGATTAACTTCCACACTTCCACTAGTTCTACTCGTTAGTCCTATCGTAGAAGTAGTGGGATTTTTTTTCTCACTAGTTCTACCGTCGGACTAGCTGGTGGCCGATCTTAAAAGTTGTTTGACGTTAATATCCATGGAAGCCCAGCTGACAGATGCATTTTTAAAAACCAACTGTCATGATTTAAAAATTTAGAAGAAAATGCATCTGCCAGCCAAGGAATATTGAACGAGGTATTATTAAACGTCATGTTTATCACAAAAATGCATTGTCATCAGTTTTAAAGCAATATGTTAAATTTTTAAATTTAAGTTTAAGATAAGAATAAGTAGGACTAATTATGCTTGCAAGATTAGATCTACAAAAACACACTATATAAAAGCGTTTTAAAAACAAACACTCTCATACATTTACACACCTCTGTACCTATTCCTTGCACTAGGATTGCGCAGATGGCGTGGACTGTCCATAAATAAATAGGCTTTAACTCATTACTGTACAGAACTCGGGCCTCGTTTGCGGAAGCCTAAAGAATACTTGATGATACCTCAGTCCGGATTGGTAAGGATTAATGGCCAAGTCATTTTCCAACATGGCTTATCAATTGGTATCTTACGATAACAATCATATCGACGGCTTATCGTGCTTTAAACGTGGAAGCTTACAAGATTTTGGGCATTAGCGGTCTCCCATCTAACTTATCAAGGATCGAAACAAGCCGACGCGACGGGATAGCTAACGGGTGGTTCTAAAAAAATACTTAACTTCAGTTTATTAGTAGTGATTCACCTACTACATTTTTCGTAATTGCCGAACTTAATTCGCACACGGACGGTATTATTCAAAGGTAAATGGATTTTACATTGGGAGTTTTATTGTTTTATACTGTGGTTTTATATTTCAGTACCCTTGCCAATGAGAAATAAATGTCCGTTATTATTTACGGTTATTATCTTCCGTTCTTTATTAAGTACAGATATTTCTTAAAATGTGTTTTGTAAATCCATCGAATTTATAACACTCTACATTCTCCACTGTTCGCCGTTTTCAAATCTATCTATTCAAAATCTGGATAAATTAATAGAGAAAACATTGAAAATGGCCGTTTATGGAGCAGGTTATAATATTAACCCTCGATGCAAAAGGATATTCAGCGGTAAATGTCCGAATCGAATAAATCAACATGATAATTTCGGACTTTCAGTATGAAAATTAGTGTTTATCGTTTATGTTAGAATTCAGTTACATCGAACCTTCGAACATTCAGTAACATGATACGACATGAGTCAGATATTTTCGAGTTTCATCATTTAAATTAGACAGATAAATTCTGTGATTCTGCTGCAAATTTTTAAAATTGTGCTCTGATAATTTTAAGTTTTCAACATAAACGCTCAGATTAAAGAAATAAAAGGCAGATATAACTTTCGCAAAGAAATGCAACAAATGACGTGAAGCCACTTTTTCACTATGTGTGCATGACAATCATATTGACAACTAGCAGTGGCATCGTAGAGACACATACTTCTTTGTGTGTGTAAGTTGCCACATTGAAAACAAAAAGTCGCAATCTCCCGCTATTTAGAAAATATTTTTTGCCATATTTTCGACTTGAAATACTATACAATTAAATTGGCAAATTATTTATTATTGTATCACTAGTTATCAAAAAGTCTAGATATTAAATATGTCAAATGTTCTTTTAATATACAGTACTTAATATGTTGAATTGTTTTAATTTATGGTTTTTTCTCTTTTGGGTAGTTATTTTTCATTGAAAAATATAAAAATTTTAATACCTTTATTATAATTAAAATACATGAAATATATATAATATACGTCATCTTCATTAAAATGCAATGAATAAACAAAGCAAAATTTGGATGGCCAATCATTATCTTGCCTACTTTGAGGAATAATAAAATCCCATTTATCTCGTATAATAGTATTTGTCGGCAATCTGCAAAATAAAATAATTTATTGAGTAGGCTAAACAGGAACTAAAATGGAATATAATATTTTCTTTCAATCGTGCATTTTATCGTAGGCAAACGTGATATTTTCAATCAACCAGGTTTACCTATGTTAAAATCCTTATTTTATCCCTCTAATCCTTTGTACAATCTATCTTATGTTTGTAATAACCCAGCGACTGGTATTTATGCATTGGCTGCATTTCCTCATTTTTAGATTTAAATAAATACAACTATTTATTTTTAAAATATTTTTTTGATATAAAGGATATGGCCAACATCTGTATAGGCAATTGCCCCACTTGTGAAATATAATGTACACATTTTAATTTTACCTTACATTAAAGCTTACAATATTTACTTTGATAATTTCTTCAATAAAAATCTTCAGAACTTGAGATTCTCCTTTTACGGGGAGTTTTAGCTTTTGTAGTTTGACATTCTGCAAAACATAAGTAATTGTGGAAAAGTGTTTGAAAGAGAGATTTTTTTTTGTAAAAATAGCGAGATATTCTATGAGTAATATTGCAATAAAAACATAGTAATATTGTACATTGCCACGTGAACCTAGTCTTAGCTGTAAGCACTACTTACTTAATAGTAAAGAAAAGAAAAATGCCATACCTGTACTGCAGTGATCCATTTTACCAATATGTATTGAAGGTTTCTTGCTAGCGAAGATATTGAGTGACGCGTCATGCACTCAATATCAACCGCGCAATTAATGCATCTCACGGCAAAAAATTAAACACAATTATTATTTTGCAGAAATCAAACTCAAAAATCAAATGTCAATATAGCAGACATTTGCATTTATTTATTGTCAATATTTATTGTCAACAAACAGCCAATTGTCAACCTCCAGTAATAGCAATGGAGGAAGTAGAAGATTATACAACTTATTTTTATTGTTAATTTATTATGACTACTAATGGCGGAGTTCAGAAGAAAATAAAAATTCTAGTTATGTTTTAATAAATGGAAAACATGTCTTTTCAAGGGACTAAAACCTTGTACAAATAAGAGTATTTTAACCATTTCCGGGGTACATGTTGGCCACCTCCTTTATAATCGATCAGTGTTCAAATAACCCTGCATGGGTATGGTATTTCCCCTAATTTAGGGTAATCGATTTTCATATAAAGCTGGTATAAAATTAAATAATTGTCGAGGTTTTGTGTTCCGAGCGCACCGCAAAAATATTATTATAAATAAATAATAAAATAATGAACAGTTACCTGTGAAAAGATATCTAATCTTCTTTTGCTTGATTTTGGGAACAACTCTAGCAGTGTTTAAAATTGCAAGACGGAATTTTATCTGAGAAAATTATTAAATAAATTTTGACAGTTGTGACATGAAAGCTATTAGACGTTTTCTTTAGTACTGAATCGGGTTTGTATTTGCTTTTTTAGTTTGTATTTGCTTTGGTAGCTTCACATATTAGTTGGATCAATATATCTGCCTTTTATTTCTTTAATCTGAGCATAAACGATTCATGTTAGGATAACGTTGCCCCAATAATAATATAAATATTTTATTTTTTGTAGCCGTCCCAATCAATCAATCTGGAGTACTATGGCAACTTGGCCTCATCGGGGGACAGTACGTGGGACAGCGACTGGGATGAAGAGCTCCCCACTGCCACTCCTACATCCCCCAGTAAGAAGAAGAAGAAGACGAAGCCGACTGGTGAGTTACTTTTACATGATTAATAGGTAGATTACGAGTAGATAGGATAGGTTTTTTGACTGTCAATTCGAAAAAAAAGGAGATTTTCAATTCGAAAAAGGAGATCGCCAAATTGATAATCTAAAATTTTAACAAAAAAATAACCGACTTCAAATGAAGTAGGTACGGTACATCCAATAAAAAAAGAATCATCGAAATCGGTTAACGTGATATTGAGTTATTCGTCCATTTATCGCGCGCACACTTAATACAAATTTAAGACTTATATGCTTTTGACATGGATGCCATTGTCAGATCTCGTTCAAGTTTATGTGGGACCACACAACAAGCACCAGCTTTCGATTAAAAAATAATCATCAAAATCGGTTCACCCAGTCCAAAGTTCTGAGATAACAAACATCAAAAAAAATACAGTCGAATTGAGAACCTCCTCCTTTTTTTGAAGTCGGTTAAAAAATTAAGAGATCGTCAATTCAGTTATGATAACCTAACGTGTTGTCTGCAAAAACACTCGGGAAACTCTAACTACTACTAGATCTCAGACTACGACCAAAATACGTAAAAGAAGGTGGTAGCTAGCCAGCCGGGTAAAAAAAAACCGGTGAAAAGTAGGTAATTGGTTCACCAATTATTATTAGGTAAATAAAAAAATACTAAAATTATGAGCTCAAACTTGTGGCGACAGTGCACATACGTCACACGGTGACGTCACGCCGCCCTGAATCACGCTATCGAAGTTTTCAAAGACCACTAGTATATATACGAATGCTCCGACATCGTCAGTCGGGGCTCGGCCGCCTCCCAGGCAACACACCTCGCCTGGCGGGAGATCTCCCTTTGCCAAACTGGTGACCCTCGATAAGAACACGTCCCTTCTGAGCACCGATAGCGGCAGCAGGCATCACTCCCCCCTCTCACCGCTCACACCCGACGGACAGCAGCGACATCTCCCCGCAGTCTGATCACCAGCCACACTCATCGGGTTCATCGCAGCGTATGCCCAAGACGCTTCCTGTCCCCGTTCCGGCTACTGTCCACACGACGGCTCCACTGACGGCTGGAGTGCACATCACTCGCCCTCTGCATTGGTCGTCTCACCCTCCCATCCCGACTCACCGTGGATAGAGGGCATCCCGTGGACACACATGGCTGAGCAATCATCGCGGCGCACGGACTGCAAGATGTATCGACCTCCGGTCTGAGCAGGGGGGTGATGTGGCGACAGTGCACATACGTCACACGGTGACGTCACGCCGCCCTAAATCACGCTATCGAAGTTTTCAAAGACCACTAGTATATATACGAATGCTCCGACATCGTCAGTCGGGGCTCGGCCGCCTCCCAGGCAACACACCTCGCCTGGCGGGAGATCTCCCTTTGCCAAAAACTCTACTCCACAACTGAATTTCTAACAAAAACTCCAACGTCAATTGCACTCCAAACACAATCCAATGTCCTCCACAGAGAACATAGCCCAGAACCTGCCGTGCCTATACCACGACGCGCACTTCAGTCCATCGTCAGCCTACTTCGTGCTGGAATGTCTGGGGCCGACCGTTCCCACCTCCAGCCTGCACAAGACAGCGCTTCCAGAACCAAGACTGCTCATGCATCTCGAGAACAATACCTCAGTTAAGGTATGCTGTAGGGAGTGCCACCTGAATTAATGACGATAAGGAATGACGATAAGTCATCGTCATCCATGGATATAAATAACAGCAACAGCCGATGCGCTGTGAAAAAATACTAAGGACACGCAATGTCTCTGGTGTAAGGCTTATACAATTGTAGCATTCGTAGCCCAGTATTAATCTAGTCGGACTCCACGCAGGTGAGTCTACGAATCCTGCACGTACCATTTTTTTAATAATTTGATTATTAGAAAATCACATGGTTTGGAGAAAAAAATCGGTGAGGTAACCCAAAGAATCCTCGATGTAAAAATTGTGTGAACTCTGCCAGTCGCACTTAACTTATTGGACCTGTCACATAATCCTTTAATCTCCTCATTGGAATAGGAGAAGCTATCAGCCATAGCGCTTCCAACACCTCGAACGTTCTCCGTCCAACTGTCCAGTGGCTACGCGGCCAGGGTGCGGCTGCTGCTTCCCCCAGGGCTACGAGAGGATGAGGTCACCAAGTACCCGCTTGTCATGAAGATGTGAGTAAAAAGCGTATCTTAATAACATCATTGACGACCCGCAAGGCGCAATGGTTACCATGTCGGATCGCCGCGCCAAGGGTCCTGGGTTCGATTCCCAGAGAGGCGGAAATTTGAATGATGAGTTTGAATTTCTGTTCTCGGTCTGGGTGTGAATGTCCTTGTCTTATGTGTTGTCCATGGCACCCATGACACAGGAAATTCTAGTGTAAGGCTATGAGTGTGAAGCGTTATTTTAATTTGTCATTATTTTTATCCTTGTCATCGTAAACGTCAAAATTATTGCCACCTTCATCTTTATTAGAACGAACAACGCCGTAACGATCGTCAACGCAAATTATATCATCATCAGCCAATGTCATTCCACATTTAGTGATTACAGGTCTATCTAACGAGAAAACAAGTTAGCTGAAGGTCATTGTCGACAATAACATCGAAAACCAAAGGCAGTTTCGACGCAGAAAACAAAAGAAATACCTGACTCTCAAACCAAATATGCCCGGCTTTCAACTCCTCTCAATCTCATACTTCTCGATTAATTCCTTTGACCACATTCACACTATAGTTGCTCGTATTTTCTACGGAAGTTCAACAAACTTCAGTCGACCGATAGTATTGAATATAGTTTAGTGACGTCACGTGACGTATTGGTGGGAAATTTGATATTGATTTTTGTACACACATTATTGTTTTTACAATATTTTTTTCTTGAACATTAAGGTTCTATGTATAAAAAAAAATTAACCCTAAAATTATTCAACATTCCAATTGTCCCTCAGTGACGGTCGCCCCGGTACCCAGCTAGTGACAGAGCAATGGTCGTTGGGCTGGGGGTCAGTGGCGGCGGGTGCGGGGGCCGTGCTGGCTGCGGTGGACGCCCGTGGTGCTGCTGGAAGAGGACTGGCGGCGCATCACACGCTGCACCGCCGGCTGGGGACCATTGAACTGGCGGATCAGTTGGAGGTTGCTGAGTGAGTATTATTATTGTTTGGGGATAACGGGCTTGGGACAGGCTCAAAGGCCACTGCGACCAGGTTTGATCATTGTAGCCGTTTCGGAGTTAGATCTAGTCGCCAAGTCTTACTTGATGAGTTAAGGTCGCTGCAATAACGTGGACAGGACGGGGACGGGACGTGGATGGGGCATAAATATGTGTGCGTGCCCCGTTCCCGTCCAGTACGTGCCTCCGTGACGTATGCGGTATAGTTTACATTTTCTATGAAACGATGTTTCCAAAATTTCACGTTCCGTCCC
This sequence comes from Thymelicus lineola, assembly GCA_963932265.1. Classification (NCBI taxonomy): domain Eukaryota; kingdom Metazoa; phylum Arthropoda; class Insecta; order Lepidoptera; family Hesperiidae; genus Thymelicus; species Thymelicus lineola. The sequence continues at coordinate 7,619,724 of OZ010705.1, read as the reverse complement.
GTACGGAGTAAAAACCCATTACGTATGCATCGACCTTTAGTAGGGTTCTTGATAAATAAAGTTTAAACTGTTCTTTGTACGTCCAATAAAGTGACAAAGGTTTTTGATAAGTATAATAAATCTAAACCTGAAGACTGAAGACAGGTACACATGCCCAAAAAACAAAAAAGCAGTAACATAATAGTCAACGGCATGGGCAATAAATTAGCACGCTCTTGTTTCTTTTGCAGTTCCTTGCTAAATTGTTTCCACTTTACTATCGTGTCGTCTCTCTATCGTGACATGATGACGAAAACAAAACTAAACTAAAAGAATAACGACAAAACCATAGGGTCTACCTACTAGCAGCACAGTGGTCAACCATCTAACTGTTACCTATACGACCCAGGTACCTCCGCGAGTCCCTGAACTTCATCGTCTAACTGTTTCTTAAGCGATCTAGGTGTCTCTGCAAGTCCCTGGACTTTGTACATTGACCAAGGTAACTGTATATACGACTCAGGTATATCCATGAAGTAGCCCAGCTCCACCAACCCGCACTGGAGCAGCGTGGTGGAGTATGCTCTTGGCCTCCTCAAGAGGAGAGACCCGTGCCCAGTAGTGGGCCATTAATGGGTTGAAGCCATATCCATGAGTCCCTGCAATTCATGATCCAACTGTTCCACATCCTCCGCAGGTACCTCCGCGAGTCCTTGCACTTCATCGACGCGCGTCGCGTGGCGGTGTGGGGCCGCGCGCACGGCGGGTTCCTCGCAGCGCTGGCACTGGCCAGCCCGCTTAACGTCTTCCACTGCGGGATTGCACTCGCGCCCATTGTGCGGTGGCGATATTACGGTATGATGGACGGTGGACGGTGGAACTAGTCACTTAGATGTCTGTGTGCTTACCTTATTTTTATTAGTGTTTGACTGATGCAGTGATAGACTTGTATAAAATTTGCTTCGACAATTTTTGTCGCTGTTTTGTCTGACCCGTTCCTGAAAACGGTCAGGATACGGTGATACGGTATAGTTGACAGAAAGCTTTCACATATAGTTTTGACGTGATAACGTCTATTAAAACGGAACGCCGCGCCGGGTGCACGCACGATAAAGCATGACTCATTTGTCGCGCTCCGCGAGCGAGCGAAAAATGGAGAAAGCGCCATCTATGAACAAAACTATATACACAATTAAGTCAGAAAGGAACTTGCTGAAAAAATAGTTTAGTTCAGGAGTTCTAGATGGCGTTGTAGTATAAAGATAAAAGTTTCTAATTATAGGTTAATTTCCAGAGATAATATTATATTCGAGCACTACTTCATCAATGTTTTGTCATGACGTTGTCACGTTAAACAACCGTCCGTAAACCGACTTTACAGACAACCATTTTTTTGTTTGTATTGTTTGTACAGACCATAAACCATTCTGATACAATGGTGTAACCAACAGCATCAGCGTACGCGGAGCGCTACATGGGTTACCCGAACGCGACGAACAACTACCGCGGGTACGCGGACGCTGACGTCACGAAGCAGGCCGCCGCGCTGCAAGACAAGATGCTGCTGCTGGTGCACGGCACGGCAGATGACACGGTGCACGTGCAGCAGTCCATGGCGCTGGCCAAGGCACTCGCACAGCAAGGCAGCATGTTCAGACAGCAGGTTTGTTGGTTTGTTGTTTTGTCATGCCTGGGTGGGTGCGACGATGCTCCGACAGATTGTTTTCGGAACTTTTTTGTTTTATGATAAGTGGCCGTCACCCTTTTTTCGAATGGACAGTTCCTGTTGGCCTTAGTGGCATTTACAGCTTCACGTGGACAGGTACATGAATATCAGTAACTAAAGGCATCACTAATGCGATGCTGGCATAGAGAGAAGAGAGGGATAGGAAAAGAATGAAAAAAATTGCATATGTGTTGTATAAGCAAGCGATGTTGAAATCTTCGATGGTGTAGTTCACGTCCAGCGTGAAGTCATCGAGTGATGTAAATGTAATGTAAAAATACAACCGAATTGAGAACCTCCTTCTTTTTTTGAAGTCGGTTAAAAAAATTAAAATTTTTCTACTTAATGTGTCTTAATGTCTTGATAAATCAATTTCCCCCTAGATCTACCCCGACGAGGGTCATAACCTGGACGGCGTGAGGAAGCACGTTTACCGCACCATGTCCGGGTTCCTGGACGATTGCTTCCGGAAGCAGGTGCCGCCTGAGACCAAGGCGGGGCTGCGGAATGGCGGGAATCTTGACTGAGATACGTGGAAGGACGAGGAGTTGAACTCTTGGTGAGTGACGTGGTATTTTGAGGATGATGTGGTCTTTTTGAGGTTGACGTGGTCTTTTTGAGGTTGACGTGGTCTTTTTGGGGTTGACGTGGTCTTTTTGGGGTTGACGTAGTCTTTCTGAGGATGACGTGATGTATTTGAAGAGGATGTGGTCTTTTTAAGGATGATCAGGTCTCTTGAAGTGATACTTCTGTATCGACGTAGTGGAATGTGGTAACAATATGCAACGTTTTTTGTAACGTTTTACCGTCACGGCTTTGAGTCTCAAAACAAAGTAGTTGAAAAAATTGAGTCGACTGGAAGTAAACTCAGAGGCCCACGTCATATTTGTGAATAAATTCGCAAGCATGTTTTCAATGTTAATGTCATTAACATACATAGTTACTTGTTAATTGCATTGAAGTATTATTACTAGCGTATAGAGCCGACACCGCGAACACCATGTATGTCCCAATGCATTGGCGCCACGTGGCTTCAATCTTCAATGGATTCGTTCGATTTTGAAAGGAGAACGGGGGCTCCATTTTGAAAATCGAACCTCCCGGGCGGGACACACATTTTGTTCGAGATGTCTGTTCTATGACATTAAACTTCTATGGTTAATTGTAATATTTCTTTCACAGGTAACAAACTAAACTTATAAAATAGTCGACAGGAACGTGAGAACATTGAATACTGTAGTACAACATACTTCCATATCCCAATTTAATAAATTTATCTACTGCCAAAGAGTGGACTTTTCCATGCACATCATACACGAATGTGATAATTATATAATTAAATTATAAACGGACCTTTTAGAGAAATTGTGATGAACTGTGTTGCCAGCTTTAAGGCTAATCGATGAAAGTGAGAGTTAATAACTATCTATTCATAAGTTTTAAATGTGAGTTACTTTTGAATTTTGAGGTGAAATTAATTCGGAAACTCGTGTATCGATTCCAAAATAAAAATTAATTAAGAAATATTTTTTTGTATAACAATAAGTATATTATTATGAGACACTGTATTTTTGAATGCCACAACCAAATCAAATAAAAACTGATGGGAAGAAAAAATGTAATCGTCTATTACACGTTGGGAAGATGTCAAGAAAATGACGTGTAGTAGGCTATTACGAGAAGGTATGACAAATATCATCATCAATTTCATATCGGCATAGTAAGCAAAGGTTATTATCAGTAATGTTAACACTGTTCAACGTTTACTGATAATAATAATGATGATAACGTTAAAAGTGATAAAGCTTTGTTGAAATTAATGTTATATTCTTCTTAAATTAAGTTGGTTAGTAACCTCCTTGTACTTGAATAAAAAAAATTGTTGAAATACGTATATCTCTATAATAGAGATAATAGTTCATCCTGTGATTGTCATTAAATTTTTTATTTATTACACATTTTTCTTGACCAAAACCATCCATCATAACCTCACAGAATTATTTTACATATTATATTAGTTCAAACAGAGCTTTATCAAATATTTTTGAGGCAAATTTGCTGAAAAATATTAAATACTGCCTATAAAGCGCATTGTGTAATTTCGTCTCCATCATTAGTACCTGTTGCATGTAATATATTCGCATATTTTCCAAAAACAGCATGTTGAGAAGTAGCGTTTAGTGATGTGCAGATCTGTCGTTGATTTATTTTTTAATAAATTTTAATGTTTTTTTTCTAACCACATAGAGGAGGATATTTTTTTCGTTCCTATTCACTCTCTGTTGAGTATAAAATAAATATTTAATACGGAATTATACTTTTTACTTTAACATAAACATGTGGTTTATTCAAAATTAAAGAGCTATTTAAAGCAGAGGATGAAGTTTTGCTAACTTAAATCTTACAAAATTTATGATAAATAACAAGTTTTGCAATATAACTTAGCAGTGAAGTAAATCAAATAGTCATAAAACTTTGGTTTTATTACTCGCTGTAAACTTCAACTGCCCTTTCAACTAATTAAGTGTCCGTTTATTCATTAATATGCCAGATTTTTGAAGGTATATTATGTATACTTCTTTAGGCGCGTTATGAAATAAATGGAAAAAATTATGAGAGTGAAATTTTAAGATTTGTAACACGGACGGTGACACAAAAACGATTGTGACGAAAAACGTCACGCGCGTTTTTAAAAAACGCTCGTTTTGAAAATATGATTATTTATTCTGGGATTTTTTATTACTTACCTACTATTTTATTACCTATGTTTTATTGCCACACTATTTTTCCAACTTGCAATTATTATTTTTCAATTGATTCTATACACATATATCAATGAAATATTGTTTTATGATATCAATAAATAAATTAAATCAACGACTACTTTGACGCTATATTACCTACGTAATGGAATTGAGGTAGATCTTAATTGACGATGAGTGATTTTAGTATTAAGGTTGTATTAATTGAAGGATTATATATTTTTTGTTACTTGTTTCATCTGTCAGTTTTTAAAATATCAACCACACTTAAAAGTGCAACTTAACTTCAACCTTTGATATAAAAATTCTATGAAATATATAATATAAAAATTCTACAAAAAGCAAATAATACTCCATACTCTAAGTTTCCATCTTGGCTAACCTTCAACTCCATGCCATCATTGGTCAGTTCCCGCCAAAATTGCGGCTGTCAACAGAAGCACAGAATAAAAATATTATTATATTTTCCTGACAGATGAGACAAACAAAAATATATGAGGTAGGATGGAGGTAGCTAAGTATCATAGACTTAAAAAAAGCAGACGGATTGTCAGCAACAAATTCAGAGAAGCACCCTTAGTAATACCAACTCCTCTATTCGTACAAGTATCACACGCACACATTGATACCATGCTATTATAAATCGGCTGCCATTACCGCGTCGGACCGCACTAAAAATTACGCACACATGGTAAGCGGGCGGCATCACTCTCGATAAGACAAACCCTTGTCTCATCTGGTTCTTTTTTTAAGTCTGTGGTAAGTATATGTACCACCACCAGTACCAATACTATTAAAATTATAGTCCAGTTTTAGATTATAGTAAAGCGTTTTAAATAAGGAACGTAGATTATAATTCGGGTAATTAATTTTATCGATAGTGTTTTGGATGAAATGGTAAAGTGTAATTTCTAAATGACAAATAATTGTACAGTTGAAGATATTATTTACATAGTGTAGATTACGCTTTGATGGATATCTTACAAATACTAAGTATTATGTTATTTAATTATTAATTATTATGTTATTCATATATTTATTGAAAGATTTTAACTTATCATTAATTTACGTGTTGATCATTTTCAGATAGTTTACGATGATTTTTTTCAAATAATTTATTGTTATTTTTGTAGAACCTATAGTTAAAATATAACTTTAGATAAATTAACAATAATTAACTAAAGAGATGCCTTCCTTTAATAAATTAGTCTCCTTTGTAAGATACGCCATAGTCTTCTTAGATATTGTAATTTTTAAAGGTTGAAAATTGCTCATTTTCATATTTCAAGTTTTGCATGTTTCTAGTCATCTCATTATAAACATTTCTTCAAAAGATAATAAATTAAAATAAAATTTTAGCAAAGACCAATAGTATGTTAAAAAGTATTTTATTAATTATAAAAGTTTTAAACTAATTAGTAATTTCGAACTTAGTATTTAGTAGATAAATTATAGACATGTTTATAATTCTGAATGAAATTAACTTTAATAGCAATAAATTAAAAGTTACCTCGTGCATTAAACAAATCATTTTTATTAGCTGTGACAAGATACAGAGTCAATTTTATTCAATCACAGTGATTACAAGTGTTCATATCACTAATTATGTTATCAATTATATATTTACCAACTTTATTTTAACTTTAACATTTACCCACTATTATGGATAGCCTCAGTGGGATCTCAGATTATTTATAATAAAAATACAGTTATATTCCTTTTTTTGCAAGTTTATAGTATCGATATTTCCAATAATAATTACAATACTTTTTTTTTCTAGTTTGACAATTAATGACAGTGGTGTTATTTTTCTATTTTATCGATTGTACTTATTTTTTTAACGGGTATGATTAACCAAATTAACACTACTGCCGCACTCAGAGTCACTTAACTGTTAATTAAATCGCTCCTTAGTACAGAATTGTTATAGTAACTGATGAGAGTCTGTGGCTGTAAGAAAGATTATTTATCAAACTTTCAATTTTTATCTTTTTAAAGTCCAAAAGATCATAATTATAACAAGTTTTACTTTAGAGCCCAGATTTTTTGCAACTTCATACAAACAATAGACTATAAAACTGGTCATTCAAAGCAATGTAGCATCTTGTTCGGATAAATATTTTCTTGTTATTCGTAAATAGTGAGATACTATGTATTATGTAACCTTACGGCCTTATTCATAAAAACAAACAACTTTAAGCTTATAGTGTTTCGTTTATTTCACTCTAAAGAAAAACGATAAAGATAAAACATATTATAGACACGTTTTTAAGAGTGATGTAGATGCACTAATATTAATATGATATCTGTAAATGTGTAAAGTTTAATAAATAAATAAATAAATTCGCTCTTATGTGTGCGTGCGCTGGGTAGAATGCTCACACTTTTCGTTCGAAATAAGTATAGGGGAAGTAAGCCCAAGACGGGTACCCAGCCTAAAAAGGGTAGGCAATGCGACATCGTCAGATTGAACGCTGGACTCGCTGCTAACAGTGCAACAGTCGCTCCGCACCCCGCTCCATCTGAGGCAGTCACTAAAAAACGAAGCTAGTAGAAACACGTGCGCAGTGACCAAAAATATTTTTTCGTCTGTTTCAATAAAAAATTGCAAGATAAGTTCACATTGATTTTTGCTTTTGCTTAAATGTCTGTCTAATAGTGTTAATTCAGTATCGAAATAAACTTATTCGAGTATATTTTCATACTCAACACACGGATTTAGAGTTAATATTTGAAGGTTATTTTTCGAATAATGCAAACTTCTAGCTAAAAGGCAAAATGGGTAGGGCAAAATGAGTACCTAATCGTTTTGCCCCTTTTTTACGTGGGGAAATCCTCATGGATGTCATGAATACTATTGGCTATGCTGGACTCCTACCGGCTAAAACCACTACGGGTGTACTCTTCTACACCGTCGGTCAGGATCACGGGTACGCTCTCGCATTCTTCCGCGAGCCTGACAGCGCTGGTCCTTTTTGAAATCCCTTTCTCAGCATGGATCTGGAGTTTAACCATCCCTTTTTCACTACAAGGCACGCGGCTCATACACCGCGTGCACCTTCTCGAGGCTTTATTTTATTGACGGCTGACACCGTGTCCATCGTCAAGACATCAATTCATGGAGGACGGAGAAGGGCCTGGTAGGCCCTCTGCCGACGTCCTACTCTCCGGCTGCGGATTGGGAGGTTAGATGATATCTCCCTCTCCATCTCCGCAGCTTCTTTCTGCGACATAACCTCCTCGCAGAAGGAAAGTCCCACATCCCAAGACCTCTCGGTTCTGACCATTGCTCTTATTATGGTCGAAAGCGAGAGATCGTCCCCCATTTCTGCGACAAGTTCACGGCGCTCACCCTCCCAGGTTGGGCACACTAACAATGTGTGTTGCGCCGTATCCTCGACGCAGCTGCAATGGTGTCACCTGGTGGTCGGTTCACTTATTTAGGTACTTTCCGAAACAACCATGTCCGGTGAGTACATGTATGAGCCGGAAGGTAAACAACCCATGCCGTCTGTCCAACCAATCCTCCAGGATCGGACGGACAGCCCCGACAGTCCGGCTCTGAGTTCAGCCAGCTGCTTTTTCCACCTTTCAGTCACCGACTGTTGAGCGTGGAACTTCCACTCTTCCATTTTTCTTGGCGAGGGTACAATACACCAGGCCCGGATCTGATCGCCAATCATATAACGAAGCTTGAGCATCCCGTTAAGACGCACACTGCCTCGAAGGAGATGGTGCGATGTCCTCCAATGACTCCGATAGCCATCACTCTCTGAGGTTTTCTTAAAAGGGCGATGGTTCTATCAGTCAGCTCTTCTTCCCATACGGGAGCTCCGTATAAGGCCATAGACCGCAACACTACTAAATAGAGGCATCTACTACTTTCTTTAGGCTCCCCGAGGTTTGAATAGAAAATAGGTAATAAAAATAGAAGCAAAGAAAATAAGTTTGAATGAAATAAATGAATGAAAATTTATTTTAATATAGTAGCAATCTAGCAATGGTGCCTGGCTACGATAAAGACTAATTACTACTACTGACTTCAGTGTTATTGGACATTGTTATATTCTATTATGTTAAGTTTTTGTGCAATTTAGAAGTACATTTAAGTTGCTTATTTTTAGACTGATTATGATATAGCTAACTTAGAAATGTTCGAGAGATTTATGTACCTACCCATCTTAGGCCGGCCTTCCGTTTTGCCCGAGGCCAGTACCCATTTTAGGCCCCCCCTACGGGCAAAATGAGTTTTTTGAAGGTTTATGTTATTTGCTCATAATAATTTTGCTGGTGTAGTTTTAAGTAATATGACCTAATTTTATCAAACTATATTAAACTCCCTTACACGCATCAACTTAAGTATTTAGAAATTATGTTATTAACATGCTCAAACTTTAATTTTTCCTTAGGGTACCCTTCTTGGGCTTACTTCCCCTAACTCATTTCTTAAATAAAAAATTATTAAGCTGTAAAACATAATTAAAAATGCGTGGAATCGATTCAGTAGCCGATTTTGACTACTATACTGTCTTGTTCTACATAATAATATATTACACGGTGTATATATAGTTATTATAACGTTGTAATAGCTACAATGGATTTGTTAAGCGTTTATGAATAAGGCTGTAAGTCTATTACATTTGCTAAATAACATACCAAATCACGCACACACAAGCAGTTGTTCTCGATTACCTTAAGGTAAAACTTATCGAAACACCAAAACGAATAATGTCCATAAAATGAGATTTAATAAACAAAGACCTAAGTGCCAAACGTGTCGTTATTTCTCGTAAGGTTTTCTGTAGTTAGTAAATTTAGAAGATAAACTTCATCAATAATGTTAATATGATGTAGGGTTTCAGTATTAAATAAATATTAATATTATTTTCTTTAAATAAATAGCTCAATTTGTAGCTTTAGATATTATGTAAATCACTCATAACAAGATAAAACAATATTACATGTTTTTATGTACTTAAGTACATACGATATAATAAGTCACGAATTATATTACTGATGATTGGAACTAGCCTAGGTGCAATATTACAAACACAGTATGAGTCGTGTAAAATGAGTCGGTTTCATACTAAAGTCCAAACTCATTTTGCGTCGTCGCCACGCCGTGTGGTCACAAACAGACACAAACAGGACTTTGGTGTAAAACCGAATGCATTGCACGTAACTCAATTTACGCGACTGACAGCTCAAAAAATACGCTTATTTGGCCTCAATCTAACAGCTCATTAATTTACGCCTCGTTTTGCAGTTCTTATACTGTGTTTGTAATATTGCACCTAGGCTAGTTCCAGCTTGCCTCATCCTTAAACAATACATAATTATTGTCATGGCATATTGCGCCTTATGTAGTTCAAACCAATGTATTCTTTGTTAAATGGTTCCCAAAATATGCAGTGGTAGTGAATTTACTTCCTTGTGGTTTCATTATGTATGTACCTATCTTGCATAGAACTAGAACGCACATTATTCATAAGTAAAATTATGTGATTACTGCCTTCATTGGTGTTACTCAGTGTTGTGTTGTAAAAATAAACGTTATACGCTGAATGCGTAGTAAAATGACACATTTATATTGGTACTATACCTATACATTTTAAAGTGTATGATTTGTGAAGTTGCGAATCGTTTCTAAAATTGTCAAAGGAAACAACAAATTGCCAGAGTTGCCAGCTTTTCGGAGAATGCAATAGTGACACATATTTGAATAATTATAGAGTAGTATGTACTTGCTAATGGAGTGTTAAATAATTATGTAGAAGTTTATGTACTTAATTATCTTCTAAATATTTTTTACTTCATCTAATGAGAAAGGATGAAATGTAATATTTCACTGAAATAATGTTTTACAACAATACCCGCGAAGTAGTGTATACTCGTACTCTTCTAGAAGAGCTGACAACTCTATGCATTTAGGCGCCATTCATTAATTACATAAGTACAATTATTGCCATCATTGACCCCCCTACCCCCAGGGGGGTCCGAGAAATCTTACGAGAGTACCTCCTACCCTCCTCCTTCTTACGTAAGATTTTACCCGACTTTAGAAAGGGATCAATTACACTAAAACTCATAATTGACATAAATCAATGATTTATTTCTTTATTATTAGTATTTCATCTTGTAAAATTATTACGTGAGAATGGCTTTACCCCCTCCCCTCCGATATAAGGGCATGTACAGATTTTGAAGACTCCCCTTCCCCCTCGAGATCTTTATGCAAGTAATTAATGAATGGATTCTTCTAAGCTTATGGCGCAGACCTATGGCTTATTGTAAGTAGTTTAAGTTGTTAAATTATAACTAAACAATTGTACCAATGATTTCGATATAGTCACATTTAAGTAGGTACTTAAAAATGTTAATTATTTTAAACAAAGAGATGTAAAAGCATGGTGCAAACGCTTTGTGATTACTTATTAGGTATTTTAACTCGTAAGTATCCTTAAAGGTACTTAAAGTATCCTTTATACTTAAAGAACCTTTTCTTTAAATAATAGGATCCTATCCATTTGTAACATTTAAATATTTTAATATTAATATAATATGCAAGTACATTACTACATTGGTTTAATGGCTTAGTTATCTTTAATATTATTCATTACCTAAATATTGTTCACATATATCTCAAATACGTCCTTTTGCATTACAGTAGCACGAATAAATATTTTTAACACATTAAATTCTAAAATTGCACGTTTTAAGGAAATAATTATGTTTTAATTTATATTAGAGTCATACTTCTTTAGAATGTCATGGCGGCATGGCCGGCTACGTAGCCAAGTAGCAATTTCGTATTTAAATAGAGTTGCCAACCGTCCTGTTTTTCCAAGACATGTCCTAGTTTTTGTAGTGTCCTGGGACGTCCTGAGTAGTTTTTAAGCAGCATCCTGGGTTTTTAAATCAAAAAATTCGTGCGCCTCTTTTAAAATTCTTACATTACGGGCGGTCTCATTAAAAATATGATTATTTTAATTACTTGAATTTCATTTCCCTTATTTTCACTAGATATTAATTTAACTATTGCAACTATATTACTGCGTGTTTTCAAACTGAATTGTCCTGGTTTTTTTTTTAATTTGAGGTTGGCAACCCTATATTTAAATAAGGGCGACAGATTACAGATCGACAGACAATGCAAAGCCAACGCAGCCTGCACGGGCCTAGAAGCATGAGCGTACAAGCAAACGTACAATAATTTAACAGTATCTTTTTTTTACTTCCTAAGTAAAAACTAAAATTGGAACCCTTATAGTTTCGTCATGTCCGTCCGTCCGTCCGTCTGTCCGAGGCATAGCGCCGACTCAGAGTCACTAACGGTTAAATAATTCGCTCCTTAGTTTAGTACAGAATTTGTAGTGATTCTGTACTAAGGAGTGATTAAAGAAAACGTTAGTTGTTACTGAGTTGGTAGTTACTGAGTTAGTTGTTACTGAGTTGGTAGTTACTGAGTTAGTTGTTACTGAGTTGGTAGTTACTGACTTGGGGCGTTAATGTTAGATAGCTGTAATTTGGCATGACCTACCCCATAGTGTGGGGTATCGCTGAAAAGGTCTTTTAAAAATATTATAGGTCTTGCAAGACTATTTTTGGATTTAGGTTTGTTTATGAAATATTTGGCTTTAAAGTGCTAATTTTATTTAGAGTCAAGTGTCCCCCCACTGCCAGCTTAACGGTTGGATAGGATAAGTGATTTTTTTTTCATAAATAGGTTATATTATGAATTTAGAAAGAAAACTATCACGTATATGTTAACATAAGTAGTAAATGAGTATAGTCGATAAACTTACTACTTCGGAACCCTACATAGCGCGTGGCCTGACACGCACTTACCCCGTACCCGCACGCACTTGCCAGGTTTTTATATAGTGTGATGGAACATTAAACATTTTTGAAATTTATTCTTCTAAAGGGGAAGTAAAAGTTTGCATGAAAATAAATATAATATTTCCGCGGACAGACACAATATTGTTCAATATAAAATATTTAGTTACATAGCCGGCGGATTTGCCAACGCGATAACGTCTCGAATATGTGTGGCACTCCCATTGATATATTATTACTAGCGTATAGAACCGACACTGCAAATACCATGCATGTCCCAATGTATTGGCGCCACGTGGCTTCAATCTTCAATGGAGTCGTTCGATTTTGAAAGGAGAACGGGGGCTCAATTTTGAAAATGGAACCTCCCGGACGGGACACACATTTTGATCGAGATGTCTGTTCTATGACAGTATACTTCAATGGGCACTACTTGTTTATTTTGCCGCCTTATATTAATCAATACAATATGTCTTATCTTGTGATAAAAATAATTTAAGAGTAAACTAACTTTGAATATTAATAGTTTATTTCGAATAACTTTCATTAAATCATGTTCAGTAGTTCCATGTAAGCGTCATTTAATATTATGTCCAATTTAAAAAATTTATTTAAATGCTATTATTTTGTACCGATATTTAAATGCGTATCTCTTGTAGAAACGCAATTCGTTATAAATGATAAGAAATATTTTACTTAATTTTTTTTTAATTAATTATTATTAATTTTATTATTTGTTATTAATAACAAATAAATATTCACAAACATATGACGAAGTACATTGTTAATTTTTCGGGTTATTAAATAACTTGTTTGTTTATAAAGGTTAAATATTGTATTTAATGTAACAGTTATTTATTATTATAATTACTTTAGTGATTACTTATCTAAGCGCTGTTATGTATATGTACTAGCAGATTTTATTTACTCACTGTTATTGTTGGCTAGTAGCCCACTGTTGGGCGGGGTCCCACGGTTGGGCAGCCAGACCCAACGTGTTATTGTTATATGTTAATCTTTGAATCACTTCATCGAGACTAATCTTATTATATTACGAGATTCAATAAATACATACCATTATACTACTTATTTGTTGTTTTTTTTATAAAACATATTCCGATATAATTGCCTGCTTACAATGCCGTCACCAATGACATTATAAGTAAAAAAGAGGTAGATATGTCACTAGCGTGCCGAAAATGAAGATCGTAAGAACGGTCAATTGACCTCTGCCTGCTTGTAGTCGCTCTGTCAATACAAGACGATACGCACGCTTTTGTTGTCAGAAGTGCTTCAGATTTGACATACCTACCTACAACGTTAAAATGCCTTCGTGTATAGTGATTGGTGTAGTGAAACGAAAAAGAAAAGATAAACGTGTGTACACACACACTCTGCAGCTCTTTTCGGAACAGATTTTTTGGTTGATTTGTAAGGGCATGACGTAACTATAATTTTTTAAACATCATTGGCCGTCACATAATAAATTAACGCTAAGACACTCATACCCCCACAGTATGATTCCCTGTATCGCGGGTGGCTTGGACGACACAAACAACACCTCAATAATACCCACGACCCGAGTAGGAATATTTATCTATCACATAAATATCTGCCCCGGCCGGGAATCGAACCCGGGACCCCTCGCTTCGCATACAGGATCGCTACCAACTAGGCTACAGGGTCGTCCATACATAAAAATATTTAGGACACTCGATAGTTGGATTAAAAAATAAATCTATGTTAGCAACTTTGTGATTTAAGAAAAAACCACGACAAAATTTTATAAAAAACTATACAGGCTGAGTTTTTTAAGTGTGTGTGGATGGATAGCCAAATTCTAAAAGAGGAATAGCGAAAAATGTTGAAAGGACTCGGGGCCGATTTTGATGAAAACTAAAACTGGATCATTAGATTTTTGAAAAATTAAGTATGCTATATTGTTTGGTTTGGTTCAGCTCAGCAATTACATACTCAATTGAAACATCAAGATGTTTATACATATGTTATGACCCAAGATCTGTCAATAATGTCTGGCGCGACTCTTCGATCGGAAGGGTTATGGGTTACGATTATAAAACGACCACTGACCAATAGGATCGTTTCACCGCCACAATATGTACCTAAATAAAAATAATATTCTTTACACAATACTCATAACTAATAAGAAGGTATATGTACCGAAATACATAGTGAGAAATCTGCCCGAAAGTAAATTGTGTCCAAAAACATAATTAATCTGAAAATAGAGGTGAGAGCGGCCGTGACATGTGACGAAGATCTTCTCAAATATAACTAAAGGGCAGATACAGTCTGCAGACACATTTTATTTGTATAACTGTTGTTTGTTTAAATGGGTGGAAAAGTAAAGTAATCTCGTGAAGTAAAAACTCGCAATGAAACATATTTTTACATAAACTAATGAACTTCCCACCACTTTGGTAAAAATAACCATAACAACGAAAGTACCAAATAAAAAATATTTATTCGCCCAAATAATAAATATTTATTCGCTTGAAATATCCCAGTCCTGTATAACCTACGAAATAATGTTAATATATTTTTTTTAAATTACACTTATAATTGATATCGCTGTTGCGCAGAGGGATAACAACCGAATACCTAATATGTTTTAAACGTACAATATTTATCCCTAATAGTCACTACAGGAGGGAGGAGTTTCAATAAATCTTCATATAATTTAATTACGTGTCACATTGTTTGTCCGCCATGGACTCCTAAACTACTTAACCGGTTTTAATCTTTGCACACCGTGTGCAGTTTGATCCAACTTGAAAGATAGGATAGCTTACATCTCAATTTATAGTCGCAATATTATACATAATTTCCGCGTGCGAAGCTGAAGGCAACAGGTAGTAAAATAATATTTATTGATATAAAATATTCACTAAGTACTTACATGAGGCAGCCAACTTTCTGAAAATTTAATGTGGGACCCGGAAGCAGTGAAAATGTCTTTCAGCGTCGTTCTGGCGTCCCTCCACTAAATTCCAAACGTGATACTCCTCTAAAGTTTGCCTTTTGGTATTTAATTTTATTACCATTTAAATTTATTTTATTCCGTTTTCAATGCCGAAATGCGCTTTGTAGGTATTGCAAATAAAGTGAATTTAAAAAGCACGAGTCGAACAAAGCGGCCTGGTAATGCCGTATGCCGTCAGCAATTCCTAATCTCATATCCAGAGCACCTGCGCTATGTCGGCATATTGTTATCTTAGCTTTGCATGCTATTACGAAACTCGAAACTTGGCCTGCTTGTGTAATATCATTTTAGTGTGAAATTTGCACTCTTTCTGCACTACTTTTAGAATTTTTGCTTCGCTGAAGTATAAAGTGGGAAGATGGTAACGAGAAAAAAGTTGAGAATGAATAGGCGCTGGTAATTAGGTATCCTATGTGGAACCGTAAGTGTAATTCAAACAAAAATGGATGAACGTACACGATACATAGAAAAAATCGCGCTAAGTGCGATCATACTGTAGTCACGCAACGATGATGCTGTTATTAGAAGGCAACAGGTTAATTATAAAAATAAAAATGTTAAATAATAAGAACTAATGCCCTAAACAATAAATAAAACTATTTTGGACACTTGCTGTACCCCATTTAATGTAACAGATCAGCCTCCGTGCTATGGAGGGTACGTAAAGCTGTTACGGTCACGGTTGTTCTTGTAGGTCGTGGAGGCCTCCGGCCTGTATGAAATCTGATAGGTACTTGGGTTGGCCACTAACCCCTTCACAAATCCGTACAGGAGCAGCGTGGTGTAGTATGCTCTAGGCCTCCTAAAGAGAGACCTGTTCCAGTAGCAGCCATGCTGTCAGCCTTACGGTGTAGGTCTCTGGTAGTCGAGCGCCTTGGAGACTGACTTCCCACCCTATTGGAAATATTACAAATAATAGATGCGTTTATGTTTTCACTGCTGTGAAATATAATCGCTATCGCCTATCGACGAGAACAATGTTACCAAACTAGACAAAAAACTGACAGAACTTTTTAATTACCCACAAGAAAAAACTTTTGTCATCAGTACAGCTATCTTGCAACTCACAGTTGCAACTGCATCTTGTATAAGGCCAGCGCCTAATACGCCCGAGAATTATCTTGCTGACGCTACCATCGTTCTCATTATACTTTTTTGTAACAACCGTCTTGAGGTCAAACAAAATGAAAGTTTTTTTGGCAGTATGTTATAACTAGAACACAACCTATGTTTTATATACGTGTTACATATCACCCTCATTTACGTACTTTTCCATTGCATTGCTGGGCTCCTGGTATACAATTAATACGAGCGTTTATCGCGTATTTCTGAAAAAGCCTTAATACACGACATAGGGACATAGTACACCATATTACACCAATTAAAACAAAATCTAATATTGTGGACATAATATTTATTCGTCAAATTATACTATACAGACTCAATTTTATTCATTATTCCATTCACATTCATTGAACATAATTTCCATTCATTATTCATTATTCATATATCTCATATGAAAAACTTGGTAAAAATATAAGTAGCAATATGCGACTTGATTGGTATACATTTCTGAGATCTGCCGTTTATTGTCGAGTTATGTACCTGAAAATAAAATAAAACATGAAAAATTTTATCACCATATAAATATGTAATGAGAGCGAAAAAGGCTTTCTCGTGTTATACATAAATCTATCCTATATTTATGATAGCAAGAATAAGATGTTTAAAAAAAATTGGCCTTACAACAAAAATGCTCGGTATTTCTTTACGTGATCGCATCAGAAATGAGGAGATCCGTAGACGAAGAAGGGTAACCGAAACAGCTCTAAGAATTAGCCGGCTGAAGTGGCAATGGGCTGGCCACATAGTACGAAGTACCGATAACCGTTGGGTAAGAAAGGTCCTCGAATGGCGCCCACGTCTCGAAAAAACAAGGAAACGCTCAAGATTTTTTTTTGAATTGACGTATATTTTATTTATCCTCAAAGGAACGTAGAAGTTATACTTTTTAGAGTAAGAGGTTGTTAGGTAGATTGTGTCTTTGTTTTTATGGAATAAGTTTCCAAAATACTTTATTGACAGCCCTAATCTCGTCAATAGCTACCCAACTAAACAAAGAAAACAAACAGAGCAAAAAAGGTAGTGACCTGTATCGTCTTTGCCTATCTATACAAATAACTAAAATTAGAGTGTCTGTTTGTAATATTAAAATAACCGCTTTTTACTAAGTGCATTTGGATGTATACGCGGTACATATACCAAAACAACATTTTTTATAATTTTTGTCTGTCTGTTTGTTCCGGCTAATCTTTGAAATGGCTGGACAGATTTTGACGAGACTTTCACTGGCAGATAACTGATGTAACAAGGAGTAACTTAGGCTACTTTTATTTTAGAATAAAAATAGTTTTAGAAAAAACGCGATACGAAGTTCGCCGGGTTAGCTAGTTTATACTATAGAGGACATTAAAAGGTTACCTCAACGTACAAAACATCCTTGTTTTACCGTCAAGTATTCTTACTTTGCCACACAAAATTACTCTTTTATACACATTATACACGAAACGCCGCGCTAAGGACAGGCTAATTGAGGCAATTATACGTAGAGCGGCGCTCGGAAACCTTTCGAAATAATCGTCTTGTTTGACTTCCCACGCTCAAAACGTTTTTGGATTGTACGTTCAAGAAATGTAGTTACTTAATATAATACATATTTCTTTTCATTAATACAATAATTGTAATTTACTTTGTTGTTGATTACGCAATGATTGGGACTTGAAATTCTTTGACATGATATTGTGTAAAGTAAGGTTAATTTATTCTCACATTTCATTAAATAATATTTTAGTTAATACAGTACTAATTGTTGTCATTAGGCAATCGGATAATCAAATGTATGAAGAAAAGCGGTTTTTGCACATGACAGATTTTAGCATAATACTTAATTTTAGGTAATTATTAAAAACAACAAAAATAAAAAGTTTTCGAAAATCGAAAATCAATGTTTATTAAAAAAAATATAATTAAAATTGACGTGACGTGACGTGGTAATAACCCAGCGCTGAAAGATGACTCCCAGTCCCGGTCCCCAAAGGTGACTTAATCGAGAGTGTTCTTACCTATTTTTAGTGTTAATAAAACTGTCGGGGGTTATTTAAAAAGATTATTACTGCATTTATAACACTGAGAATGTGTTATAAACTATCTATCCATCTATCTAAAGTGTATGTCTGAATGAATGTTCGCGCGTGTATGCGTACGTGTGTATTTATACACACATAATACACTCACGATACGCTAGCTGGCGTTCGATGTACTCTTGCTCATAAGCTTGGCGACCATCTCCTGCACCCGTTTCATCTCCTCCAGCTGGCTGGTGACCTGGTACAGCCGGTTCTCGCGCTCCACCACCGTCTTCTCTAGCTGCTTTATCATCTGATGGGGAGAGGGAGAGAGAGGTTTAGAGTTGCTGGGTGATACGTTTAAAAATTGCTATACGTCACATTTTAAGTAAATTAATTGTCCGTATGCACGTATTATTAAATTTAAAATTTAGTCAACTACTTAATACGTGTAAGGAATGAATTATGCTAGACTGTACCGAGCACGAACCGTGCCCCATACAAGGCACGGACTCACAAACATTTTATATGACGCGGACGTTGAGCGTTTATGCTATACCGTGCGAAGTCAGTACTCTTTACTTAATATAAGTTAATGCTTGCCCACAATCCCACCTGATGGTAAGTGGAGATGTGGTCCAGGATGGTGAGCGCACTAACTTAATAAAAGCCTAAACTAATAAAAGCCACTGTTTTTTGAAGTCATCCACGTCATAGGTGGTCGGGAACGCAGACGCGGCAAGCTGTTCTAATACTTAGCGGTGCGCATAATGAATGACGATGCAAACCGCGACGGGTTATTAGTACTCACAGAGTCGCGTTGGTCGAGGTCCCGCCGCAGCGCCGCGTCGGTCGCCGCCGCCTCCTCCAGCCGCTTGTCCCGCTGCTTGACGCGCTCCTCGAACTTGATCAGAACACCCGCCAACTCGCTGTTCTTACTCGCCTGTGGGTGTGGAAATGCAGTGGAATTTCGACCGTAATGCGTACTGGTGAAGGTGTATATTGTATTCAGTGACATGTGTTTTATTCTATTTTTAATCGCCGACGAAAACAGAGGGGTGTTATAAGTCTGACTTGTCTGTGTATCTGTGTATCTGTTTGTGGATACAGCGATTTTGATCTGGATTTTTTATTTGAAAGACGACTTAATCAATAGTTTTCTTAGCTATGTTTAGTGTGAATAAAGCTGTCGGTTTTTTAAATTTTAATTTAAGATTTTGGCTTTAATAAATGCCCCCTACTCGAAATTCTGAAAAAACATTTAACATACAGAATTAACACCATTCGTTTAAGTTTAATAAAATGTATCTACATTTACTTTTCTAAACTTTTTCTCCATAAAAACTAAAAATATAGTCTCACACTACTAGCTTGGTGAATTATTTTTAAGTTTTCCCTTCGCATATTATTTATAGTTTTATACGTACTTGTTGTTCCAGCTTTTTCTGTAAGGCCGCGTTCTCACTGAGCGACTGTTTCAGCCTTTCCTCTGTTTCTCTCTCACGCGCCTTCATATCGTTCTCCAAATTCTGCAAAAATAATTAAACTATAACATGGAACACAAATATTAATACAAATTATAACAGTTATAAAATTCAACGAAAGAGTTTACGTGCACAATTTTAATTGTATCCTAATTTTGTCGAACTTTGTAGGCAGTGACCAATGACAATCGGATAAGTCATTTTATTCCTTAATTTCCCGTAAGCTAGTTCAGTTGTATCCGCCCTATACCGGTTTTACCCGGTTGTCTACTTTTCTCTATAGACCGTTTTCCTAGACAAGTCATTTACATAATAAACAAACATACAGTGTTCTTATCATAATCTTAAATTATAAAAGTAATTTAACATGGATGGACAGTTTGCAGCGCGAGAGCATAAAAAAGAAAGGACGGAAGGGGCGAACCACAGAGCAAACAATTAATTAAGACGTTTCATTGAGTCTACACCGGCGAAGGGTTTCTTATATTCAGCCAACAAATTGTAATATTAGGAGTGCAAAGTTATTTGGACTATACGTACCGCGAGTTGTACCCTGAACTCTGCATGTAGACTCTCTTTCATCTTCTCCTTGTCAAGTCTTTCGGCCGCCAGCTTGGCGCGGAAACCTCGCATCGTTGTCTCCGCGTCCTCTAGCTGCTTGTGGAGATCTTCTATTGTCTTCTTATGCCTGGAGATAAAGAGTTACTAGTATGTACTTATACATTACAAAACAATCTCTCTTGTACACCAGTAAAGTAACAAAATATTTACAAAATATCTTAATTTATAAGGTGCAGACAGTTTTTAATCAGTTTTTAACAAATCAATGCTGTTGACATTAAACCATAAGAAAAGTACATGTTTTATTTGTTAGCAGAACAAACAGAATTGATTTTAGTTACAAAGTCGAAATGAAAAAATTAACACGTTCTTTTACATACGAGACGTCATCTCGTATGTAAATAAAAAAAAGCTTAATATCTAGATCCAAGTGACAAAAATAGTAGTAATTATGATAAAGAAGAATTGCATCGGCCGGGAATCGAACCCGGGCCGCCCGCGTGGCAGGCGAGCATTCTACCACTGAACCACCGATGCTTGTAATATATGGTCCAATTTATTATACCGTACCAACAAATTTTATAAATGAATTTCTGTAATAATTAGTTATTTCTAAACTTAATTATACGAATACTCTTTAGCTATGAGTAAGATAAGTGTTGCTCACTGTAGCAAGCGCTTATTCAAATACTCAATAGATGGCGCTGTTTACAATAGAAGTCCTAAAATGTAACAAATCCATTATTATCAAACTGTAAATAAAAGAACAATGCCCAAAAATTATTTTTTATTTTTTGTAGCGTCTTAAAACGTCAGTTATACCGAAGCAATTCAATTATTTTTTTACGTATTTTAAAATTAATACCTGTGCCCGTAGTACCCAGTGTAAAATAATTTTATTAATAAGTGATGAATTGACTATAATAACAGTTATGTCAACAGTGTCCATTTTTATTCGGGCACTCACTTCGATACATAGCTTGTATCAAGCAAGATATAGGGAGACTTCTGGCCAATATTACACACAGAATTTCGTTATAAATGTTGGTAACAAATGTAATGATGTCAAATTTCCATTTCCGGTTGTCAATCAAAAAAAAGTCAGAATAAAAAATAATGGTAAAAATTACATTCTCCCCTACTCTATGACTCAATGGTTATAAGAATTCAATCTCAAAATACTTTGGTTCTGGGGTGTGTCTGCTGAAAATTCTTATATATCTAAGCTCAGAAATTAAAGCGGCGATTTTTAGAATTTTTTTTATTTTAAGACGCTAAAGTTGAAAATGAAATAAAACGATGTATGGCAGTTGGGCATTGTTCTTTAAGTCTGAAGTTTTATGAGCATAATTAATTGAAGCTTGGAATTTACTCTTGAGCTGAAAAATGTATCAGGTAATTATTTAAAATTCATCCCAAAATAAATAATTGTTGCAGACGTTTTCGCGGAAACTGTCTAGGCTATTTACTTTTAAATGTGCTTAAAATTTACTTTTAAAGTCTTATACATTATTATTATTATTATATTATTATTATCAATTTACACCATTATTAGCAATCCGTTATCAAGAACTTTTCCTGTCACGAAAAATAACGTAATATTATGTAGCTATTATAATTGGTAATTTATTTTCTGTATCGTAGATAGTAAAAGATCCCATAAAAATATTATTTTAAAGGTAGGTCACCGCGGACACAAAACAATTGAAATGCAAACGAGTATTCACGGTTTGTGTTTTAAACGATTTTATTTAGCTTATGCTGTTTGTTTGAACTGAAGCAAGACCATAGATACACATAGGTTTGGCTCTAGGCGAGGGAGCTCCTTATCGGTTTACAGAACAGTCAAATTTACTTTAAATTACCTACAATGACACTACAAAACCGTGTATTTCGTTCATAAACTAAATAAATATTAACTTGTTCTACTTTCTATCGCTATCTCGCCAGACCATGGTATATGAAGTTTGGTTTAAAAAAATTTTATTTCTCATAAGACATACTTATTAATTATTGTAAGTACATTGTCACTTATAATGAGAAACTTAATAGCTATATACAATACATTTCGGCGCAATTAAATTAAATCAGTGCAAAATTAAGTGTGGGGATATATGTAATAACGTAACTTTCTCACTGTGTGTGTGTGTGTGTATGTAAGCGTGCGTACGTGTGTGTGTGCACTTGCGTATGTGTGAAATAAAGAAAGAAAGAAAGAAAGAAACATTTAATCCGACATAGGCACTGCAACAATGTAAAAAAACGGTGGTATATCTATTACTTATAACAACAATTACCGTGTGCGTTCATGTGTATATGTGTGTGTGGGTAGTTTGCGCTTAAATATATGAATAAGGTAAAGGGTAAGGGGTAAGGTGGAAGGGAAAGGTAAAGTCAGGGCAGTATTCTCACCGTTCGCTTTGCATCTGAGTGGTGTAGAGGACGTCTTGTTGCGACGAGTTCGTGGCTTGTAGCAACGCTAACGCGTGCTGGAGTGACGCCATGTGATCCGTGGCGCCCTGGTAATATCATATATTAAGATATTTTATCTAACTAGGAAATCGCCCTTGCATCGCTTCGGGAAAAATAGTAAAAAAAATATAATATAGCCTATAGCCCCGGGGATAGTGTAGTTTCTCAATAGTGAAAGAATTTTTCAAATCGGTTCGGTAGTTTCGAAGCCTATTCAATGCAAACAAACAATCAAATCTTTCCTCTTTATAATATTAATATAGATGACGCAAATTACTTACTAAATTACTTACTACTTACAAACTATACATATAGTATAGTTTGTCGGATAACTGTGAAGTCATGTTCAATTTTTATTAACTCAGTGTTGCCCTATCAGATTTTTTTGTTTATTAAGATTTTACATGTATTCAAATTTATCCGACGCACTACATAATAAAAACTTTATGAGAGAATAAAAATTGTCCGAATCAAACTTTATATTTTCTTCAAACCAAACAACAAACAATGGTTGAAATTCAACCAGTACGGGACTAATTCACCTGTAAAGCAACTGAATGTGAATGTAGCCGCTGCTCCAGACACGTCATCTTGTACCCGTACAGTTCCATTACACTCGACGTTGCGATATCCGATATCTGTGAATATCATCAAATACATCATCATCATCATCATTTTCAAGAACTAAAGTTAGGTTAATGTTATCAGCTGCGCCGATGTGCCTTACTTAAAGCGTTAAGGTCGTAGCTCATCTACACGACACCGCTCCCACCCAACCAAAGTATGAGAATTCAAATATAGACTTAAAATCGTGCTCCGTAGGTGCACTTTACAGGAACAACAAAAATTAGCAGCCCGCGTGCGGGAAGCAAGCTTGCCGCAACTTTGCCACTCAATCTAAGAAGATCTTGCAGTAAACAGAGCTTCAAATTCAAAGTCACTGAACACTATATTAAGAATTGGGGTGTTAGTTTCCTATAGCAGTATATTTATTTACCTGTCCTTATGTATACTATTGTATAATACTCTTTATTTATATCCCTATCTTTCATTTAATAACTCAAGTTATTTTGCAGAATAATGTTGTCATTTATTTTCACGTTTTTACTACATATATACTATAATATGTATATTTCATTATGTTCTTTATCCTATATTTTATCGTATTTTCCGTATGTATTTCCCGTTTCTACTTCTACTTTTATATTCTTGTACCGCCTTCACTGTTCTCTGTTTAAACCAAAGGTCGACTGGCAGAGAATGCTTATAGCATTAAGTCCACCTTTTGTACCACTTAGTTATAAGGGTATAATAAAGTGTAAATAAATAAATAAATAAATAGTTGCATCTACAGAGCACGATTTAAAGTTTATATTTGAATTCTCATACTTTGATTGGGTGGGAGCGGTGTCGTTTAGATGACCTACGACCTTTATACCGCTTTGGCCAACACAATTCAAAACGTGTTAATTATTGTGCATTCTTGACGCCTTAATTGTGCATTGTCCAGTGACGTCATGTGGACAGACAACAGTGACGTCACACCTGTCACCCAGCTAAACACTTAATGTTCCGCACTGACGTCATCCAGCCACAGAACTCAAACGGCCATCCTGACAGTGAAGTCACAACACCTCACACAACACAGCACGGCCATCCTGTCAGCAACACTCCCCACCTTATCGTTCCTTAGCGCGTCCCCCAACCGCTGCAGCAGCTGGTCGACAACAGTCTCCTGCGCCGCCGTCAGCCGCTGCGACACCCACGCGCCCTCCGCGTCGCTCTCCACCGGCCGGGGGGAGAGACTCTCCACCGTCATGTCTGATGCGGTGGATAGTGTCTCGCCGAACACCTGCCGACGTGAGAATAGAATAAAATACTTTTTATTGTACACACCAAAGAGCTTATTACATTAAAACATGTAAATAATACAACTAGTATAGATTTAAAAATTAAAAAACCCGCCTGTTCATTGGTGTAAATCAATCAATTTATTGAACCAATCATATTTAATGGATTTCACATCTTCGCAGCTTAGCTGCATAGCACATCTCTGGTGGAAAAGCACCCTAGCTTTGTAATAGTTTGAGTGTATGCGTGAGTGTGAATTCGTGTTTGCGTAAGAACGTTATTAATTTCAGAGAATAGGAGCTACAATTTTCAAATAAAATAAACACTAAGACGTTTTATGAAAGAAATTAAGTAAATATCAATATCAAATAAACTGAATCTGTTTAACATCTCACCGAATACTTGCAAATGTTCAGTATTTGAACGCTATACGAAAGTACAGCTTGTAGATATGTACCTTCATAATAATTTAAATGAGTGTGTGTGAATGTGTGTTTGTGTGCGTACGTACAAGTTAAATAAAATAGCAGGGTTAAAAATTATGATGATAAATATTTTCTTTGATAATATAAAATACGCGTAAAACTACATTTAATCTAATAACTATCTGTATTTTATCAAGATACCTATTTATCATTTTGAACCCTGAAAAGTAAAGTTGTAATAAAACAAACACTGGCTACACTGAACATAATATAAGTTTTATTTGAAGTAGGTTTGTTACAAACACTTTTCGAAAGTCACTCAACGCCATCGCTTCGACAAATCCCTAAATATTAACAAATCCCTACTTATAATTAAGTACATATCACTTTAAAATAAATAATATTACATATTTCGTACCCTCAGTGGAAAAAAGCATAAGTCGTCTTACGTTGAATACATATTAGTTATTAATATGATTGGAAAGAGGGACAAAAGCTGCATACACTCAACTTTTTTCAAATTTTTATCATTAATCATGACGGTTTTGTGCAAGAAATCATGATGCAAATTTCTTTGACTACTTACTGATATTTTTACTTATACTTACAGTTTCTTTGCTCTCCTGTAAAATTGCAATTTTCAACTTATGCCTTTTTTTCACTTAGGGTGCGATTTTATCAATCAATTCCGTTATGTTATTTACCTGGTTCATCTGTTCGGAGGGGAAGCAGTGGTGTTTGACAAGTTGCAAGATCTGTTTCCGTCGCGGCCCGTTCCCGCTCGTGAGGCCCGTGCACAGGAGTTTTCTCACCTGGAACATAGTTTAAATTGACACTTGGATTCGTTTACCTGTGGTAATGATTGTTTTTAAAAAGAACAAATAAATAAATTTGAATTTGAACCTCAGGACTCATCTACAGGCTTGTCATCAACGTAACTAAAGACATTTTCTCTAACGTTATGTATGTATTTGTGTATATTTATGTAGGTATATATGAACTTATGTATTTATAGCTATATATGTATTTTGTGTATTTTTATTATGTAGGTATTAATATGTATGTATATGTGTATCAACTTAGCTTAATATATTACTTATTTAACTTAACATATGCCCGCAGTAGGTTTTTACCTGTGTTGCGGGTGGCATGGACACATTTAACACATCACAATAAGACCCTGTACCCGAGTACAAATATTTATCTGTCACATAAATATCTGCCCCGGCCGGGAATCGAACCCGGGACCCCTCGCTTCGCAGGCAGGGTTGCTACCAACTAGGCTACAGGCTAGGTGCAGTCGTCATGAAAGCAAAGAAACTAGTGTCAACGACAAATTTAAAACTATGCTTGGAAGCCAGACCTTTTTTCTTTCAGCCTCTTTCTTACTCGACAGCGCGTCGGGTTTAATAGCGATGGTGACCACTTACCGTCAGTTGGACCGTCAGCTCGTTTGTCGGCATAAGAAAAACCAAGTGAAGACTAGGAATTACCATAAAGGAGATCGGAACTATTATTCCGGCCAACGGACACTGTATTAATAGTCAATCTCAATCTCTTTCTTATTCTGACAGGCGAAATTCTATAAATTGACGTATTTGTTTCTTTTAACTGTCGTTTTGACTTCACGAGTCAACGTGAAAGAAATTTTCACTTCAAACAAACACTAAGCATTGACCTAAGAGTATGTCCATATGAGAAGTTGAAGTACAGCAAAAGTTCAAAAAACAACAAAACTTGTAAACTACCTGATGATGAGCCAGCAATCTGTTGAGGGCGGCTTCCCAGTCCCTTGAGAGGGGCGCCAGGGTGAGCCCTGTACGGCAACCCGTCATCACCGCCTGGAGGGATGACTCCACACCCATAGGGCCATTCTGGATTCGTAAATGTAGGGTACCGATATAATAAATTATAATAATATAAGTATTATCTGACATGCACACGTTGTTAGCAGCACACTTGCAAGCGCTTGCCTGAAGGACGGGTGGAAGGGGCGTGCTCTGAGTGTGTTAGATTATGATTCAGGATTAATGCATGTATGCTATAACAGCATGCTTATTTCAATCATGTGTCAACATTATTGCTTAAAAAAGTTAAGAGAATAGTCTGTCAACCATTCACTGAGAGAACACTTGTTTGTATTAGTCGCTCCCACTCATGCTCACACTCATACACTCACACGCACTAGCTTACGTCAACATACGCGTACGCACGCACACAGTCACGCACGAACGTACGTCATTGCGCGAACACACACACACACATACACATTTGGTAGTTAACAAGCCCCATACACACCTGTGTGGTATACTGCAGCACACTATACAGAGTGTCCTCAAACGAGTCGGGCGTCACTTCCCGCAGTACTCTCTCCTGTGTCTCGCTCGACTCACATAAAGCGCCCACCACGTGTAACTGTAATGTTAATAGAGAGACCCTTGAATCTAATTGCTCCCAACCAAGTCAAATAACTCGAACCCAGGAACATCCCACGGTTTATCCGAACTAGCGATGGGCGATTATTACTTAAATTAATCGAATTAGTCGATTGTTTAGTTTAGTCGATAAAAGTCGATAACAATTGATGTTAGTCGATTGTCATGCTTGTTGATTGTTGCGCTCGGATAAAAAAAGTTCATCGGCAGTCAGAGTTGCTAATGCAAATTTTTAGACGGCACTGACTGGTGATGACCTTTTTTTTCCTTCGAGCGCTGCAACAATAGTAATTAATAGTTCAATTAGTAATTTATCGATTGTTATTCGAATAATCGTGAGGAAGTACTAAATCGACAATCGAATGCGCAATGGCACAATTTTGGATTCAGTCGATTGTTGTTTTTTTTTTCGACAATCGCCCATCACTAGTCCGAACAGTAGAACCTTACGATCAGAAACTGGTACAGCTACAATAGATCAAACTTGGTCGCAGTGGCCCTTGGGATAGCTGTCCCAAGCCCGACATCCCAAATAATAATCCCATAAATGAATTAGAAAAGAATAAATGAATGTATAATAGAATGAACGACAAAATTTATGATGGGAATAATTAATGAGCGAAAGAATGAATGAAACATTGAACGAATGAATGATAATGAAGCTTACCCACTGCAGCCCTGCTTTCCCCGGCTCCAGCGCCGGCGGCACCAACAGCCCGGGCAGTCCGTCGCTGATCACTGATATCAACTCTTGGGGCAGCCGACCCTCGTCTATGATAAATATAGGTAGATAAGACACCGCATTGTATTTGACTGAGGAAGAAAAATACCGTGCTGGATTACGTAATTCCTGTGTTTACAAGCTACCACGCCGATCCACGTCAAAAACCATGATATTTTTGTTTTTCTGTCCGGAAGTTACTGACAGCTTGTAAATACAGGAATTACGTAATCCAGCACGGTATTTTTCTTCCTCAGTCAAATACAAGGCGGTGTCTTATCTACCTGAAATGAGTTAACACTTAACAGTCAGAGGTCGTAGAGTTGTTGCTTAGAACACGAGTTTGTTTCTATCCTTAACATTTATAAATTAATCACACACTCTTCAAAATAATTATTGCTTTAAACGATAGATAGAAATTTTTTATAATATTTTTTAGACGATAGATAGAAAGTAAAGAATTTTACGAGGTATAATAATTTTCACTATCGGAAATCAAATAACAGCAAAAGCAGTAGGTAATAATTTTAAAACAAAATAATGTGCTTGATAAAAGTTAAATTATTTTTATTTTCTATTTTTACTTTCTCTGCTAGCAGTGGGATAATTATAAATTGTGATGTGTGTAATTATAAAAATCTTTTTGTAATTTATTCCTAATCAACCTGCATCATATATGAACTCACCCTTATACTGCATCACGATGGCAGCGAACAGTTCCAAGGACTCCGGCAGACAGACCCGACTGGCCTTCATACACACGCAGATCAACTGGCAGTGGTGACTGCGCAGCGAATACAGGTCTGATGTGGAAGGTCAACGAATATATGAAGAACAAATAATACATGTATGAATGAACATATATGAACAACGAATATATAGTTAATTTCATTATTACATTATTTATTTTCATTCATTCGTTCCTTCGTTCATTCATTCAGTCATTCAGTCATTCAGTCATTCATTCATTTATTCACTTGTTTATTTATTCTTCACTATACCGAATACAGATTGTATAAAAGGCGGGTTTTCTGTTAAGGGAGGCTAAGGGCTAAGGGTGGTATTCGCGTGGCGTCACAACACATAGCGGATGGAGCAGAATGGCGACGCGACGCGATGGGTTGTACGTACATCATAACTTCACCGTCTCAAGCCTTCGTTTCGTCGCAGTCGCAGGGGGGGGGGGGGTTGACACTTGACTCTAACCAAAATTTGTACTTTAAAGCCAAATATTTCGCAACCTAATTCCGAAAATGGTCTTAGAAGACCCATAATATTTTTGAAATGCCATTTCAACGATATCCCACACTATGCGGTACGCGACAAATAAAAATTCATCCTCACACAGCTTTCTAGCACTATGAGTCTCGGCGCTTTGCTTCGGACAGACGGACAGAAAGAAAGACGGACGGACGGACAAACAGACGAACATGACAAAACTGTAAGGGTTCCAATTTTACTTCGGAACCCAAAAAAAATCAATGATACCTATTGTTTTCAATTTTTTAAACAAATACAATGGTATATGACAAAACAAGACCTTACCCAAGTTAACAAGTACAGTTAGGAACTTCAGCGCATTTTGAAGGCAGCTAATGGCGGTCTCTGGTTCTCCCATGTCGTCTGGCGCTGATTTGCACAGAGCATCCATGTCCTGAGAACAAAATAAGTAGAGAATAAAACGAGCTGACTATCCACCTAATGGTATACCGCACCCTCAGTGGAAAAAAAGCATAAGTCGTCGTACGTTGAATTTTAGTTATTAATATGATTGGAAAGAGGGACAAAAGTAGTAGTCCGTGCACGCATTCTCACTAAGCACACGCACGCACACATACACACACACTCGCACACACACTACACACCATACTACACTACACACCCAACACCTCTTCACCTATTGTTTTTGGTATCTCATCCTTGTATGTTCTTAAATTAATGTTCCTTTCTTCAACCCTCCAACCAAATATGTATTATACTCAATACCTACATAATATGTATTCAATTTGGCTCAAGACTAAATTATATGTAATAAGTAACATTAAATTATATTAATGCTGTGAATACAAGTATTAAATAAATAAATAAAATAAACAAATAAATAAAAGCTGCATATGCTCATTTTTTCAAATTTTTATCATTAATCTTGACGGTTTTGTGCAAGAAATCGTAATTTAAATTCCTTTGACTACTTACCTACTGATATTTGAACAGTTTTTTGCTCTCCTGTAAAATCGCAATTTTCATCTTATGTCTTTTTGCCATTTGCGAATTATCATAAATACATTTTACATATACTGTAAAATTTTTTTTATCTTACCTTCAAAACATCTTTTAAAGCGTTAGAAAAATTGGGATATGTCAGCACAAAACTGCGTAGATGCTCGTCGTTGCACAAGTCATTGATGAATGTATACGCGTGGAGTAGTTGAGTTGCGTCTCGTTCTCTGTAAATAAATGAATAACACTATACACTCATACTTTACTGCTACTTTAAGCATCAGTGATCGACGATTTGTTAGTGACCTTGTATAACACCAGAATCCAGAACGGTTTCAAATTCAAAATATTTATGAGGGTAGTTTATCAATACACTCACACACTCATACATTACACTGATGAGTTTGGTTTTCTTTGCATGAATGTAGTCTACATTCACTTCACCCAGAATGTTATATGGTTGGTTCATTCTATCCTTACTTACTTACACAACTATCACACATACACACACACACACACACACACATACTAACACAATAGCCATTTTCAAGGTGCGCATGGTACAACACAGGTAGCTGTGTACGTCTGGTTGTCTGGTGGCTCCAGAGCCGCGAGTCGCTCCTGAAAGGCATAGCAGCAGTCTGCATACTTCTACACCTCCGTATCCACCTTCCTGGAATGACAAAGTGTTTGATAATGGATGTAATCCATCAGTGCAAAGCTTTTTATTTTTTATGTCAATAGATGACAAAAAGCAGACTGATAGTGAGTGGTCATCATAGCTCATAGACACCACTAACACCATAGATATTACTTCAATTTTTTATCGGCTATGAAAGCAAACAAACAAAGAACTATAGTAGTCACAGTATTTTGATCCATTCTTAGACCTAAGTGCGAGTGAATGTGCAATATGTCAACAAGTGTAACGAGATACTGCGAATTCTATAGCTTTCAAGCCCCTAGCCCAAACACGACAAGTCGTTTGGCGGCTGACCCGAAGGTAGCCTCTATATGCCATAGTTTTTAATCTTCCATCTAAAGTTTACGGATTAGATCAATTATTTATTTCGGGTGTAGCTTTACAATAAAGCAGTATGCTGAAGTACACTTAATGCCTGTAGTCCCTTTAAAAGAGTTTTTTACTAACTAATCTCACCTTCAAACTAATCAGATGCACAACAAACTCCTTAGTATCAACAGTCCGCATCAAAGCATATATCGCTGGTAGATTCCCATAACACACATTGACTAGCACGGTGAGTGACTTGTGACCAATAGTTCTGTGCTGAGGCTCAGACGGTGCTTGTATGATCCAGTCGGTTAGCTGCTTCATCAGCCCAGAGAGGTATGACTCTTGCCAACTGATCTTGATTCCATAGGATATGTCCTGGAATAATAAAATATGTTCACATAATGAATATTAATTTTGGTTGCATTTTGGCATAATTTATTTTACCTGCATTTATAAGTTATATTACCTGCATAACCGACAGAAGCTTTATTTTCTTATCATTTGATATATTATCTGACAATAATCTAGCTAAGATTGGCATGAACCTGAAATAAAATGAAATATTGTAAAGAAGATGTAATATTAGACAAGTTCCTTCTTTTATAAGAAATTAAAAATACTAATACCATAGAATTCTCCTTAAAATAGTGATAGCACAAACTTTTATTTGTAACATTACAGTGGGATGTAGCTGGGGATTTTAACCAGATCCCC
Source organism: Thymelicus lineola (assembly GCA_963932265.1). Taxonomy (NCBI): domain Eukaryota; kingdom Metazoa; phylum Arthropoda; class Insecta; order Lepidoptera; family Hesperiidae; genus Thymelicus; species Thymelicus lineola. The sequence continues at coordinate 7,587,391 of OZ010705.1, read as the reverse complement.
TGCTAAGCAAGGAGTATTACTGGAACTGATAATTAATAAAGGTACCGGCAAAGAAATCAGCTTACTTGTAAGTGTGAGTGAGGGCATGTCTAGCGCTAGGCTCAATAGCAGCTCTCGCCAAAACCGCAACACCAGCCCAGTGAGGACCTCTCCCATCACACATAACACGCCATAGAGAGCTGAAGAACGCACAAACCTCAGATCTTCCAGGAGAAAATATCGAAAGATCACACGACGATGCAACCAGCTACAATAAAAAAATAATAGTTAAATAACCACGGAAAAAGTCTGTATGCATTATTGAAAGGACAAAACTCACCCCTAAATAACGTGTCATCAAATTCACAGCAGATTCACTGTGAGTCGCTTCAAATTCTCTCGCAGCGGTCACAAAAGCCTTCAAGTTAGCAAACTTAGTTCCATCAGGATTGCTGTTCCAACTTTCAGCACCGTCAACTTCCATTTTACCAAAGTTATCGACCATAAAAGGGTACAATACTTTCACTAATAAACTCAAAAATATACCTCACAGAGGTTACAAATTTGTACAAAAATAAAATTGAAAATATTGAAATGTATCATCACATAGTTTCGTTTCGTTCAACTTCAACTGTTTCTTGATTTGACATCTTTGTCTATGGGCAGATTATTAAAAAAACAAAACCTGCCTTGATTGGTTAGCGAGTGTTATTTACAATATTCTCCGTGATTATTGGCTAAAAATCTGAGCATAAACTATAAAAACTCCTAAAAATCGTAGATTATGTACTTATCTATGCCTAAAAATACAGAGTATTTAGGTAATTTTTTTCAAATTGTCACGACCGAATCAAATGTCAATTGTAGATCAAAAGAAAAGAATTGACAACATTTGACAATTCACAATGTTTTGTTTTGAATTTTAATTTTTGATCAATTTCATTTTATCCTCATGATTTTATCATGTTATGACTCGAAATTTAGCTTTCGCAATATTTAATTATATCTTGCAATATCTAGTAGTGATAACTAGTTTGTACTGTAAGTAGGCTGACTGAGTAAACAATTTTACGTGATACAGCACCAATTTTATCATAAATATGGCACTGCCCACTGCACAACCGGCTGAAGTACTCCGAGCATGGCAAAAAGATGACCTATACGAAAAGCAATTGGCCGGTTCCCTCGCCCGACTAATGCCTTCGCACCATGCTTCGAAAGCAACGCCTGTGTCCTCAATCCTGTACAAATCATTCACTACGCTTAAAGACTTGCAAACTTTGGGTGAAGAATACTCTGGCATAGTCCAAGTAGATGACAGCTATCATAAACTACCTACTTATTGCAGCCGACTTACAAGTATCCTGCTCTCAGCATTTGGAGAAAATATTACTAGGAGACTGCTTCGTAATGCAGAAAAGAAAGTTATCCAGAATGCATCCTTAAAACCAGAGGCCCAGAATGCAATTTTGGTGGTGTTAAAAGCATTGAACAACATTGTGCCTCAAATTGAGATCATTCACCGTGCATTAGCTTATATTAACGGTGGACCATTACAGTTGGGGAAGGCAGTGGCTGGTATTGACTATGTGCACGTAAGACCTGCCGCAGCAGCATATTATGCACACTTAAGGTTACTTGGCATTGTCACCTTACTACATGCCTTTATATCCTGTGGTCAAAGTGTGTACCAAGCTAAAAAGCATATGGAACAAATGTCACAGATACCTAATGAAGTTGACTCCAGTAAGTCCTGCGTAGCATGCTTAGAAGAGATTATCCAACCCTGTGTGCTGCAATGCGGCCATTTCTTCTGCATGCAATGCTGTTATGGGGCACTGGAGACCTGTGCATTATGCCGGACACCATTCACAAAGAATACTGTTGTTCCATTAATGAATTTTATTCCTGGTAGTTAACTATTTACTTCCTACAACAATAGCCTGTATTTAACCAAAGAAATCCAAACCTACGTACATAAATTTATATTGGTTGTTCCATTTCAAAGGGTAACTAAAAATGAAATGTGTGTACTAAAGGAAATGTTAACTTTAACACTTTCGCAATGGCGAAACACATCTGTTGTGAGTAAAGTACTACAGTAGAATCCGTTTATTATGACTCCGCATATATTGACCAACCGCCTATTATGACGTAATACACAACGAACTTTGGTTTTCATATAAAATTCTTTGTAACAAAGTCGGATATAATGACTTCGCTTACAGTGACATGTCGCTTATTATAACCCATTTTTAATAAATTTAGTCCGTTTAATGACTGACATGATTCTTTACACCTTCGGCAATGTTCGTTGATTCCCGACGACGTTCGGCACGTGGCTTGTATTTGTTTTGATTCTCAAAAAATGAAAAATATACATACATATTACATACACATGCATGTATTACGTGAAATTTTTATTTTTATTGAATATGCTATCTTTCTTTATTAAAATAAGTATTTATTTACCTAAAAAAAGAATGTTGGTTTTTTTTCACAAAAATGCTTTGTATGACGTCCGTGTATGACTTAGTATGACGTGTTTGTCAATTCCCTTTGATGTCATTATAAACGGATTCCACTGTAGCACAAACTGTAGCTCGCACACATATGGTGTGTAATAATAATTATCTGCCATATCCTCCTAAGGCCCAATGTTCTTACCCAAGGACTTTACAAAAAATTGGTATCCGCCCAGGCTAAATCAGCTTAATGTAGTCCTGGTGACACAATGTTCTCACACGAGAACAGTTCAGTTTTTCTAATTTAATTCAAAAATTGGCGCGGCTCGCCATTTTCTTAAGTTTTGACATTCTTGAAGGATGTCCTAGTGACGTGTTTCAAGCTCGATCCTCAGGAACCAATCAGGTACAGTCTGTCATTTGGTTGCCGAAATGCCAAACACGGAGCGCACATGTAGTCGAGGTAAGATAAATCTCTAAGTATTAACAAAATCACATGTTTTTTTTTAAAACTAGTATTTTTATTTTTGAGTTAAAACACTACAGAGTATTTGAAGGTTACTATTTATGCAAATACACTATTTGAAATTCCTTTTTTTTACCTGTCATTTATTATGTTCTTGTACAAGAACATTCGGCTGGTGTTCTATTAGTTGCCTGTTATAATATGTACTCGTATAAGAACATTGAGTATTAATGACTGCTTACTTTTCTTAGCGCGGAAAAAACTAATAATCGAAAATTTTGCTAAATGATTTGGATACTGGAGATTTTATATTTTCCGATGAAGCGCTCATAGCCCTGCGGCTTGCGTCGATCTTAAGTGATCGACAAAGTTAAGCAACAGCGGGCGTGATCGGTAGTTGGATGGGTGACCCCTAGTGGCAAAAATTCTGGAGCGTTTCCGTGCTTCTTCTTGCCGTCGATTCCGATTGTTATCATAAGATAACAGTCGTTAAGCCATGTTGGAGGCCCTCGGGTTGTTTGAAAACTTCCGAAACTCGGGTTGGCTACTAACCCCTCCACCAATTCGCACTGGAGCAGCGTGGTGGAGTATGCTCTAGGCCTCCTCAAGAGGAGAAATTCGTGCCCAGTAGTAGGCCATTATGGGTTGAAGCTATATTCTCCGATGAAGATACTAGCAAACCACTGTTTTATCATTGGCCCTGAAAATACATCACCAAGCTTTAGCGAAACAGATGCCGATGAAGATGTACAGATCAATTCAAGAGCAGCATCAGCAAACCGTGGTAAAAGTAGTAGTTGTGGTCGCAGCCAGCGATAAGCACGGATTGCCAATTTATGTGGCAAGATAATTTGTAATGACATTTTTGGTATTGACATTGTCCGTATCTTGATTGTTTGTCCGACAAAATAGGTATGTGCACTTTACAGACATCGTTTTCTGATGGAATCAAGATCCACACATCATATTCATGATATAATTTCTTATTATTGTAGTTCTGGTCATTGGTACATATCTTCTTTCGCCCTTAGAGCATCTTCTACCTTCATCTGTTTCTTCACTGGCTTCTACAGATAACAATGTCACGGCTTTGTTGTCAAACCACGTTAGTGCCATTGTAATCTACGGTCCCATTACTTGATCTTAGAACTTGTGTACTACTCCTAGCTCGATGTTTCAGTACTCGGTCCTCCTCAATATTGGGCCTTGCTGCGGCAGGTATTCCATTTTTCATAATAGTACCAGAGCAGCCTATTCCTCTTTTAAGTAATTCTTCAATAAATTTTGGTGAAATTATAGCACATGACCAAAATTAGAAAATGGTAATTTAATAATTGTGGACATAATTATTATGGACATGTAATACCTAATTTGTTGCCAAAAGTGAAACTAGGCATACTTAATTATGCTAAATAAATATTTTTTATAATAAAAATAATAACTTTTTTAATCCTTAACAGCCCAATGTTACCCATTTAGAACATAAAAAATATACCAATTTATGTCTTAACGGCCTAATGTTCTCAGACATGAACAAAAAATTTTGAACCTAAAACTGCCTAAATTTATTATTTGTCATAGTACTAATTCAATAAAAAAATACCGCTTCAAAAAAAACACTCTATCATAGTTATATTCATTTTTTTTGGTCTGGGCGTTAACCATAACTGTACATTATGTACATACTTGTACAAGAACATTGGGTGATAACCTGGAACAAGGCATATTTTATTTGGGCCTTAGGAGGATATGAAAAATGTGGTGTGCAAAAATCCGTAAAGGCGTAACCTCTTTAATTTAGTATGGCCGTTGAGAAAGTGTTATTTTTACAATTATTGGTGAAGTGTTTATTGGGTAACTTGTATATCTACTTTTATTTAAATAGTTTGAACACTGTCATACTAAGATTGTGAATAGAGAGATGTAATTTTTGTAATTAAGTGTACATTGTAAAAAGGGAAGATGTATATATTGTTATAACAAGGTTTGTAATAAATAAACCTATATAGTTTTCATGAAAAATTTATTATTTTAACATTAAATTAAATTATGGGAAATCTACACAACATGGACTAAACATCATTAAAGAATCTTGTATAAAGAGTCTTAAACTGAAAAAACTACCTAATGATCTTATAAATGTGAAAAAGCTAAATTCTTCATGACTTGCACATTAACAGATTAAATAGTGATTTATCTAAAGAACATTACTCTGTCCTTAAAAATAAAAATATGTAACAGGAATCATAATGCGTTATCATTTTAGCATTTAGTAAGTGCAAGCCATGCTTAATATTTAAATGGTAAATCAGTTCTTTTAATATAAACATTTTATTTGTGCTGATATACATAAAATAAATGCCAACTTCTAAAGCAAAAAAATAGCAATTGTTAGTAAGCCATAGTAGCATAACAATGGTTGCATTAACTTCATCCATTTTCATAAACCAAACATTATTTATTATTTCCTACGTTGGTGAAATATATGTTTCACTGTTTACAGTAAAATCACATGTAAACAATATGGTGAAAGCATGTCAGCAATTAATGGGTTTCTATATCTAATCTACCACCTTTGACAAGATCCTAACAATATTTGACAAATAAAATATACACATAATTCTACAAGAAGCAATTTCCAAAAAATATGCACTGACAAAATTCTACAACACATTCAATTTAGCTCTAAAGCCAATGCTTACATATACTATAGTTTCAAGATGATGAAACATAAATAATACATAATTTAAAATACTAAATGTTAATGATAACAATAAAAGCATTATTAATTAATAATATCAATTAGGTAACCCTAACTTTTACATTAAGGCATTGAGTACATATTAATTTCCTCACATTTCTATAAGTCTAGTGTACTATGCAATATTTCGCCGCGTGGCACCACATTACTCGGACATAATCCCACATTGCACAAGGAAAAGCCATGCGAAGAAAAATTCGTAGTATGCAATTTGTTACAACACTATGGTGCAACATTTTTGCACAAGTGTTTTCCATGCGGCGAATAAACGCATAGAACACGCCTAGACTGTTATATATTTAAGACAAAATAACATAAAATAAATAATAAATGATGATAACATGATAACAATAATCCAATGATGATGAGATAACAAACAATATTAAAACAACATTCACGTTTTATTAAATGGAACAAAGATAAACATACTATTTCAGTGTATCTAGATTTCTACACAACAATCTATGTTAATAGTGTACATAAGTTAAGAAGTAATAAATATTTAGGATTCTTTGTAAATACAGCAAACATCACATCCATCATCATGAAAATATCCCTTCTTAACCCCCTTTGAAGTTACTCAGATACTACAATCATATCATCAGGATTTACTACATAGAAAGAATTATTCATTTATTTTTTTATTATTTTTTTTTTATTATTTCATTTTGAAATAAGCAGTGCCTATGTACTATAGATTTATATGTCGTGTTAATTTAAGTTTATTCGTGTACATAAAATTTTTAAATAAATAAATAAAGAACATACATAATATTAAGTCACAATCCAAATAATTACTGCTAATAAATCAAATGCCTAAACAATGATAAACTAAAATAAACTATAAAGTTGATAATTGATAAATAATTTATAATTGTGGTAAAATATATAAACTTAATGTTCAGCCCTAGATTTATTCTACCCTTAACAATTCCACATCAAATATGAGGGTGGCATTTGGTGGAATAACTCCAGGATGGCCCCTAGAGCCATAAGCAAAGTCAGGTGAGCAGGTTAGTCTTGCCCTCTCTCCAACTGACATCTGAAAAATTAAAAAAAAATTGGAAGTCAAATTATCTGTAAATACATAATTTAATGGCCATAAAGATTTTATGGTATGTACCTTTCAAAATACAAATGATAATAATAAACGTAATTGCAATGAAGGATGAATCTAAAAAGAACAGAGATGAGAAGTCTGTAATTTTTTTCAATCTTAAAGTTATAGAGGTTTTTAGAAGTAGATGGACTCTTCATCGGTGTTAGATACAATTCAACTCTACTTATTGAATAAGGGTGCTTGAAGCAACTTGCTTCACGGATGTGGCTCTGTTTAGTGATGCTTAAAACCCTTTTAATGCGAAAGGACCAAAGTTTCAGCGTAATAATAATACCTTGGCTAATCCTTGGTCCCATCCTTTGATCACATCACCTTTCCCAAGGGTAAACTTGAAGGGCTGCCCACGATCTCTTGAAGAATCGAACTTTTTGCCATTTTGTAGGGTGCCGGTGTAATGAACTACGACGGTTTGTCCAGATTTCGGATAAGTTGTACCTGTAAACAAGATCACATGGTGTTGGTTTTGGTCGGTTAACGGCTGATCGGCTATGGCTATTGAATAGCGCAAATTGTTATACAAACCATTTCCTGGTGACAGAGTCTCTACATCTACGCCCATTGTAAGATAAAGATTTTAAGCAATTTTATTCTGCGTGCACAAACAGATTATTTTAATTTAAGGATATTACAAAGTATTTAGATTTTAAAGAAGTAGCCTGAAAATTTTTACGCAAAAACAATAATGATAATGACACTAATGACAGTGACAACTGTGACAAAACCACAGAGTACTAAACTCACTCATCATTGTTCGTCACAACCATGAATATATTACTTTATCTGGATCACTGACTTTATAGAGATACCTGAAGTTCGATGACGTCATATCGTAAGAAATATTCAACCAATCATAGTCCGGATTGAGGTTGTCCGTCATAATTGTAGAAATTAATATAATTCCTATATTAATAATATAAATTAAAGGAATTATTCCTTAGAAAAATTATGTCCTATTTTGATATGGTTCTTTAAAATGTTTTCTGTTGGTAATTTTTTTTCTGGTAAAAATTATAATATTGAAATGAAAGATTTTATTAAAATTTCTTCAAAATTACTGAATTTTAAATATTGTAATTTTCTCACTGATAATTTTATTTACTTATTTTATATTTTCACAAAATTTACAGCTTAATTTGTTTACAGGTATTAAACTTACGAATCACATAAGAAAGCCAATTATGGTCTTACATTTTACTTATTAGCTACATACATTAAAAATATCTGAGTCGCTAACACGCGTGTGTGTGCGTGCGGGTGATATCTACTACAACATAACATACAAATATCTTAAATACAAATACTTCTGCTATGTGTTGTAAAGTTTACTCTGCTGTTCTGAAAAATATCAATGTTACTAAATCTATTATTTTACTTGCTATGTAGTCGATTGACTAGTGAGTTTCGAGCATAGTTTGTATTTTTATGTTGACTGGTGAATAGGCTTTTTCGTGTATGTCTCGTACGAGTTTTTAACGTGATAACGTTTATAAAGACGATGAGCCTGAGAGGCATTCACGAAAACCGAGTAACGGCCGGAGTAACGTCACGGAAGCGCGCGCAGCATTAGAGAGAGAGGCACGCTAGACCGGCCGTCTCTCTCCCACTCAAGCGTAATCGGTCCGCTTGGAAGGCATTCTCGAAAACGTGGTATTTCATTTCATTTTTATTTGGACATTGAAACTCAGTATCTTTTAAGAAAGTTCTTAGCTAAAAGTTCTAAAATTAACAACAGTACAACACCACATTTTAAGCAATTCAAACAAAAACGATGACCACAGTCTTCACAAATCCCCAATGACCATAATCGCCACTTTGAAAAATTGCATTAACTTTTTGGCGCAGCGTTGCAAACTACCACACAATTACGGTACTTATAATATTAATCTTAGATGTTTTTATATCCTTATAAAAAAAATCATAATCGAATGATATATCCCGGGACTATAGATAACATGGACACAATAGAAAAAATACTTATCCAGTTAGAGTAATACATTCATGATTCTGATCAATCAATCAATCATATGAATTCATAGTAATTTCCATAGATGAAATATGAATTGTAATTTCAAAGTTTGAAATTACAATTCATATTTCAAAGTTTGAAATTACAATTCATATTTCATCTATGGAAATTACTATGAATTCATATGATTGATTTCAAAGGAATAAATCGGTCGGTCTATGGAATAATAGGAATTGTTTCCCATGTATTGTACAGATTGTACTCTTTGTATTGTTTATTGCAATTTGCAATCAACACAGAGTACTACTTAATCCTACGTTTTACGATTTTACAAACAAATTACAATAAAATCTTTGTTGACCGGCGGAATGCCGCGGATTTTCCCAAAAAAGTCGATCGGTTAATTATTGTTGTTGAAAATAAACACGTATTTCGTGCGTTCGTAAACTACAAACACAGATTGTGTACTCGTTTTCAGCAAAATGGTTTCCAGCGAAGAAGAATCAGAGCCGAAGCCGGGGGATACAGTTGAATGGGATGTTGACATGGAGATCCAGTTGTTTTACGCCATGGCTAACCACAAACCGGTTGGAATCAATAAGCATTTCCATATGGTCTGCATCTGGGATAAGTTATCCAATTCAATTACAAAGGAAATTTCAACTCAAGATATTTGGAGGCACCTTGATACTCTGTATGATATGGTGTTGTTGGATGACACAGAACCGATACCGTTTCCCAATCACGAAATTTCATATTCGCTTCCGGAAAGTGAATTTGGCGCGTTAATTAAACAAAAGGTTAAGGAGTCCATTCTGGCTGATGATAGTGATGGTGAGTTTTAAAGATTGTAGTAAAAATAATGCAACACACTCATGGCCCCACACTAGGGATTTTCTGTGTGGTGGGTGCCATGGTCAACACACAAAGACAAGCACAACACACCTAGACTGAAAACAGAAATTCAAACTCATCATCTAAATTTCTGCTGTACTGGGATTCAAACCCAGGTACGCAGTTCGGTTTGGTAACCATTACACCACACGGGTCATCAATTATAATTTGTATAGTCTAATTAAATTGATCTGTTCATCTGTATTACTCGTACATTCTGTATTTACTCGTAGTATCATCTAAGCCACCCTAGGCTGGGATTCACTATGTAATGGAAAACTCTGGTATATAAATTCAGTGGTGAAACATCATTAATGCTACTAAGGATTGCATATTTGCATTACTGGGTGAAAGACCTATAGTAATTATTGTGTCACTTCCTCCATGTATGTGTATACCAAATAAATTTGAAAGATTTCCCTTCAATAAGTAAAAAGATTTGTATCTCATCCTCTTGGAGCAGACAACAAGAAACATTGTTAGTTAAAAAATTAAATTTAAATATTTTTGCTATTTGTAGATGGAAGAAGCCCTTCACCAAAGCTTTCAACACCAAGAAGCAACTCTAGAGGAACAGCATCCAAAGATGGTACTCCTAAAGGTATTCACTATTTTTATGTATGTCGGCGAGGCCATGAATCTTTAGTGAAGGTCCAATGACAGACCTCTTTATTACACAACACTCACCCAATGTAGAGGCTGCCATAATTAAGAAATGTCATGAAGAAAAACAAAATATTTCGAATGAGGAATATGTCAATAATGTAGAACAGATTATAATGGATGTGAACAGTAGGAGAACTGGAAATATATACATAATATCATGGAGTAAAGTAAAAGGAATATTATTGAATAACTATTACTGTAGACTACCCCTTCCTCTATATGTACATCAATTTTCTTTATTGTGTCCGGTTACGAACTAGCGATAATTTAAGGAAATAAGTAGTGCTAAGATTGTTTACTAAATAAGACTCAACTAAAAAACAGACGCACTCATAGCCCAGTGGCTTGCGTCGATTCTAAGTGATCGATAAAGTTAAGCAACAGCGGACGCGGTTGATAGTTGGATGGGTGATCTCTAGTGGCAAAAAATTATTGAGCGTTTCCGTGCTTCGGAGGCCACGTAAAGTCGTCGGTCCCCATTGTTATCATGAGGTAACAGTCGTTAAGCCATGTCGGAGGCTCTCGGGTGGTTTGAAAATTTCCAACACTCGGGTTGGCCACTGACCCCTCCACCAATCCGCAATCCGGAGCAGTGTAGTGGAGTATGCTCTAGGCCTCCTCAAGAGGAGAGACCCGTGCCCAGAGTAGGCCATTAATGGGTTGAAGCCAAAAAAAAATAGACCACACAATAATGTAATTTTTAAAACCTACCCTTTGCTTTGGAATACCGTAGCCTTGAAGCATCTTACTTTTGCCTTATAGCCTAAAGCTTTCCTCATGTATGTGGTTATTAGTACAGATAGATAGAAGGAGATTAAAAATTGTTTATTGTAATACAGCAGGCAGAAAAGACAGCTTAAGCGCCCTGGCTACCAAAGCACGGAAAGAGAGTGGCAGCTCTCATGCTTCTACAGACACACCTAGCATCAAATCTGAGAAGGATTATGGTAAGTTCATTCAATGAAGTATTCACTCAGTCCCTCAGAGATGAGACGTGAAAAATGAGACATGCATGATAGAGGATGAATGTTAAGGACCTTTTCACACTGTCACAAACCTTGTGCTATCTTGGCGATAGTGAAATGATAAGCAATATCATGAGATGCAGTTATAGAAAATATCAGACAGATAGTGTCTATGAGAGTTTCTGGTATCGCCAAGATATCTGTTTGCTGCTGCAGTATGGAAAAGTCGTAAAAAGGAAAAAGGACAATGTTGAAATTGTCCTTGAAATACTAAAAATAAATACATAATAATAAATAAAGATTTATGACAAAATTGAAAATATAAGATGGCATTGGATCTTTGGCAAAGGGAGATCTCCCGCCAGGCGAGATGTGTTGCCTGGGAGGCGGCCGAGCCCCAACTGACGTTGTCGGAGCATTCGTATATATACTAGCGATCTTTGAAAACTTCGATAGCGTGATTCAGGGCGCCATGACGTCACCGTGTGACGTGTGTGCGTTGTCGCCACATCACCCCCCTGCTCAGACCGGAGGTCGATACACCTTCTCGATGGTTCAGCCTTCCGTGATCCTCTATCTTCGGTGAGTCGAGATGTGAGGTCGATGTGCCCTGGGATGCCCTCTATCCGCGGTGAGTCGGGATGGGAGGGTGTACGGCTGATGCGGAGGGCGAGCGGTGCGCGCTCAAGCCGTCCGTGTAGCCGTGTGGGCAGTCGCTGGCCGGGTACAGGAAGCGTCGTCCATCGCTGCGATGCGCCCGGTGAGTCAGCGTGGCTGGTGTGCGGTCTGTCGAGAGGTCGCTGCAGTCCGTCGGGTGTGAGCGGAGAGGTGAGGGGGGGAGTGATGCCTGCTGCCGCTATCGGTGCTCAGAAGGGACGTGTTCTTGTCGAGGGTCACCAGTTTGGCAAAGGGAGATCTCCCGCCAGGCGAGGTGTGTTGCCTGGGAGGCGGCCGAGCCCCAACTGTCGTTGTCGGAGCATTCGTATATATACTAGCGATCTTTGAAAACTTCGATAGCGTGATTCAGGGCGCCATAACGTCACCGTGTGACGTGTGTGCGTTGTCGCCACAGATCTCAAAATGTATATTGTTATCTTCTCTAATGAAGCCTCTTTTAATTTTGTTCCAACTGAATTGAGCCATAAATAATAATTAGTAATACTGTATTGCAGATCGGAGACGGGATTCTAGAGATTCTAATGCATCTGGACCTCGGGAAAGTTCCAGTAGTAGGAAATCAACCTCACAAAAGGACAGGTCTTCTAAGGTTAAAGCTGGTTCTTCAGGTGAAATATTTTTTCATTCATATAACTACAAAAGTCGAAAAACAAGTAGATGGGCCACCTGAGTGGTCATCGTTTTTCATAGATATCGGCAACATACTCGTTGTCGATCGGTAGAAAGAGAAAAAACAATACCTGTGGTCCTATTCCTATCAATAAACTAGGCTTCAGGCTATTAACATTATTTTTCTTGCAGCCTGGGATTCACCATCACTGGATGAAGACAGCGGTTCCCGCCGGGGGCGAAGGCGCGCGAACACCTCCACGCCGCCCGCCACCGCCCCAGCGAAGCGCCGGCGCATATGACATTCACACGCTCACTCCTACCGCCAGTTCTTTTGACTACAACACCCGTGGTGGGGGCCTACCGTACAGAGACTCGGGACTGGGACTAAACGGAGAAGAATGCCAGCGGTTACCAAGTTCTTCTCTTAGTGTTTCTGAGTGATGTGGTATTTGTGTAGTGTATGTGTATTTCTTACTGTAAATGGACTCCCTTTGAGAGCAGCAAGTTAGGTTCTTACAGACTGATCTTAATGTGAGTTTCAAAAAAAGTTGTATTTTTAATACTAATTATAGTTAAGGCACTTACTTATTACTTATCAGACAATAATGGTGATATTGATGATAAAATGGATCTATGTTTGCATTGTAGAGATTGTCTACTTTAAAAATGAATGTGCCCCACTGTTTTTGTTACAACTTGTAAGTGGAATTTATTTAATATAACATTGGAATAGAAATGTTTGCCATTTAGACTTAAAACTGATTTAATGTGCCCCCACATTAATTTTTAAAGCAGACAATCTCTTAACTTTTTGGCCCTGAATCTATATGGCCCGTTGGCAGACAAATACTATGAGAGTACATAAAACCAATATAGGATATAGTATTATAAGATATTATTTGTATTAAGACTTAATAAGTATAAGTAATATTTGTTCACACTTGTAAAAAAGTCACTTTTTCACCTTTTTTGTGCTTTTTAGTACTACTCGTATTTATGTTAGTCTGTGCAGATGCCATGATCATAATCGGTCTGGTTTAAGGTCAGTCAGTCACTTGTATTACAAGAATTATAAGTTAAGCAGTACAACAATATTGTCCCCATCTGTGGCAAATTTTAAAGAAAAGTTGGCTTCAACTTTTTTAATTTTGTCAATTATTTTTGTATTTCATCAATTAATACTATGAAATAATATAATATTGTATTTCTAAGATTATTTCAACTTATATTATATAGTAGAGACTCGATTAACCGAACTAATTTTTGTTATTAGGAATTTGAATTTGAATGTATGAAGAAAAGCGATTTTTGTACACAACAGATTGTAACATACGTAATATATAATGTTAAGTAATGTAATTGCAAACAACAAAAATAAATTAAACTTTTTATTAAAAAACCAATGTGTATACAGGATAATTACTAAAATACTGCAACATTATGGGTTAAAGTATTTGGTACATAATTGTTATTTTGACGTGACTTATTTGATGATTGATCGGGGACCGGGGTTTATAGTCCTAAAAAGCGCGAATCCGTATAACTGAGGGCCGGATAAAAGGGTTTCCACTGTATGTGAATATTCCATGATGTTGGTTTGTAGGAAATATGAGGAAGAGTGTGGCTTGTGCACTGATAAACGTAATAAAGAAATTTAAGCCAATATAGTTTTTGTTTTTAAATTGATGACCCTTTTTTTATTGATGCTTGTTTACATTTTATGTAGATATCATTGTGGTGATTTTGTTGTGTTAGGCTACTATCGGTTCCCCCCGGGGGTTGCCCTCCTTGTCGTGGCGGGGGGGCTTAGTAACCGTGGACTGGTCACCCACGGTGAAGCCAGGAGGAAACCAGGGCCGGCCTGTTTAGGCTGCCGGCTGGCCCGAGGAGGGCGCTCTCAGCGGCCTGAATAAGTCCGCTGCTGACGCGCGCGGAGGTGGGACCGCAGAAGAAGAGGAGTGCCGGTATTACGGTGCGCCACTCTCCCTACCCTCTGCGAGCTGGCGGGGCCATTCCATAAATATTTTGCAGTGTCATGGCAGTGTAGTTTATGTATAGTTGAACTTTTTTTATAGGTACCCGCAGAAAAAAAAAACTAAACTGACACGTAAGACTTCACAAATGACAACTGACAATTGAATTCATGACATGACATCCTATCTGACAACGACAACGTCAAATGAAGCGGTATCGCAATTCGCAACGCAAAGTTGATAAAAGTTGTGCCGAGCTGCTGGTTACGGATAACAATATAAATAATTAAGAAATTTATGAAAATGTGATACGTTTTCTTTGTGATAAAGGTATCAAATAGTACAGCTTTCTATACAACAAAGAAATGGCGAACCATTACGAAGTTCCAAGCTGGTGAGAATCAAATGTCGTAACAGATAACCCATGCCGCCATTCCTGAAATAAATACAAATTGTTCATAAGATTGACGTGTGTTTCTGTTGGAATCATTAAATTAATGATTCTACAATAAATATTTGTGATTTATGTCCCAAAATTATATAGTGCACAGTTTAATGTCGGCAACCTCCCAGACATTTATAATTTAACCAGATTTTATTGATGTCCGACTGTTGCCTGTAATTCATAAGTTTATACTAAAAACACTGGCTGGTATTACTAGTTTGTAATTTAGAAAAATGTTGTGGAACATTTTTTCTGGTAGTGAAATTTATACGTGATTTATACCAAAAAATAGTTGGGTTTGGTTAGTCAGGTTCCTGTTTTTATTTACGGGAAAAAGGGACCCCGTGAAGCGTTGTCCTGTGATGTCAGTGACTGAGTCCTATTATTATTAATAAAAGTTCCACTTCACATTAGTTGCTGTCTAGTTGTAGTCACCTTGTACTGAGATAAAACAGTTACTCGATGAAATCTAGTTCTATAATAAGTTGCAAGTTCTATAATAAGTGTTAAGTTTATTAGTCAGCTACTTTCCTACCTTATTTTAAAATTTTATCCATTCATATTTCAGGGCTGGAAAACCCCCTACAGGCCTCCATTTGGATGTATTGAAAGGAGATAAACTCATACAGAAATTGATGCTTGATGAAAAGAAATGTTATTTATTCGGTCGTAACCCTCAGATGAACGACTTTTGTATCGACCATGCGAGCTGTTCACGAGTCCATGCGGCATTTGTTTATCATAAGGACTTGAATAGAGCATTCTTGGTTGATTTGGGAAGTAGTGAGTATCACCCGATGTTATAATTCCTACTAGGTATGCATAAATTTGTTACTAGTTTAAGCTGGACTGTAATTAAATTATTATTAGTGATTATTAGGTGATTTCAGCAAATCACGAAAAGTTAGTAACAAAGAGAGAAAAAAGGTTTATTATGGCAGGCTCATGTGGTCTCAACAAATCATGAAAAATGAAAAGAGAAAATTAAGACTATAAAACTAAACAAAAAACATGTACAAAAACAGGCTCATATCATGTACCTCTTGTTGAGCAATATTATAATATAATGTGTGCATGTTTATTTTTATATTTATTCCTTTCAGTATAAACATAAAAAATATTCTAAGGCATGCAAAATCTTAGTTTTTAGATCTCCAATGTGAAAAGTTTGTACTTCAGCAGGATATTTTTTTAATTTTGACCATTTGACCAAGATAGGAGTCCATCAACCCTTAATTTTAATAAATTTATTAATAAATTAGTTGTAAATGATTCCTCTCAATAAGAGTAACATCAATATACAAATAATTAAAAAATGTCATACTTACAGCTCATGGAACATTCATTGGACAAATGAGATTGGAATCCAATAAGCCAACACAGTTGCCAATTGATTCCACATTTCACTTTGGTGCATCAACTAGAAACTACATCATAAGGTAATATTCATTTAAACAATTTTTAACAACTATTTACAATAAGGTTGAATTTTTACAAGAAATTTTCCTAAAGATTTTGTTTCATTTTAGTTTGGTTTTAATCATTAAATATATAACAATTTGTTATTTGAGTAACATTAACCAAAAATTCAACACTAAAAATCTCACCACGCAATCCATGGAATAAGTCCACAGTTGCAGTAAATTTATTGTAATTTCAGAGAGCGACCAACAGGTAACTCCCGGGGTATAATGGAAGAATTGCCCAACACTGAGACTGAGGGAGCCTTGCTTGGTCTTCCAGAAACACAGACAGAGTTAGATGTGAGAAATACTACTTAATAAACAAATTATTTATTGTAATGATTATGGACTTGAATTGATTTCAATTTTGGCAATGAGAATCATCTTAAAATATTGAAAAATGTAATGTATAAATAGATGTGAACACTCAAGACAAGTGTTTCAGAGATCAAGACTACTTAATATTTTAATAAACATAAACTTATAATAAAATTGAAATTGGCATACCTTCTATCTTCTACATTGAATTTCGATACGCACCCTCAGTGGAAAAAAGCATAAGTCTTCTTACGTTGAATTTTAGTTATTAATATGATTAGAAAGAGGGACAAAAGCTGCATATGCTCAATTTTTTTTCAAAATTTTATCATTAATCTTGCTTGACGGTTTTGTGCAAGAAATCGTAATGTAAATTCCTTTGACTACTTACTGATATTTTAACAGTTATTTTGCTCTCCTGTAAAATTGCAATTGTTATCTTATGCCCTTT
Organism: Thymelicus lineola; assembly: GCA_963932265.1. NCBI lineage: Eukaryota > Metazoa > Arthropoda > Insecta > Lepidoptera > Hesperiidae > Thymelicus > Thymelicus lineola. Next base: position 7,570,169 of record OZ010705.1, on the reverse strand, counting down.
TTCCACTGAAGGTACGAATTATTATAAATTACCATGTTTTGTTTTCAGAATTTAACAGAATTCAACACAGCGCATAACAGAAGGATTTCAATGTTAGGTATATCAACAGATGATGGTAGCGATGTCATGAAGGTAAGTCATTTTTTTAATGAAACTGTTTGGTACAAACAAAAATCTAACAGCAGACACTTAGTAACATTTCCTCATGGTTTAGTTATCAGATCATGCAATTCGTGACGCAATGACAAAACTAATGCCTCAACTCAGAGTCACTAATGCTTACTTAAATCGCTCCTTAGTACAGGATTTGTATGGTGATTCTTTACTAAGGAGCGATTAAAGTAACCGTTAGTGACTCTGAGTTGGGGCGAAGGTCACATAAACTGAAGAATTGCATTTGTGACAACCAACGTAATATGATCTAATGCGTAAGTGACGGATTGCGTTTGTGACATGTAGTGGGACCATTTTGAGGTTGGCGTGCAACTCGGATGGTACAATAGGGATGTTGACACTAATTATAAATTAATATAAATTTATGTCTAAAGTATTAGCGGTAACATTTAAAGGCCTAAAATATGATTCTTTCATCGAAATCAATCACAATAAATTAAATATCATTAATTTCAAATGTTAAAAATTGTACTCACTGTTACGTGACTTCAAACGCCATTTTGAGAATATGACGTCCTGACGTTATATGGAAATTCAACAAACTTCAGTAGACATTATAGTATTGACTATCGGATATTGACGTCACGTGACGTTTTTGGTGGGAAATTTGATAATGATTTTTATTTACCAATTTTTGTTTTTGAATTGAAGATTATTATTTTTATAATATTTTTTTCGTGAATATTGAGGTTCTATCTATAAAATAAAATTGAATCCTAAGAGTAGTCAACATCCCTATTATTTAATATTCTCATTATCTTACAATACATGACTTGGTTTCAGCCTCCAACAGGTACTAAAAGGTCATCGTCCATGCCTGGAGGAGTGGCTAAAAAGCAGAAACGCAACGTCTCCTTCAATGAGGAGGTGGATATCATCAACCCTGAAGACATTGACCCCACGGTGGGCCGGTTCAGAAACCTCGTCAAGTCAACCATCGTTCCTAATGCTAGTAATGCTCCTAAGAAGTTGAAACTTCAGGGACCAGATGAAAGTAAGTGTGGATTAATTTATCTGTTTTGGAGTAGATTTGGGGGCTTTTGAAATATACAAAAAGGTTTTTATTGTAGTTGGATGATATTTGACTTGTACTTCTAATACATATCGACGATTGAAAGGAAAAATTGACTAAGCGACATTGAGCTAACTGTACAGGAGAGCAGTTTCAAGTTGAAATTTTAGACAAAAAATCATAATTTTTTTTTGTAATCCTCCTACCGACGTTATTCTTACTGTTTTGGAATGCTTATTTTATCATCTATATTGTGACATATACGACAACTTTTCTAAAAATTCTACTTTAAACTGCTCTCCTGTAAAGTTAGCTCTATGTCGCCTAGTCAATGTTTCCTTTAAAGTGTCGATATAATCTCAAAATCCACATAGGTATTTTATAATTCCTTTACCACCCATTTTTGATGTTTATCCCTGTTTTCAGGTCAACACCACCACTCGCTCCGTCTGCAAGAGATATCCCGGTCTACTAATCTGTACTCTGACCTGCCCGCACCCAGCTCGCATCTCAGCATCATCGGGGCTAGGTTAGTGGGCTTCATCCTTCTTCGTCATTTCCTCATGATTGATAGTGGTCATCATAATGGCAGTTCAGAATCAATAATATCTGTCTCAAAAAAGTCAACCTTACAGACGATTAAAGGAGGTCAACTGCTGGATATAGGCCTCCCCTAACTTGCGCCACTCTGATCGGTCCTGAGCCTTCTGAATCCAGCGGATGCCACCTGTCTTCTTCAGGTCATCGGTCCATCTGGTCGGGAGGTGTCCTATATCCGTTTAGGAAATCGTATAACAAAGTCTTAGACAACATTAAAACTGTCCGAGCACCTAGCGGGAGGAGGCGGTCATTGATCCCACGGCCGGCACCTGCCGGGCCAGTCGCTCACCAAACACCAACGCAGGCGCACGCTTCACGTGCACTTTATTCTCTTGACGAACGGCTATCGCATTCACTATATTTTATTGTAGTCTATTGTACCAATACATACTTTGAAGAACACTGGAGTTTCACTTCGCTACGAGACACTGGTCCTTCGAGCCGGATATGAACCAGCGACCTATGGAATAAAAAAAGAAAAATATCCAATGAATACACGCTGTAATATAAAGTTGCTAAATTTTAGTATTATTTATGTTACGTGCAGGCTAGGGTTGTCACTACCGAATCCAGCGCCAGACGTGGAGTTGGAAGGTCCGGAGCCACACCTCAGTATACAACCACCCTTACCCAATGCTGGTATGTATACTTACCTTAACACCTTTGTTTTTCAGTACAAACTGGTAGCATTATGGCGATATTGCACTTTTTACCCGACTGCCAAGAATGGGCCCGTATATTTTTCGCGCGTATCTTGTATGTTTGTATGTATGCATGAAATATTCTTTGTCACCTCGTATCTTCCAAACCGCTGAACGGATTTATATAATTAAGATATCGTTAGATTCGTCTTGATAACCCAAGTGTTTTTAGATAAGTGAAATAAAAATAAACAAATATGGTGGCGTGAGATGCCATTGTTTGAAGTATCAAAAAATAAAAATTAATCGAATAATGCAATATGGGTATCAAATTAAAGAGCTCACTTTAAGGATTTCAAAAATGTATATCATGATAGGTTTTTTTGACAGAAAGCGGTTTTTTTATACTAGTTTGTAGCGTATAAGTTAATGCTTGACTAAAATCCCACCTGATGGTAAGTGGCGATGTAGTCTTCGGTGGTAAGGCATACTAACTTCGTAAAAGTCTATTCACTCTTGCATTAAAACACATAAGATATTATGTATATCACGTAATATACATTCGTATAGAAATAGGAAAGGTAACCAGGTTTTTTTTATAATACTAGACATATAAAAGTTGCATCAATAACGGTTTATCTATTTACAGCGGCAGAAGAAGCGGGTCCATCCAGCGAGCCTAAGAAGAAGAAGTACGCGAAGGAGGCCTGGCCTGGCCGCAAACCAGGCCTCATGCCCGGCGTATGAGGCCTGTGGCACACTACTGACTCACTTGAGTGAAGGTAACATGCAGAGACCGAAATTCATACATACTCATACTCACGTTAACACAGAGTATGGATGAGTCGTAGTGTAGCTTATAAATTAAGAGAGATACATTGAGAGGCTTATACACCTTGTGGCTTGTTTTTGAAAGACGTTATGTGAGTTTCACACACGACAGTTCCCTTGGAGAATCTGTGATTAAATATACATATGAACATACGTAGGCTCAATATGTCATCATGTTTCTGAGTTCTAAATTCATAACAGAATTCGTAGTTCGGCTTAATATTTGAAGGACGATAAATTCCCTGATTTGTTTGTTTCTATTTTCTTTATGCAAATTTAATAGTCTGAACAACATAATTAAAAAACAAAAGTGACAAAATCCTGATATCACCTCTCCATATAAACTTAAGCTTAGCAAGTTAACAAGGAAGGCAAGGAACTCAAGTCTAGCAAATTTAACTAATCATTATCATTACGTTCATACATAGAGATGTCAAGTTTTATTGGTAGTCTCATATAATCTCCACAACGCCATCCATTTGTATGAAATTTGCTCTCTGTGTGCTCTTTACTCGTGTGAATTCGGTGAAAGCGCTGTGAACTTTAGTGAAGGATATTATGATTGTTTTGAATTAGGTTTAATGGGTGAGAATGTGGGAACAGTCAAAGTTAAAGTGTTATCCAGAAAGTGAGTTGAAGTCAAGAACTTTATATTTAACTGGACCGCAAGCTTCGAAGAGTTACAATACAGCCGACGTATCTTGGCGCGTCTGAACTTCGCGCAGAAAGCTGCGCAGTAATGGCTCCTGTAAACGCTCATAATTATAATTTGTCAAATTTTACGTGTTTGACAAATTATTTGACAGTTTGTAGTCATGTTTGACATGTTTGTCAAGCAAACTACGTGTTTGGCTGTATGTTTGAAGATTTTGATTGACGGCGTGTTGCCATACGTTTGAAGTTATAATTTGAAGGTGTAGAGTCACGTTTGCCAAACAAACGAACTCGCTCACTGCTTTGAAAGTGAAGTCTTGTTTGACAAACTTGTTGGTATGTGTGCGCTAATGTTTGATGAAAACATACAAACAAAACGTAAAGTTTGACAAATATATTTGATCGTTTTCAGGGCGCTTAACAACTCGGCAACGCTCGGTACGCGGCGTATTATGTCTCAGTCACACGTTAGCATGTACGTGTCGCTATCTCTGTCTTACATGCGCTAAAGTTTGCAAAGTCTATGTTCAGACGCGCCAAGTTACGTCGGCCGTACTGTATCTGAAGACGGATCACGTGATATTGGATGAATATCTGAGCCCTATCATTGGTCGAAAAGTCTTAAGTCAAAGCCTGTGATTGGTCGAAATTGTTTATTCAATGTCACGGGATTCGTATTCTGGTAAGTTCTTGGTTAAAGTTATGGTATAGATAGAGTCTATACTATAGACCAATAGTGAAGTAATCACCAATAATAGATACTAGATAGCTAGTATTATACCAGGATTTCAGTATAAATTCTTACTGCCTAAAACATAAAAAATATCATCCAATGTTAATTTATTCAAAACCTATTGTAGCTAAAGTATAGTTTGTCTCTTTATGGCATATTGTATTTTGAATGCGTAGGTAGATATGGTTAATATTATTTTATGAATAAAAGTCCTATTATCCATATATGGGAAGAGAACACTTTGTACCCTTTTAAGAATAATACACGTCATAATAAAATTATATTAAATGAAACAGTTAATGGTAAGGTTGATTCTGGACCATTGTTTTTGTTCAGGTAATTTAAAGTCTGAGCCATGGTGGATAGAGTAGAAGGGGGCCATCTCATATGAGGGGAAAGATGAAAAAGTGTCCAGCTGTTTACAGAAAATAGAGGTTCCAATAATGGCCATTCGAATGGCACTAGTGTCTGAGAAATAGAGCGATATGAACATAGCTGTTGTAGACGGAGTGAAGTTTGCTGAGTTATGCCACCCGTAATAATGGCGCGTGTCTGAGAAATAGATATTCGAACATAGCTGTTGTAGACCGCACCGCAGCGCCACCTGTAATTGGACGCGTTTTACGAACACTTCAAATACAGAGATGGCCCTCCTATCTTCTATACTCCATGGTCTTAGCAAAGAAAGAGCACGGTTTATAGATTTCATCCTAACTGCCGCACTCAGAGATACTTAACGGTTACTTAAATTAAATCGCTCCTTAGTACACACACACACACACACACACACACACACACACACACACACACACACACACACACACATACACACACACACACACAGACAGACAGACAGACACACACACACACACTTGCGTCTATTAGAAGAATGTTGTATTAAAGAAGAGCGGGAACACTTGCCACAAACATATATTTTTATATGTTTAATAAGTGTTCTCAACCACTGTTTGATTATGTAACTGTAACTTTAATAGACAAATAAAGATTTTTGTATTTTTGTATTTTGTATTTTGTAGTATAGAATTTGTATTGTGATTCTGTAGTAAAGGAGCGATTTAAGTCACCGGTTAGTGACTGATTGCGGCAGTAAGAGTTGCTTGTCATCTAAGGGAAAGTTATGTACTCGTATCAAACTACATTTACTGCCGTTATTATAGACTGCTATAAAATTATAACAATGAAATTAGTTCTGAAATAAAAGTATCGTATTGAAATGTTTAAGGTGTTGTAAATTTAAAGTGTTATAGGAAAAATAATAAAAACATAATTGTTATTGTTTAATTCAAAGTTTTAAATAAAACATTTAATCGTTTTATTTTAAATTTTTGTGTGTTTGGCTCTTTTACCAGGAAAAGCAAAGGACTTAATTCATGCAATCGAAAGAGTTATTCATGCAATCGAAAGCGTATAACTCACAATAACTGTAATGTCTTAATTCTGAACTGTGTAAAGAAGGATATCAAAAAACTGGAATGTACCAACATGTTTTTACATCTCTGTGTTACTCCAGACTATACAAATGTAGACATACATATTTTTTATGTTTGTATAGGACAAGTTTTGTATACACATATAAATAAATTTTGTTAACGAGTCGTTACAAAATATTATGTAACCGCACCAAAATCGTCTAAATATATATGTAATTTTGTACTTTAGCTACTTACAATTACATAATATAAGTTTTAAAATGTGACCCAAATCTTCCTAAACAAACTGAAATTTTAATTAAAAATAATTGTGTAAATAAAAGTTGATATAAAGAGTAAAATGATTTAAAAAAGTTTTAATGAGATGTTGTAAATTTGGTATTTTAAAGTGACTATGAAGCACTTATTTGCTCAAAGTTTTCATTAATTAAAATTTCAGTTCAAAATACAATAATTAAGCCTTAGAATATACCACGACTGAAATACATGAATGAATGTATGTTGTGTATTTTATACAGCAATAATGTGTGGTCTATTGAATCGCAAGTGTAAAATTAAAATTAAGAGCTGTAAATATTATTTACAAATGCAATTTTTTTACTATACCTACCGTTGTTTTATTTTACTACCTATTGTAATTTTATTTTTAACGCTTCACATAGTCTTCAAATAGTCTCATATTTATTCTGTATTCTGAGGCCCCACACTAGGATTCTTGTGTGTCTTGGGTGCTATGGACAACACACAAAGACAACAACACACACTCAGACCGAGAACAGAAATTCAAACTCAAACCGCCTCTCTGGGTATATACCACAGTATTTATTTATTTATTTATTTAAACTTTATTATACCAAAAACAATGTGGTACAAAAGGCGGACTTAATGCTAAAAGCATTCTCTGCCAGTCATCCTTTGGGCAGTGGGAGAACAACGAAGGCGGTCAAATAAATACAGACTAAAATTATGAATTACAACAGAAATGTACAGATAACAATAAACTAACAATGAAATAATAAATTATATAATACAACATAAATACATACTACGTACATATAAAATTAAAGATAATAAGATATACTACAGTAATGTATATTTTTTTTATACCATCATTATATTGAGGAGTTTCTTTAGGCTTTTCTTCTCCTCCACTACAAAGCACCTTCCGAAAAGCCAAAAAATGACGTGCATAATGGTCGTAGCGCACATATCAACTCGGAAAGGGATCGGCACCGGATCGCCTCGCCGTCAACCTAACGTAAGCTCGGCTACGGCTAGGCGACGCCGCGCTTACGGCTCGCCGGCCGCTGGTTGACGGAATGAATGACAGCAGTTCGCCGACGCAGCGGTAGCCGCGGCGCGGGGCGTGCACGAGGAAACGGAAAGTCGACGGATAGCGTACGGTGAGACGTAAGCGCGGGTACGGCAAGTTGTCCACGCACCGTACCGCGGTTCGTGAGCTTGTCTCGAGGCGAGGCGGTTACGTTACGAATCCGATAAGTGTGCTTTACAGTAGGGAGTTTCATACAAAGAATACTGACATGCAAGAGTTGATACGTTTACGTTCCGTTTACGAGTTGATATGTGTGCTATGACCATAAGTGTATCAGTGATACCTATATGAATAAAATATTTTGACTTTGACATCAGAAAGTAGAGATTTCAACGAACCAAAGCGCACCAACATTTTTAAAAAGCATAATTATCTTGATTCTTTCTTTTCTGAATTCTTAATTTTTGATTGAAAATTAGGGTGCTTTTTCGTTATTAAGTCCAAATAAGGTGAAAAAAGAAATATTTACTGACGAGGGTGACATAGTCAAATGTATGACTAAACCCTATTATAAATAAGTTAAGAATAAAAAAAACAGCAAATGAGGATAAATGAACGAATTATTTATGTTACATGCTTGATACATTTATTTATATTATATTATCAATTATTTAATTTGACGTGACGTTTTTATTTACATAAATTTATAATACTTAAAATATTCTATGTTACAAATTACAAACATAACGCTTAACGCACAACAACGGAGAAAGTTTGTTAACCGATTTCAAAAAAAGGAGGAGGTTCTCAATTCGACTGTATTTTTTTTTTATGTTTGTTACCTCAGAACTTTGGACTGGGTGAACCGATTTGGATGATTCTTTTTTTAATCGAAAGCTGGTACTTGTCGTGTGGTCCCACGTAAATTTGAACGAGATCCGACAATGGCATCCATGTCAAAATCATATAAGTCTTAAATTTGCATTAAGTATGTGCGCGATAAATAGACGAATAACTCTATTGAGATATTGGGTTATTGCGATATTTCGCGCCAACCGACTTCGATGATTCTTTTTTTAATCGAAAGCTGGTGCTTGTCGTGTAGTCCCACATAAATTTGAGCGAGATCTGACAATGGAATCCATGTCAAAAGTACAATGTACTTCATTTGAAGTCGGTAATTTTTTTGTAAAAATGTTAGATTATTTTATAAATACCGCGGGCTTAAACATGAAAATCGACTCTAAAGAAGTTAAACTCCAAAAATACGCATTAGTTTTATTCGATTTATTTATTTCCGCTTACCACTTTTTGTACAAACGCCAAAACAATTTATTACGGTAAAAATAACCAAAATACCATACCCAGAAATACCCAGAACCAATCACTGCTGATTCATCTGTGAGATTACAGAATATCGGTAGGTACAGTATAGAATAGTCGGTTTAGTTTCAAAACTTGCGCGGCTTAGGGTAAAGTAAGGTAGGTCGTCTTTCTATCAATAACATTGATTTACGCAATGTAGACTTAAGGCATATCAAAATTTGCATATTGAAGAGGATTTGTAAGTTACCGCGGCTTAGGATTTTGCGTAGGTAGCGCTCTTAGCTTTATTCAAGTACCTACCTGCCTACGTATGATAGGATCACCATTTCTACGTTAGGTAGGTACACAGATTTAAAAAAAGAACCAGACGGATTATCAGCAACAAATTCAATGAAGCACCCATAGTAATGCCAACTCTATTCGTACAAGTATCACACGCACACATTGCCACCATGCTGTTATTAATTGGCCGCGCAGCCGCCATTACCGCGTCGGATTGGTCGGACCGCACTAAAAATTACGCATACATGGTAAGCGGGCGGTGTCACTCTCGATAAGACAAGGTGATGTCTGGTTCTTTTTTAAGTCTGTGGTTAGGTATTGGTTCCATAGTTCTGTGAAAGGGCTCACCCTTAGTAGACCTTTTAACCTTTCTAGTCATAGAAATGGTGAAAAAATCTTAGATAGATAGATAGGATAGATAGATAGATTTCTCTTTAGTTCTGTCATAATTAACTGATCAACAGAACTAATGATCAAACAGTAAAAAAAACTGGGTGTTTTTAGTGGTCCTCTAGTAAAACTAGTAGGACAAAATATAGTAGTTAACTTACACCCCCTGTATTACAAAATATGTTATGTCTATATTGGCCTACACTCATAAAAAATATAAATCCGGCACTGTGTCTATTATGTCTAATTATTATCTTTCTATGGCGACAGTGTCCCCTCAAAGTGAGACGGTTTTTCAACTCGGTTGTCAATATAATAATATGCATAAAAAACGAAAATAACTACTCTTGTTAAATCTTAACAAATTCACCAAGAGTCCGCAATGTATCGTAAAATATGCCCACACTTATTCATAGATATGACGACAAAGTCATCAGGGTGGGGTAAGCCGGTATTAGTCTCGCATTAAGTCATATTGAATAGACCACAGGTTCTCAAACTTATTTTAACCTTTTGAAGATTTAACAATTTTGTAAAGTCCGTCATTGTAGGCTAGTAATGAGTAACTATATACATAATACGTACTTGCTGTTGCCCGCAGCTTTTCATACGGAAATTATGTTTTAACTTATTCAAACTTTTATTCTGTTTTCCCGGGAAACCTTTTAATTTTGCGGGATGAAAAGTTATCTAAAATATGATCCAGGGTATCAGTAACAACTTTACCATTTTCATCGAAATCCGTTTAAGGGTTTTTATGTGATGCTCGGACAGACAGACACTTTGAGTTTTATTATAGTATAGATAATAATATTACATTCCACCCGCGGCATCTCTTCCGAAAGAGTGGTTTCACAATCGCAAACGTCCAAATCATCCCACGGGAACGTATAACCAGGTTAAAATCTACCCTATTTTTAAGTCAGGACATAATATTTTGTCTGTGCGCTAATAAGTTTCATTTTAATCCGCTTAGAGGTTATCGCGTGATGGTAACCCAAACATTGAAACATCTTTACAAACATTCGTATTTATATAATTAGTAAGTTAGTGGGATACAAAACATAAAATAATAATCTTTTTACCATGTGAAAATGAAGTCAACTCAGTTTTATTTAAAATAAAAAATAAACAAACTACAAAAGTAAAAAAAGAAGTTAATGTTTATTTTTGTGTGAACAGCAGCACGCAACGACTAGAATAAGTTCATTATAATTAAATTGCATTAAATTTTACTTTCAAATACCGGCAAAAATCTACGCTTTTATTCAATTAATTCAACTGTTTAACTCCAAATGTTTTTATTACCTTTACCCAAAAAGGTTTTCAAAGCACACAGTCAAAGGGCGGGCGACGACTTTGAGAAAGACTGGAATAGACGGTATTCTCAAGGTGTACCTACGTTCGAGCCTAAGTACCCGTTTGTTACTATAAAATTAATTTGGCAGTAAAAGGGTTCAAGTTAACTAACTGAAATCCAGGATTAAACATTAGGTTGATTAGCATAACCTGGAACGTACAACACAAAGACATATTGCGCTTGTGTACCTACTGACTTATATAAAAAATTTCAGTGACCTCATTCATTAGAAAATGCAAAAACATCACAAAAATCCAATATTTGTCTGCCTTGCCCCACGTGCAAGGCTTTATTTTTTACGGTTTTGAAATCAAATATATCTGAAAGTATATCATTCACGACATTTTATCACTGAATACTTTTTAATTTAAATCACTTAGTTTATCGGTTGACATAATGTTTTATCAATTTCCGTCAAAGTGAAGTTTTAGCCAAACGTTTTAGAATTTGTTACCAGTGCAGTGGCTTCAAGTATAGGTTTTTTTAATAAATCAAAGATCGGTTTAAATCCAAATTGAAAATCGTATTTCTATATGTAATTTATAGTTCTGATTAGAACAATGTTTAAACAATAGGCTAGTTGACAAAATTTGGAAATTAGTTTAAAACTATAGCTTAGCATCTATTTCACCCCAAAAATATATTATTCTAAGAAAAATAAGTCTTTTACATTAGTATTTTGAGTTTTTAGAAATGAACTTGAAATTGACCGCGAAAAAGGCCAAGACTGTCATGGCGTTTTGAATGACGTCACACCTCGCGAAACAGCCGTGTTTGTGTATGACAGTCAATTGTGTTTTTTAATAAATAATGAATTCCTCGTATTATAAATACTGTATAGTGCCCCAATGTAAAAGTACAACGATAAAAACGCCAAACAAATTATTCATATACGTTCCAAACAATAAACAAATACGTAGAAAGTGGTTAAATATGGCAAGGAGGCAAGATGCTCTTACTTTATCAACTGATTCCACAATTTATTTCTGTGAAGATCATTTTGATGTAAGTAATAAACACAACTTGATGTATCTATTTATAAATGTATAGTAAAAGAAATGAATTTTGCAAAATCTACCATAATATACCACACATAACCTATAAAATGTTATGACTTGAGTAGGGTTTTATGATTTATTTGAGTTAAAATATTATTTTCGTTTTATAAAATGTAATAATTCATAATCCATAGCAAATTATATCTGTCTTTCAAGATTAAACTAAAAACGAACTGTATTAATTTAACGAGAATTGCTGAAAACTCTAAATAACCTGTTCATTTTATACGAAAATGACAGCTACAACGTAGTGTTTCGCGAGGTGTGACGTCACGCTTCCATGCGCTTCACTGATTGATGTTTAATGTCACGTGATTAAACGCCTCAATTTGTCGATTTTATTTTCCAAAAATATTATTAATCTTTTATTATTTTAATAGAAAAGCTGCATTTTTGTTTACTAATTATCATGGTTAATCATTAGAAACTCTAAGCCATTCGATTTATTCTTAGTGGAAACAAGCCTATTGAAGTACTATTACTTCGTATAGAACAGACACCCCAAACATCGAATCGGGGAAATGTATTGCAGCCAGGTGGCTTACTTCATTCACTCACTCACTTGTCACTCGCCTGCAAACTGAACAAACTGAAAAAAAGCCGCCTTGCGTGATAAGAACCTGTAAAAAAAACAAAAAATAAGATGGTATTACCTACTTATCATCAGTATGAAAACAATATACTAACTTAAATCAACTAAAACTAATTTATTTCAATTATTGTGTAATGTTCCCGCCATTTTTGAATGAAATGCAAATAAATTTACTTGAATTGAATTGAATTGAAAAAATCATGGCGGGCTTACACACTTGGCAAGCCGTAAGCGTGTTAATGTTAATGGACAAATAAATAAGCCCGATAAGAATGACTATAGTACCTACCACCATTTCTTCTCCTCCATGACAAAGTACCTTTCCCAAATGGTGGTAGATTACATTAAAACTTGTATCAGTGTATCAGTGATCTATTTATCTATTCTATTCTACTAAAATTCAAGGGGTTGGAGAGATACGAACACGGTGACCTGGTGACGAGTCTCCATCCTAACATTTTAATAGACTGAATAAAAAAATACAAGTTCAGAATTTACTTTTATTAGATACTAAAAAGGAATTTACGCAGGAAACCTTTGCGAAAATAACACACAGCGAAAGGCAATATGCACTTAAATTATATTATTTAACATCAAAGCAAAACGTAATATACAGGGTGTCCCGTAAGTAATGAAACAACCGTACATAAAAAACGCATGTAAAAAAACATAGATGGCAGATAGCTTAAGGGTTGACCTACCATATGTTAAAAAATTACCTTATTGTTAGTTTTACTAACAAGATTTTGACCTTTTTAAAAAAAAATCGAAAATCTCCTCCTTTGTGGACTCAACAAGAAAAAGTAGGGTAAAGGATCCAAATTTCTGAAAGGAGAACCCCAGTTTCCATAGAAACTCAGGCCCAAGTAGACAAGACTGGAAATTGGCTGTTAATTAGATTATTGCAAAAAGTTCAATTTCTCCAATTTTCACGGCTGCCAGCATTGGCCAACTAAGGAAATCCTAGAACGAATCACCTTAATTATAGGTTATGATTATGTCATACTCGTGTCACAGTGCTATTTAATATGTATGTTACACTTACGTTGGCGGGTGTCTATTATAATATCTACTACTTCAACGGTTTTCACCCAAAACGAATGTCATAAAAAGGTTGTATAATAAAAGCTATTGCATATTTCAAGAGATTTTATTAGTTATCATTATAATATATTAATATTTCGTGTAGTTGTGCAGGAGGCGTTATATTTCGTTAGTACCTTGCCCAATCAAGATACCATAATATACTCATTGTAAGTATGGCCACAGCAACTTCCTGATCTTCTAAAGATGTATAGGGTACGTTATCCAGTGTTCAGGACTTATTCTGAACCTTTGTCAGTCACAAAACAGGCGATTAAGGAGTGCATATTCATATAGTATTGGTTTGCAAGAAATTGTAGCGAAACTGCGAAACACATTCACCAAAACACAAGTACGAAAGCGAATACAATAGAAAATTAAAATCACTGTGTACGTGTCGATGAGTTTCAATAGTAATTAATAGGACTCCAAATACGCTGAAAATATTTGATAGTAAAAATATACAAGAACACGCGTAGAAAGATGAAAGATCGATGACAAATATGACAATACAGTGGTGTTATTTATAAATACTATGGTTACCAAAATGACATTATTAGAGATTACATCATCATTGTTGTCAATCGATTAATCGATGTCAAAATATTCGAAATGTAATTTAATAATATTAGCGTAACGAATGAATGGTAATTATAATATATTACATAGTTTTGATTTATATGGAATACGAAAATATGTAAAAAATAAATTAATATTATAATTATAATCACTAAATAATACATAAAATATATTATTATGTTCCAACAATCGATCATTATCAATCGATTCAATCGATTATAAAATCGTATGTAATGAGGTAAATACTGTGAAAACTTTTTTGCATTATTTTGTTCATTTGGCAAGAGCAGCTGAAGCTAAGATTTAAATATGTTTATCTTATAAATAACACGAATTTTTTGGTATATAGTTTACTCTTGTCTAGTCCGATGTTCTAGCACAGATTACATATGGTTCGGGGCCGAAAATTGGGGATCGCCTTTAAAAAAAGGTCCAAATATCGAAAACGGTAACACTTTTACTAAAGTAATTTTTTGAATGGTAGGTCAACCGTCAAGTTATCTGCCATTAAGGTTCGACGACCCGTGTGGCGCAATGGTTACCACGCTGGATCGCTGCGCCAAGGGTCCTGGGTTCGATTCCCAGCGAGGCGGAAATTTGGATGATGAGTTTGAATTTCTGTTCTCGGTCTGGGTGTAAGTGTCCTTGTCTTGTGTGTTGTCCATGGCACCCACGACACAGGGAAACCTAGTGTGGGGCTATGAGTGTGAAGCGTTATTTATTTATTTATTTTATTTATTTATCTACGGTCGATCCACTACTTACGGAACATCCTGTATATTCCCATAATAATAATGTCATGAAAATTCTCTCCGCTTCGAACGTAACTTGCACTAATGAGATCATAATTTTCCATTGCACCCCCTGTACCGCTGTTTCACGTTGTATTAACAACGTTAACTAAATGAGTTATGAGGTGGCAACAGGTGTCTCCCCCATTGCCCCCCATTGTCGCCCCCTTTTCAACCCCATGTACAGTGTATAGTATGGTAAGTGACGGTCTTCTACAATAGTTTATTTATTTATTTATTGGATCAAACCACATACTGTATTTATACAATTCAAGCGGTTATTATACATAAAAATACCATTAATGCTAAGTGACAGTACAATTACGGGTGATGACGACATGCAGTAATTACTAGATTAGAGCGAATAACAAAAAAAATATGATAAAATGTAAAAATTTGTAAAAGATTTCATAAATGGTAAAATATAAAATTGTTATATAAAAATAGCTTAAAATTTCATCTATAAAATCAACAGACAAACAAGCACATAAGTTACATAAAAGTCAATAATTTTTGACAAAAAATAACCAACTTCAAAAAGGATAACTCAAAAACTACTCGTCAGATCTCACTCAAATTTAAGTGGGACTACATGACAAGCACCAGCTTTCGATTAAAAAAGGAATCATTAAAATCGGTTCACCCAGTCAAAAGTTCTGAGGTAACAAACATAAAAAATACCTCCTCCTTTTATGAAGTCGGTTAAAAAAGGAAGACGTGAACATGCTTACGTAGGTAAGTAGTTATCGCCATTTATTTTGTCTTTAATTATAGCATAATGATTTGGCTGGTCTGATGGTTACGTTGATGGTAATATTAAGTACATACTACAAGTTATTATGAATACTTTATAGAGCTTAATTAATTTGACTAAGGTATACAAACCGTGACCGCTAGTGGCAAAAAAATCTTGAGCGTTTCCGTACTTCGGAGGGCACGTGAAGCCGTCGGTCCCAGTTGTTATCATAAGATAACAGTCGTCAAGCCATGTCGGAGGCCCTCGGGCGGTTTGAAAACTTCCGACACTCGGGTTGGCTACTGACCCCTCCACCAATCCGCACTGGAGCAGCGTGGTGGAGTATGCTCTAGGCCTCCTCAAGAGGAGAGGCCCGTGGCCAGTAGTGGGCCATTAATGGATTGAAGCCAACATACAAACCGTAAAATATCAATTATAAGTGTTTAGTTGTTTAGTTACTGGAAGGCTATAGCAGTAATGTTTGTAATTATTATTATTATTATTAATTATGTACAGGCGAGGGAGCAAAGTATTCTAGCTAGGCCACAGGTGTCGACGGAGTAGAATCGCTTATTACAATTTCTTTAGTGTTGTAATTTCCAGACTGTTGTATTTTCTCGGTACTGTTAAATACTAATATTATATTACATAAGATTGAAATAATTTTACCTCTATACATTACCACTAATAATTAATTAATATTGAAACTAATATAACTATAATAATAATAACATTAATAATCTCTCATGAAATTCATTTAATGAAATTATACGTTTGCAAAGCTTTTGAAACAAAGCGCAGTCTAGAATAGAGTTTTGTATAAAATATTCTAGATTGCGTTAATATATTCATAACAAAATTATTGATAAAGTGTTAAATTTATAAAAGTCTAATGCAATGAACTATTAATTATACTAACGTACAATACGTACATAAGTGCTACGGCGTAGCTTTGTGACTACGAGCTGCTACGCCGTAGACATCAAAGTATAGCGTCTACAATTTGGTCTCCTTTTATTAAAGGAATATAATTCTTAATTATAGCCCACGTTAAATAGCTTTTATTATGGCGTTCTCTAGTAAGAAAGGTTAGGATATATGGCTGCTATGAACTGAAAGAATATACTGAGAGTGAGACCAAATTATTGTAGACATATAAATTAAGAATTAAAGTAGGAAAAAATAATAAAGCTTTTGCGAATATGAGTAAGTACTTTGGATTTTTTTTAAAAGGCAGTAACTACATGAAGGCAACAAATATTATTTGTATGAATTTTAAAATACTTACCTACATCGTAACCCAGTCACTTTTTTGTTTCAGGGTATAATTAATTATTCCAAACTTAAACATTTATTGATGAAAATGGAGTGCAAAAAACAACCCTTACCCTTTGTTGAGAGCCATTAACAGAATTTATAGCCCTGAACCTTTATTTATTTTCTTACGTTCTTAGTATTGTTGTTCGAACTATAAGCTTAAAGGAACCATGAACTTAAAAAACTGCAATAAATGGATTTATATTCACTTAAAATAAGTTATTTATTTAGTTGACACCAATCTCATATAACGTTACCAACATAATAGCAAAATGTGAAACACATTATAAATTGAGATGATGTCTAAGATGGTAAAGCAATCCCTAATACAGCTGTACGTAAATACATTTAGAGCCTCTGCACACGGCGTATTTTTCACGCCTAAAACGCGATCGTACAAGGAAAAGGCTTGTCCGCCTCGTCATTTGCAGCGCGGAAAATGCGTAGATAAATAGACGCGTTTTCGTCGGATGCGCTTCAAAAACGCGCTGTGTTCAAAGGCTTTTACGTACAGAGTAGGATGCCTCTTCACTGTACTATTTAGTGTGTGTGTGTGTGTGTTAAAATGATTGATGACGCTTGATGCTTTACGTAAAGTGGTCCATAGACG
This sequence comes from Thymelicus lineola, assembly GCA_963932265.1. Lineage (NCBI taxonomy): Eukaryota > Metazoa > Arthropoda > Insecta > Lepidoptera > Hesperiidae > Thymelicus > Thymelicus lineola. The sequence continues at coordinate 7,552,676 of OZ010705.1, read as the reverse complement.
ATCACATGTATTCAATGATACTAGGTGTATGAGGTATCTATACTAACATTATAAAGAGGAAAGATTTGATTGTTTGTTTGCATTGAATAGGCTCCGAAACTACCGAACCGATTTGAAAAATTCTTTCACTGTTGGGAAGCTACACTATCCCCGGGTGACATAGGCTATATTATATTGTTTTTACTTTTTTTTTTTGATGCGAAGTGAGGGCAATTTCCTAGTATTATATAAAAAGAGATAGATATGATGAGTGTGTAGAAATTGAATCAATCTAATGCAACCACTTGTCGTATTTTCATTCTGACATGGCGCATAAAATGCGTTATAGAGTAATCGATCAGAAGTGTGATTGTAGCCACAATATTCAACATATTATACATCGTTATTCTTAGTATATATGAAACCTGAAAGTAGTTTTTGGATACCATACACGATCAAGTAAGTGTACTTGTCAAATTTGCAGTTTGACTTGACGTGCCATCCAGTGTACATGAGATAACTATATGGCCAGATAGCTTACCGTGGCCATACACGATCAAGTATACTGGATGCCACGTCAAGTCCGCTTGACGTTTGATTAAGTACACATGATCGTGTATGGCCTTCATAACTGAATCGATTGCAATAATTAGTACATCGTGTTATATTTTGTCCTAAAAATATTTAAAAAATGTTACAAGTTGGACACCCAATGTAAAACATCGTTATTACAGTATTATGACAGTCTAAAGCCTGCAAGTGTGATGAGAAATGTTGTTACCACATTATTTAGTTGCAATCGCTGTGTGTTGTTGTGTACTGTACTGTGCAACGTTATCAATGACCACGGCGGGCGCGTATCGACGCGGGCCGCATGCTCTGTGACCATGTTTATGCGGGGACTACGGAGCAAGAACACAAGCTGTAACTTTCTGAGTTTTCAAGATACAATCACGGACGTGAAAATAAACTATGGGTGCCTCACTGAATTTGTTGTTGACATTCCGTCGGTTCTTTTTTTTAAGTCTGGATACAACTTTGAAATTTTTATCTAGATTGTTTAGACAAAAATATTTAACATGTATGTCGGACTTTGTATATACAAAGAATAACGTTGTATATTATCAAGACATGTCGTAGCGGATCAAAAACTGAATCTCATGATGCATGAACATAACACATCTATAGTAAAATATCTTTGCATCCGTGTGAAGAGGAGAAGTTCGGCTGTAAATGTATGTCATACTCATACTGCATGATCAATGAATGATCATTCATCATCAATACTGAATGATCATTGATCATATTGATCGTCTGGGGACTTAAGTTTAAGGGAACTAACTTAATAAAAGCCTATTCACTCTTTTCTTGCCGACTCCAGTGTGATTCTTGCTGACTCCACTTTTTTATGCACTACTTAACTACAAACTTAAATCGAGTACTCATAGCTATTTACATCATTTCAGCCTGTAACCCTTTATCTAAAGGGTAATTACCCTTTAGAAAGGACACAACTAAATTGGCTAATCTTATAAAGGAGTTATTGTTTAGCTGTACGCTAACAGATGGAATGTAGTTAGGAATTAAAATTAATTTGCGTGACTGTAGCCAACAAAGCTATCTAAAGACAAAGTTATGTTTCCAAATTCCAGGAATGTTATTAATTAGATTTAAATGTTACCGTTGTTGTGCGTGGGGTGCTTTTTAATATATTATCAAAATTATAATCCCTCTACTCATTGACACCATGCACCCCACGCTTTTATTACAATTACACGATTCTTAATTCAAATTTATTTTCTATTCTTTAGTTAGATTTTATATAAAAGCGTGTTTTTTAGTTTTTTTTTATTAAACTATTATTTATTTTTTCATTTTTAGTTTGATTTTTTGAAATGAAAATTAGTTTTTTTTATTTATTTATTTCTTTTTTCTTTAAATATTGAATGTCATCGGTCCTCGATAAGTCGACGAAGTTTGAAAGAAATCTGAGCGTTTGAAGTGGGTCAAAATCAAGTCCAAAAGAGTCGGTTACAAGTTACAAACAAACATACATACAGATGAAGCTAATATAAAGCGTGTAAGAAATCATTACCAGCTGATTCTACAGCAAAAAAGATGATACTTCTTTGTCCAACTTTTTTCACAGCCCTTTTGGCTTCATCATCGTAAAAAAGGCTGTAAGATCGATAATAGGGATGTTGACACTAAGTATAAATTAATATAAATTTATGTATAAAATATTAGTGGTAATATTTAAAGGCCTAAAATATGATTCTTTTATTGAAATCAATCACAATAAATTAAATATCATTAATTTAAAATGTTAAAAATTGTACTCACTGACACGTGACCTCAAACGCCATTTTGAGAATATGACGTCATTGTTCCTATTTTATGTGGAAATTCAACAAACTTCAGTAGACAGTATTGAATATCGGATATTGACGTCACGTGACGTTTTTGGTGGGAAATTTGATAATTTGATAATGAATTTTATATATCAATTTTTGTTTTTAAATTGAAGATTATTATTTTTATAATATTTTTTTCGTGAATATTGAGGTTCTATCTGTAAAATAAAATTGAATCCTAAAATTAGTCAACATCCCTATTTAACGACAAACGTTTGCTTTACGGTAAAACTAGCGGCATTGGAGTCGAGAGTCAATATTGAGTTTGCAGCCACGAGGCATTTGTTTGTCCCGGTACTCCAGGTAGCGAGATGCCCCTAGCATAGGGGTTCTATTAATTCATTTTCAAAGAGCCATATGGCGCAGTGCCCATAATACTGGTAGGATAAATATGATTACAAACTAAAAACTACAAACGAGCTGATGATTCACCTGATGCTTGGATGCTACCGTCACTTATTGACAACAGCAAAGGCATCGCTGAGGCGTTGCCTACCGACAAGGACAGAAGAAAACCTGGTTCCCAGTCAGCACCTCCAAAGGCATTATGTTGCCGACTAAGAAAGAAAGGAGGGAATGAAAGAAATGCCTCAATAGTCGCCAGCCGGGATACGAGTAGTTTGGCGGCCGACTCAAACGAGCGGTAGCTAGCGTAGCGGGGATTCACGGAAAGACGCTTATATCGACGCTTGAAAGGAAAAATTGACTAAGCGACATTGAGCTAACTTTACAGGAGAGCAGTTTAAAGTTGGAATTCTTAGAAAAAAATCATATATTTTTTTGTAATCCTCCTACCGATGTTATTCTTACTGTTTTGGAATCCTTATTTTATCATTTATATTGTGGCATAAACAACAACTTTTCTAAAAATTCTACTTTAAACTGCTCTTCTGTAAAGTTAGCTCAATGTCGCTTAATCAAATTTTCCTTTCAAGCGTCGATATCTACCAGTAGTTACCAGTAATTTAATATTATTATGATTTAATAATAATATAGATAATTTTGTGAGCGTTATCAATACTATAATAAAAATCAAAGTGTATGTCTGTCTGTCCGGGCATCACATAAAAACCCTTGAACGGATTTCGATGAAAATTGGTAAAGTTGTTACTGATACCCTGGGTCATATTTTAGACAACTTTTCATCCCGGAAAATTAACAGGTTTCCCGGGAAAACAGGATAAAAGTTTGAATAAGTTAAACATAATTTCCATACGCAAAGCTGCGGGCAACAGCTAGTTATTTTTGAAAGCGAAGTATTTTTTTTAGAAAAAGATTTTAACACTGCCTCCCTTTGTAGATATTTCCAGAAGTCAGTCAATACCTAGTTTCAGTCCGCCAATTACAAAGTGCTAGTAAAGTTTAGAAGCCGCCAACAATCTCAGCAGATCGAAACACCTAGAACATTGTTCGAGCAACTTATCCTTTAATTTAGAACTTTCCGTTCCGCCTCCAATACACTCTGACTTATTACTGTTACCATAACTATTACTTTCTATTAGGACTTATCCTATATAAAACTGTGGCGAAAGTCCATTCCCGCTTCAATCGTTATTTTTCCGGACCGTGTTTTATTTCGAAAACAATTCGTCCTTAACCTATAATTTTTAATACAGAATTCTCAATGACCTATGTATGTGAGAGCAAGCCGTAAGGTTATTTACTTCTTTGACTAATTACCATGTGATATTCTATAATAAAATTAAGCTCAAAATATTTTTGACGTACAACTACTCCTATATCATAATTGATTATTTAATGTTACGAATATTTAAATTTCACTACGTGACACGTGCAGCCTGCTCGCCATAAAAATAAAATATACAAACGTTTTTAAGCTTCATTTTAAAAATATATTAAAGTTTTTAAAAACAGAACACGTCTCATGAATAGGGATTACACAGAAACCCTACAATAGTAAACTTTTTAATAAAACTAACGACAGCGCATCGCATAAATCCTCATTCCTTCATCGGGGACTAAATCAGTCATTTCATATCTGTAACTCTGCAACAAGATGAGTACAGCAGTCCCACTGGGTTTATTGAATTCAATCTAAAGTATTATATTTAAATAATAATTTAAAATAATTCTGTAACTTATGTTAACCACAGACGATAGTACATATTTTATAATAACACTCAAATTGTATGATAGTATAGATATCTACGTCTTTAAATATGATAGAATTAAGGTAATTTATTTTCCTGTCTTTACATGTTCGTTTGGGAGCTAAACCCTCCACCAAGCCACATTGAAGAGCGACGTATTCCTCAATATCCGACTATGATGCCAAAATAACTCTTTTCATTTTTCATAATTCACCAAATGTGATTTATGAAAAGAGACGTTAGAAGCGTCATAATACTCATGATTCTCTACTATTATGCTATCTGATGTCACACTAAATTCGTTATAAGTACAAAATGTCTTTTCTAGAAGGACAAAATAACCTTATTGAAAAAAAATCAAAGATGTTGGGCATCATGACCAAAGGCTCGATTAGCATATTTAAAAGGTGTATTGGAGATTTAGTTCACTTGCAGAAATAATGCTCTGAAGTGCGTCACGACGACATTAATTATGTTTATGACTAGCTAACCCTGCAGACGTTGTTCTACAACATATAAACTTTTATTCCCTATTTCACCCCCTTGGGGATTGAATTTTGAAAAATCCTTAGTGGATGTCTACGTCATAAGAGGGATATGTGTCCGAAATTTTAAGTTTCTAGCTCTAAGGGTTTGGCCTGTGCGTTGATACATCAGTCGACCACTTTTGCCTTTTATATATATATATAGATTACAGTCATGTTTTAATCTGTATAATTATAAATACGTGCGTGATAGATTGATAGATGTCAATAATTCTGATGAATTCAATCTAAATTAATTCTACCGTACCAATTTCGGGTAAAGGGGTTTCGTTAAATCAATATCTAAATACCTTTAAAGGTAAAGGACCCAATGAAATGGGTGAGTACGACGATCGACAGGTCCTTTTGAAAAGGGTCGCGGAGACAGGTACATAAGTAGGTAACGATTTGGCTTACCGCGCCTAGGATTAGGGATTTGACGTGTCACATATGTACCTATATGCATAGATGTCGTACATGTTTCAACTCACTAAAAATATATATTAGATGTGAATATCCTATTAATATTATAAATGCGAAAAATTGTGAAGATGTTTGGATGTTTGTTATTCAATCACGTCACAACTATTTACCGATTTGGCTGAAATTTGGAATGAAGATAGCCTATCTATAGGTATATCCAGGGATTAACACATAGGCTACTTTTGATCCCAGAAAAGTTGAGAGTTCACGCGGGTTTTGTAAAAAATCCATCTCTACCGCGGGCGAAGCAAAAGCAAAAGCTAGTTTTTATATAATATTTTTGATTTAATATTATTGGTTCGTATTAAAAGGTATTTTTTAAATCCATTGTAATAAAAGCGCTCATAGCCCGGCGACTTGCATCGATCCTAAGTGATTTATTTCTTTAAATTTTACTGACCACAAAATCACGGTACAATTATCGAGCTTACCTAATGGTTAAATGCATTATGCTTGTATCGATTCTAAGTAATAACGGGTGCGGTCGGTATTTAGATATGTGACTGCTAGTACCAAAAATTTCTTAAGCACTTCCGTGCTTCGGGGGGCACTTGAAGCTGTCAGTCCCAGTTGTTATTGTAAGCTAAGCCATGTCGGAGACCTTTGGACTGCATGAAAATTTCCGATACTTTGGTCACGGTTGGCCATTTACTCCTCCACCAATCCGCACTTGAGCAGTCTGGTGGAGTATACTCTAGGCCTCCTCAAGAGAAGAGACTCTTTTAGGAGTTCTATATTATATAGCATCCCGGGTAGTAGGTAAATACTTAGGTTTAGGCTATTGTGATTAAATTGGAAAAGGATTCGCAGTTGCTGATATCCATGAGCGATGAAAGCCACTTAACATCAGGTGGATCGTCAGCTCGTTTGCCGGCTATTTTCATAAAAAAACAATGAAGTCGAAATACGTACCTATAGCAAGGAATGAGCTGGAATAAACTTTCCTAAGAACAGCTAAAGGAAAAACTTAATATTTTCATCTAGTTTCTTAGAAGCTAAGTTAAATTAAATATTCTACGTTTTACTAAAAATATACAACAACAAGACGTCATCATTAATTGACTGAACGTAGGCCGACACGTGCCGTAGTTACTCGAATAAAAAAATAAAAAACATTATTCCAGAGAGAAAATTCTTTAGTATTTTCGTGCTAAATCATTTCCAACCTTATCGCATTTGGAAGGAAGTTAAAAATCTTTTGTCACGTTATAAAACGTTAACTTGTTGCTGTAATCCGCTTATGTGTCGCTAAATGTTATCAGCCTTCGTTTACATGCCGAATTCGTTCTACGCTCTACTCCCACGACACCGCTGAAGTCTTGGTACCGAGATTGCTTAATAATTGACTGAAATTCGTACTTAATTATCTCATTACATAATGCTCTCACGTTTCCACGTATGTTTCCCTGGTGGCAATGATTTATTATTTTCTACGTTAAAATACGTTTAGTAATTTTGTTAGCTTATTTTAGATATTAGGGTTCTGTCACATCACCACAATGACGTAAACAATAAGTGATGTGACAGAACATGAATAAAAAAATCAGTGGCACTCCAAGAATGCCAACAGAAGTGAAAACTTGAATAATCTAACATTTTAACAAAAAAATAACCGACTTCAAATGAAGCACATTGTACTTTTGACATAGATACCATTGTCAGATCTCGCTCAAATTTATGTGGGACTACGCGACAAGCACCAGCTTTCAATTAAAAAAAGAATCATCGAAATCGGTTGGCGCGATACTGAGTTATTCGTCCATTTATCGCGCACATACTTATAGCAAATTTAAGACTTATATGATTTTGACATGGATGCCATTGTCAGATCTCGTTAAAATGTATGTGGGACCACACGACAAGCACCAGCTTTCGATTAAAAAATAATCATCCAAATCGGTTCACTCAGTCCAAAGTTATGAGGTAACAAACATAAAAAAAAGAAATACAGTCGAATTGAGAATCTCCTCCTTTTTTTGAAGTCGGTTAAAAATTTCGTGTATATTTTTTAAATTATATTTAACTTATTTAATTAACAATTTTTATTTAACACATTAAATTATGTACATACTTATATACCTACAGAGGTGACGGTTATGGTAACATTGTCGCGAGTTCAATGGTTTTTTCCCATCTCAAAAATGTCCAACGCGCTTAAAGTTTTCACTGCAAAAATACGCACTACACACACGTACACACACACACACACACACACACACACACACGCACGCACACACGTCACACACACACACACACACACACACAAGGATTCCCTATCTCGCGGGTGCCAAGCACAGTACACAGTGACAAGAACACACACCCAGACTGAGAACAGAAATTCAAACTCATCATTCAAACCATCTCGCTGAGAATCGAACCCAGAACCAACACAGATCGTCAACCAGAAGCAACACGGGTCGTCAAAAAATGAATGTACAAGTTTTTATATGATTAAGAACTCAGAAACATAAAAAAGTTTAGCTCATTGCGCTCACAAAACATTTTTATACTAACTCCTGTGACGTACAGTTAATATACACGTCCAGTCACAGGTTGACAGGCTTGTTAATCTTACTTTAGACACACGCACCTGTCTCTATGTCCTCTGTCTCCCTAGTACACAAACAAGAACCATCAAAACGTTTTATCGCGCTCTTTTACATCGAAGGAAAGTTTTCTTTATTGGCATAGGCGACAGTGTCACTTGCCATCGTAGCTGACTCGCTCGTTTACTAACAATTTACATAAAAAAGTAACAAATTTATTAAGCCTGAAATTCACAATGTACAAAGTTTTCAAACCCTGCCATTACCTCCCCTGTGGCCTAACTGGATAAGGCTCGGTCGCTCGTACCGAAGATTGTGGGTTCGAGTCCCACCAGGGGCAAATACAAATAAAAATCATGTAACTTTTTGTTTCTATACTTTATTTCTATATAACTACAAATATTATGAGAATGTTTTTGACCCTTTAGAATAATAACTATACTCAAAATTATCTAAGAACGCATTAATGATAGCTGCCATTTATTAATATGAACCAACCTTGTACGTACGTCTTTGAGCAAAATGGAATAATTATTTAATTAACATGAATAGTTGGATACTTTACGAACAAAGGATTTTGCCAAAATTTGTTAAAAATCTCTATTCGTTTTGTATCGTATTCGTATTGACGTTATTTATAAATCATATTAAACGTTATAATCTAGTAAAAATCCCATCACATCATAATTTATGCAAAATTGAATAAAAAAATAAGGTGTCAAATCAATGTTATATGAAGATGCCAAAATCTACACTGACGTTAAGTGATGTGACGGCATGAAACCACTTATAAAATCATAATAATCGATACATTACTATAATCGAAACTTAAAATAAAAATGAATTTGTTTTATTTCTTTCTTTGTGTTTAACAATTAAACAATTTAATTTCTTCTCTTCTATAAGAACATGACCAAAAGTGTTTATTACGATAATCTCTAACCGCAGCCATTTGAACTGATTAAAATACGGTTAGAATATTCATTATTCAACCGAAACCCAAATTTCATACGCTGGATGCGGCGCGTACGAATTAACAGTGAGTTTTTTAGGAAAAAAAAAATTATTATAGTCGTAAATACATAATTATTGAGCGTATAGTAAAGTAACTTAAGTAGCTCAATGGAGGCAGTATCATTCCAGTTACTTGTGGATATCTAAATGTTTCGGTTTTTAGAATTTACAATTTAATTATTGAATCGATTAGAAAGTCTTACAATTTTGAATCGATTTGTTGCAAAAATTGGTTCTTTCGTGAATCGATTTTTTTGCACATCTCTAGTGTCACTGCGATGACAAACGACAAATATGCATTCTTAGTTCGTGGGGACTATAGTGTTCCACTACGCTAAAATATTTTCCGATGAGAATAACAGATCAGTGTTTTTGTGTTGACGTTGACGTTGATGTGCCATCTTTACATATTATCTTAAAATTGTATGTAAAAAGTGGAAATGGACTTTATCAATGGACCGAATGTGTCTAATGTATTGTTTTAGTGGTCTCAAACCACCTTCGGATTGCTGCCTTTCAAATGAAACTATTTTGAGGCATATTTGTTGAATGGTTTCGGTCGTTTTATTTATCTATTTAGATTCATTTACAAAATTTCATGTAATACAAACTTATAAAACTAAACTAGGCCTTATAATTAAATAGCATGCAATTTTAATTACAAATGAGCACAACAGACATTAAAGAATTGCATAAACATTAAAAAAGCTTGTCTTTAAAGGACATCCGTATATTTTTTTGTGTTTTACTCCTATAAGTATATGTAGATAAAAATATATCAGATTAGAAACTCGATGCGGCTTACGCACTCGAGTGTTAGGTACAAAGAAAATGAGGTTTTAGTGAAAACAAAGTAAATTAATACAGTCGAATTGAATACCTCCTCCTTTTTTGAAGTCGAGGAGGAGGTTCTCAATTCGATTGTATTTATTTTTATGTGTGTTAACATAATATCTTAATGGGTGTACCAGTTTTAATGTAAAATTTTAATTTTAATACTCCAAAGCTGGTGCTTGTCATGTGGTCCCATTTAAAGTGAAAGAGATTTTACGAGTAGATTTTGAGTTATGCCTAATTTTGAAATCGGTTATTTTTTGTCAAGCATTACTTATCGGTTAGTTACCTCTAACAAACTCTTTCTGATGGTCTGGGGGCTCCTCTCACAATGTGAGGAGTACAGACTACAGCGAGCCTATTATGAACTTTTAAAAAACCATTCATATTCCAGGCAAGTCATTTCTCGGGCTTTGAACAACGTATGGCTAAAAAGTATCACGTGATCGCTTTGGTAACACGAATTTGAGGTTTACACTACACACCCTAGTTCACCATCATCAGACCTTAGTTCACCATCATCACACTGGCCAACTGCTAATCCCCAGACTTTACACATCTTTGAGAGCTTGTTGTATGGAGAACTTTCAAGTGCGGTTTCGCCACTACATTTTCCTTCATCAAAGAAAATATGAATTAATTTCTAGCGATACGTATTTCAATAATTTTTCCTCGTACGTAATTAACTACTCAAAATTGAAGTGTTTACTTTAATTTACTTTGTTTTCACTAAAACCCCATTTTCTTTGTAACACTCGAGTGTATAAGCCGCACCGAGTTTCTGATAGAAAATAAAAGATAGATCGAACCTCTAAAAATACAGTCAAATCCCCTGACTGACGTGTCCTAAGCCCTCGGCCTTTGTTAAAAATTCCAACAGGAAAATTTTCACAGAACTCAACAGGCTACGGGCCTACGGATTAACTCGGAAAGGGAACTCAGATTTCAGATTTTTGGGAATACGTTTTCTATTGCGGTGATGTATCTGTACCTATCAATCTTGTGATAGATAAATTGATATTGGAAAATTATATCATTTTGATTGTTAGTTACACGACAGCAAATATTTCTTTGTAAACTATTTACTGAATATTATACAAGAATTAATAAATTAACAGTATATTAAATTATTATTTGTTATTTGTATTATACAAAATGCAAATTTTTGTATAATTGTATCAAACATTTGTCGAAAAAAACACCATTAGTTTTTCTTTAATATAAAGTAGGTATACCTATTTTCTGATTCAGACAAAACCTCAATACATGTATGTGATGCTAACAGTGTAATCTTGAGCAAGTAGTATTTAATCTTTAATCTTCTTTATACGCATGAATATTCAAATATTATCTCTTGCTGAAAATTTATAACTGTAATTATTTACCTCAGATTAAAGAAATAAAAGGCAGATATATTCATTCAACTAAAATGTAAAGCTACCAAAGCAAATACAAACTAAAAAAGCAAATACAAACCTGATTCAGTACTAAAGAAAGCGTCAAATAGCTTTCATGTCACAATTGTCAAAATTTATAAAATAATTTTCTCAGATAAAATGCCGTCTTGCAATTTTAAAACCTGCTAAAGTTGTTCCCAAAATCAAGCAAAAGAAGATTAGATATCTTTTCACAGGTAACTGTTCATTATTTTATTATTTATATATAATAATATTTTTGAGGTGCGCTCGGAACACAAAACCTCGACAATTATTCAATTTTATACCAGCTTTATATGAAAATCGATTACCCTAAATTAGGGGAAATATGCATGGGTTATTTGAACACTGATCGATTATAAATTTATATCAAAAAAAATATTTTAAAAGTAAATTGTTGTATTTATTTAAATCTAAAAATGAGGAAATGCAGCCAATGCATAAATACCAGTCGCTGGGTTATTTATTACAAACATAAGATAGATTGTAAAAAAGTTTAGAGGGATAAAATAAGGATTTTAACATAGGTAAACCTGGTTGATTGAAAATATCACGTTTGCCTACGATAAAATGCACGATTGAAAGAAAGTATTGTATTCTATTTTAGTTCCTGTTTAGCCAACTCAATAAATTATTTTATTTTGCAGATTGCCGACAAATGCTATTATACGAGATAAATGGGATTTTATTATTCCTCAAAGTAGGCAACATAATGATTGGCAATCCAAATTTTGCTTTGTTTATTCATTGCATTTTAATGAAGATGACGTATATTATATATATTTCATGTATTTTAATAATAATAAATGTATTAAAATTTTAATATTTTTCAATGAAAAATAACTACCCAAAAGAGAAAAAACCATAAATTAAAACAATTCAACATATTAAGTACTGTATATTAAAAAAACCTTTGACATATTTAATATCTATATTTTTTGATAATTTATAATTTGATAAATAAATTTGCCAATTTAATTTTGCATAATATTTCATGTCGAAAATATGGCAAAAAATATTTAAGTACTAAATAGCGGGAGATTGCGACTTTTTGTTTTCAATGTGGCAACTTACACACACAAAGAAGTATGTGTCTCTACGATGCCACTGCTAGTTGTCAATATGGTTGTCATGCACACATAGTAAAAAAGCGGCTTCACGTCATTCGTTGCATTTCTTTGCGAAAGTTATATCTGCCTTTTATTTCTTTAATCTGAGTTATTTACCTACCTGAATTTACATCACATCTTGTTTACTATTATTTTCCCAGCTACTCATTAAGATTGGGGTCAATAGCCTTACGGCGACGTTAAACCTGACTATCGATTCATGTCATTTTAGCTAAGATCGAGTTAAAACGCGCACTACTTGATTAATTATTCAAAATTTCAAACGACTTTCACACCTCAGTGACAACGCTTGACGTTTATTTTATACAATGAATTTAATATTCATCTGAATTCTCCGTTAATTAATGGTGGAGTTAGAATTTCTGACGTGCGGTTTAAACGTCAGGTTTTGCTATTATAATTTTGAACAAATGGTCTTTTGAAAACTCCTTGACATTGACTACATACAGATACTAATTACACACACACTTTATTTCTCCCAGATTTTCTTTTTTAAAAACCTTTCTGTTTCTGGTATGAAATGAAAAAGTTAAATGAAAACCTGTGTTACTCGCTCATCCAGCAAGACAACACAATGAATCATTTTAACATATTTTTTTACGACTTACAAAACAAAAATATGGTATAAATATTATTTTTCAACGATAAAGTACCGAAATACTGACAAGATCAAAAAGCACTTGTTTGCAAGGGTCAAATTTCTCTGGTCTCGTCTAAAGGGCTGTCGTTGGTACTCAACAAAACTCGACAAAGGCTCTACCACTTCAAGGCTCCTTCATTTTGTCGAACAAGCACAGATTTGTATTAAATCAAATAATGGTGGCGCAATAAAAATATACTTTGCTTGACGTTGTTTGACAGATATGAAACAGTCTGAAATTGTAGTTTGCTTTGAAGAGCTATGTCAGATGTCTGGTAGGTGCCCTAAAAATTTTGATGATCAACAGTGAGTGAAGAAATCGGCGATTTTTAGATACCAATAAAATCTAAAGTATAAAGCTATGCAATTGAAACTTTTTATGTTTAACTAAGAAATCGCCCTCGCTTCGGGAAAAATAGTAAAAAAAATAATTAAATAGCCTTAAATAGCCGGAGATAGTGTAGCTTCTCAACAGTGAAATAATTTTTCAAATCGGTGGCAAACAAACAATCAAATCTTTCCTCTTTATAATATTATATTATATGTTTAATAAGTCCACTATTGACATCATATCCGGTGATTTTTTTTATCTGGTAGGTATAATCCAACCCAAATTATGAGGGTTCAAAAAAACGACGAAGCGCTTTTAGAAAAGATTGGTAACTTGCGTTTCGTTTGGCTTGTGTTGGCGGGCGCACGACCAAGCCCCCAGATAATGCTGGACCACCGTTTGAAGGGTGGTGGGTTCGATTTTCAGCGAGCCAAAAATTTGAATAATATTTAAATTTCTGTTTTCGGTCTTTATGTATTCTTCTTGTCTTTGTATGTTGTCGTTGGCACCCACGACACGGAATCATAATGTGGCTATAAAAATGTATAGCGTTATTAAAAAAGGGTTGAGAACACCTGAAACAACTTCAAAATTGTAATAGTATCACTATCGTTTGTGATATGGTAACCCTAAACGATCTGACGTTTTCAAAGCCTATCAAAGCCACGATCAAAGCCTAAAATTGTTTAGCGTGTAATGCGCGCTATTCCCGGCATTTCACTATGCGACAGGGTTTTGTATGGCCGACAAAGGCGACCAACGTTTCAGTACAAAGTTGACGTGAACGTGAATAAGCCTAGTGATTAATATTGGAACGAAGTTCCTTATCGCGCGTTGTGAAAGGGGGCTAGATGGAAAATTACGACACTTTTTGATTCTTACGAATGACGACACTTTTTTTGAAGTGATTCAGAGAGCGTTTTACAGAGATGGCGCTGTATAACAAAACAATACTTAAATCGAAAGGAACTTCGTTCCATACGGGTGTCCCTTGACACCTCTCATGTTTTTTTATAACATACATATCAATTGCTATGGCGGTATTTGTTGAACTTGCTTTTGATATTCGAATATTAACGTCATACGCATCAAAAGGCGTCGGAGGTCATGTGACAATGATTATTATATTTAAACATTTTAAATTAATTGTATTTGAGTCTAACTCAAATAATAATATTTTAGGTGTTTAAATAAGATATTACTGTTAATGCTCTAGGTACTCATAAAATAAACGACAGTTTTACAGCGGCAAAGTTAAGTTTGTTACTGAATTATTTGTTATGTTCGGTTATGTAAGTTTGTACAAAACCTTCGGTGCCCAAAAATTCGCATTTGACCGGGATCTTTTTTAATTACTTATTCTCAAGTCCACGCAGACGAAGTCACGGGTAGGAGCTAGTCATAAATAAATGTATAATATATTAATTAACAGTTTCTGTCAACGTTTCTATGTAAAACAGGTGTATAAAAGTACTTATGTGTTGTTATTCCACACACGTCTGCTAGGTAGATATATGATCCAATTACCATGCAAAGAAAAATCCGAGCACCTGGTTTGTTCTGAGAATATTACATAATATTTCGTGATCCTCTTCAATGAAGACATTAAACACCCACGGCTGAGTAGGGTGGCCATATCTAGTGGCGTGTAAATATTTTGTTAGGTCTGTTTTGGACGGCTTCTGCTCCTGGAATAGGATGTCTGGATATAAGTCATTGCTTGAGTACATTCCCACTTGGTTTTAAGAAGAGATGGAAGAATTACGTTTTTTTTATGGAAATAGCCGGCTAACAAGCTGACGATCCACCTGATGATAAGTGGCTATTGTCGCCCATGGACATCAGCAACACCAAAGGCATCACTGATGCGTTGCCGGCCAATAACAGAGAAGAAAAAGAAAGAAAGAAGGCACGTTCTTTAACCATCATCATCATTATAATCATCACAAACCTTAATTGCTACATTGTTTAGCTCGAATTTTATTCATAATTTGAGAGCCATTATAGGCCCAAGTCTACCACGCTGACCAACTGCAGATTGGCAGACTTCACACACCTTTACATTCTTGACACTTTCACACTATGGAGAACTCTAAGGTGTGTCGGTTTCCTCACGATGTACCTTGACCAAAGCAAGTGATGCTTAACTTCTGATAGTTACGCACATAATTAATATTGAAAATTAAGAGATGCGTGTAGTATTCCTACTCAGGCTCCCGTATACCTACAAGAGACCAACGTTAGTATATTATAATTTCTGTAATATATCTATTTATATAAGATATATGAAAGGCAAAAGTGGTCGACCAAACCCTTAGGGCTAGAAACTTAAAATTTCGCACACGTATTCCTCTTATGACGTAGGCATCCACTAAGGAAGGATTTTTCAAAATTTAACCCCCAAGGGGGTGAAATAGGGGACAAATATGATCAGCATAATTTCCGCGTACGAAGCTGCGGGCAACAGCGAGTACTATGTTATATGAATAATAAATGAATAAATTTTTTAATCATGGTCACCCTACAAGAAGACCATAACACTGTATTGATGGTATTGACAGACTATAGTCCAAGAGCTAGTGAACCCTCCGAGTAACGGTCTTCCTGTAAGGCTAGAAATTTGTACACTTATGATTTATAGCATGCTAAGGGCAATAGCCATGACCTGCCAGGCGTCAACCCTGCACGTCATCAGCCCCTTTATTTTTTAAATTGTAAAATATATAAAGAAAAAAAACTTGTTCCTGTAAGCTTAAAAAGTTAATAGGGTGTAGTTTATTTATTGTAAATCTTGTAAAAAAATTGACAGGCGATTACAATGAGCAAAAGTATGTGACAGGTGAATTGAAAGGTGCACATTTGATGAGGTAAAATAAACTTTCTCCTGTATAGTTCAAACTTGGATATGTTTTTGAGTAAACGTTTTAGAATAAATATGTACAATGACAGGCGATTTTGAATAGCATAAGACCTTGACAGGCGAGAGAAAAGCTGCTAAGGGCGTGCGAGTAAGAGGTGTTACGTGAACGCCTTTAAAGTGCGAGTGACATGAAATAAAAATAAAAATGATAAATTCATTATATTTTATTGGTTTTAATGTAATCTACATTAGTTTTTACATTAATTTTCTTAGTATCAGTATCAGTAAACTCTTGTAAAAGTATATCATAAATTTTAGTAGAAGAAAGAACCGTATTCCCCTCAAACCAATTGAAATCGTAATGACCATCAATTAAGTTCCAACCGTTATTTTCAGGGGTAAGAATTGTTGGTTCCTTTAAATGATAATTTCGCTATATATTTGTAATAACTACGAGTATGCATTTCTTAATAATTGTTGTTGCAGTTCGCGTTGGCACGGATATAGATTTGATGAATCATAACTTCTTAGTCTTTTCATGAATATTTTAGGATTACTTGTGTTATATATGTAGCAAAGAACTTTTCATAACGCGCATCATTTAATTTTGAACATTTCGAACCGTACATTTGGCATCTGGGGGCACAGCCGCACGGCCGTACCATCTTTTTCTCGAAGCAGTTCAGGCCATTTTCGAACCCCTAAAACTTCGTTATGGATAAAGCTAGAAGCCTGAATTTTCAGTCACCAAGCAGGCATTGTATGTATATTTCAAATTTCAATCAATTTGAACCAGTAGTTTAAGAATTATAACTTGTCAAAGTTTCTTAATTTCGTCACTCACTGACCGATCATCAAAACTCTAAGGCACTTCTAGCAGACATAGAAACTTCAAATTTAGAACACAGTTAGGGTTTAGTGTATAAATCAAGGAAAATCTAAAATATTTTGCAATTTCAGTCCAGTTTTCTAGATACACTAACTGCATAATTAACTTTGGGATCCCATATAAATGTAAAGCATTACAAAATTACATTTGCAGTTAACGAATCAGTGTACCTGTATTATGTAGTATAATATAATGCCCCCAGATGGGATAATAGGTGTAGATAGGTACCTAGATATTATTATGATCAAAGAAATGTAAAAGCAAAAATGGGACATGTCTTATGAAGTTGTACCAAAATCCCGCAAAATACTGAGTAGACTAAATTGCCCGAAATTGTTGGTATTCAAGAAGTAAAAGGTGTTGGAAAGGCAAAAAAGGAGGATTAACTACAAAAAGAAATGAGATGCCATCAAAAACATAACTTGTAAAAAAACCAAGTCTCGCAACTCAGTTCTACCGTAAAAATTTGTGAGATCCATGTAATGCCAAGTCGGTTAATTTATTCAGTCACTACTTAAGGGTCCTTCTGTCTTAAGTTATTACGTAATTAGCTAACCTAACAACATTCTTATTGGTTTATTAAGATATTTTTTATATTTTTCTATTTTCAGAAGAGTAAAAGATTATTGAAGAGTCAGATGATGATAAAAACAGTAGTAGGTAGTGAAGTGTCGGATAATGATGAAAAAAATTAATGTAAAAACTAATGTAGATTACATTAAAACCAATGAAATATATTATATTTATCATTTTTATTTTTATTTCATGTCACTCGCACTTTAAAGGCGTTCACGTAACACCTCTTACTCGCACGCCCTTAGCAGCTTTTCCCTCGCCTGTCAAGGTCTTATGCTATTCAAAATCGCCTGTCATTGTACATATTTATTCTAAAACGTTTACTCAAAAACAAAATCCAAGTTTGAACTATACAGGAGGAAAAAAATTATTTTACCTCATCAAATGTGCACCTTTCAATTCACCTGTCACATACTTTTGCTCATTGTAATCGCCTGTCAATTTTTTTACAAGATTTACAATAAATAAGCTACACCCTATTAAATTTTTAAGCTTACAGGAACAAGTTTTTTTTCTTTATATATTTTACAATTTAAAAAATAAAGGGGCTGATGACGTGCAGGGTTGACGCCTGGCAGGTCATGGCTATTGCCCTTAGCATGCTATAAATCATAAGTGTACAAATTTCTAGCCTTACAGGAAGACCGTTACTCGGAGGGTTCACTAGCTCTCCAGCTACTATACTTTACTGCTCACCTGCACGCGTCTTTTATAATATAGTCTTATGGCTCATCAATGAAAAACAATTACCTACGCACATTAAATGCGTAATAAATGATCTTTATGACAGTAATATTCGATCGAAGCGTTCATATCTTCGTGGCGTAATGTATACTTTGTAAGCGAACAGATAATAATTTTGGTTAATAGAGTAGCTAGTTTCGAACAACGATAATAGATGGCGTTACTGTTTCTGAATCACGTTGTTGAAGTTTTTGAAGTGAAACTTCTTTAGAATCGTTGTGATTTCAAACCAGATGCAACGGAAAAAACGACAGGTAAGAGACACAATACAAAAATGTGTGGGATGAAGCCAGGAAAGTATGAGACAGAAATATTCGTCAGTTAAAATAAATAAAAACGACATCGCGACAGTAAAAATGCTAAGTTGTATTCAAAGATGGCGCGAGGAATAAGATAGAAGATTCGTTTTATTGCTAGATAGATGGCGCTAGCTGCTCATTTTACTCTTCATATTATGTTAAGAGATGGCGTTAGTTACCACTGTTTTCTTTTTCTTATGTTCGTGGTTATCTTTTAAAAAGTGCTAAGTTGTATTCATAGATGGCGCGAGGAACAAGGTAGAAGATTCGATTTATTGCTTTTTCATCTCATTATCTTGAAACCAAAATTTTGGAAAGTTTCACTTCTACCACGTGTGAATTGCACACATTTTAATTTTTTTGTTTTGTTTACATTTATTTTGCTTTGATCGTGAATACCTTATACCTTGGACCTCCCAGACATTTTTTAATTCCCTACGATAAATGAGGGGTGTTATAAGTCTGACGTATCTGTATATCTATATCTGTGTATCTGCATGTCTGTCTGTGGCATCGTAGCTCCCAAACGGATGAACCTATTTTAAGTTAGTTTTTTTTTTGTTTAAAAGTTGACTTAATTGAGAGTGTTCTAAGTTATGTTTAGAGTAAATCAAACTGTCGGGATTTTCGTAAATATTATTTTAAAATTATATCAAAATGGATATTGGCGCTCATCGAATAAAGAAAAATGTTACTCGTTAGGATTCACAATTCAAATCCCTATGGCATTCGGAGTATAATACAGTGTTGCCAAGTTAGCCACTTTTTGGCTAGATCTGGCTACATATTTAGCCACAATTTGAGCAACTCATGACTTGACAAGCTAGCGAGATAGATAGCGAGTAGAGAGATCAAGCCAAAAAGTGCCTAACTTGGCAACATTGAATCTTCCGCTTACAACTGATGTTGACATTGTATTTTTTAATGTATATCTGCAAACTAGATTGTAGTTAAAATTGAGGATTAAAATTTAAGATAACAACAACATATCTGTACCAATTTTATTGCAAATAAACATTTATTATTATCCGCACAGTATGGCATGCGGGTTCTAACGACCAAAGATAAATTATATGGGTACTAGCTTTCTGCCTCCGGCTTTTCACGTATAATAAATACTCTGTATTTTATTCCAGATCATGGTCTGTTTGTTTGCTAAATTTCATGAAAATTCGTTCAGCAGTTTTTGTGTGAGAGAGTAACAAAAATCCATATAAACTTTCATATTCACATCAAAATTTCCGAATCTTTTAAAATGTACTTGTATCTTTGTTCATCAATAATGCAGTTACATCTACTGTAGTACTGATCTCTTATCGGCGCTTTGCAAGCATAGGCTATAGAAACGTTATGGAGGCCATACACGATCAAGTGTACTCAAGCCCGCGGTATAGCTACATATTTGGCCATATAGCTATCTCATGGACACTGGATGCCGCATCAAGTCACACTGGCAATTTGACAAGTCAAACTGCAAACTTGACAAGTACACTTGATCGTGTATGGTCACCATTAGGGTGCTTTTCCACCAGAGATGTGCTATGTCACGTTGCTATGGATACGTTTGATATCCACCAATTCTTATTCGTTGGTGGAAATCAATCAATTTATTGAACCAGTCATATTTACTGGATTTCACATCTTCGCAGCATAGCTGCATAGCACATCTCTGGTGGAAAAGCACCCTTAGACTAGTAGTTTAGACAGTAAGTACATTTTGTATATGATAGTAGGTTAGGTTAGTTTCTTGCTAATGTACCACCATCAAGGTGGTACACTCCAAGGCCTTGTGATATGACGCCAGACTATTCCAATCATCTAGAAACACTAGGAAATGATAAATTGCTGATGTGCACGAAAGGGTGCGGTGATTACCTAATTCACCGTTCTGTAGTAATCAGGATCAGGTAGTACACAGTAGTAAGTCGATGTCAGCCGGTATCTGATCATTAATATTAATTTTATTTAGTAACAGAAGCTTTATGTAAATATTCAATTGGTTACTCTTTTATTAGGGTCTATTCACACGAATAACAGCATCACGTTGTCGGGAAACGACGTAAGTGGGAGTATATTTGTATTTTATTTATTGAAATTTATGTCATCTTACAATAGGGATAAAACAAAGGGCAAAGTTAATGCCTAATAGCATTGTCCACTTTTAACCCTGGGTGGATGTGGAAAGGACTGGTGGCAGGTATTAAAACTCCAAAGAATGAAAGTATTTTTTATTCCACCGTACGTCAAAATGCCAAAGCCTCGATGTTCACACTACTGCTTGCATGAATAGGGATGTTGACTAATTTTAGGATTCAATTTAATTTTATAGATAGAACCTTAATATTCATGAAAAAAATATTATAAAAATAATAATCTTCAATTTAAAAACAAAAATTGATAAATAAAAATCATTATCAAATTTCCCACCAAAAACGTCACGTGACGTCACTAAACGATATTCAATACTATCTGTCTGCTGAAGTTAGCTAAATTTGCATATAAAATACTTTCAATGACGTCATAAGCTCAAAATGGCGTTTGAGGTCACGTGACAGTGAGTACAATTTTTAAAATTTTAAATTAATGATATTTAATTTATTGTGATTGATTTCGATAAAAGAATCATATTTTAGGCTTTTAAATGTTACCACTAGTATTTTAGACAAAAATTTATAGTAATTTATAATTAGTGTAAACATTCCTATTCGTCGTAGCTTTGTCGTATTGAAAAAGTGAAGGCATAGGATTACTCGTATGTGGCTGACCGCTTTTTACAGCCAATTTACATGAAAAGTACTTGACCAAATAATTTGAAATTTAGTACTGATGCACTTTTTTGTGAACAACAAAATTTTGAGATTTTTTTAACGAAATCAAACTACTGAGGCTAGAATTTTGAAAAAAAAAATACAGAAAATAGTTCTTGACTTATGTACCTATTACAGGAAAACCTATAAGAAGTATCTGGTCTTAAAAATATGACAAAAATAAATAAAACATAAAAATAACGCTATATACATAATCAACGTACGGAACCCTCTCCACGCGAGATTAACTCGCACTTATCTGGTTTTATTTTATTAAAACGATTTAATAAACTTAATTGTCTTAGGTATTATTCTACCCAGTATACCATCACAGCAATAGATGAATTTCATGAGTAGACACATCTATTTATCTGTATTTTTGAAATGCAATTTCTAACCCCACTCAAACTTCGCAAACGAATAGGGACTATCCCCCAATTGGCCCTCTAATTCAGTTGGAGCAGAAATTTCTTCAGCAAGTAATTCCCAACCGCAAATTGAATTCTAGGAAGAGAGTCTAGGAAGCAACCACTCTGCGCTAATTTGTTTGCATACCTATCTATAAACAAATGTGCGGTAACGAAGTTGATGTATGAGTTAGTATATTTAGGTTAGGCGTTTTTTAAAGTTGATTAAGATCTCTCGCGTAAAACTTCTTTTCCCTGTCACTAAAAAACTAAAATACAACTAACGTAAAGTCTAATCGTCTTCAGTAAAGATATCAAGAGTGTTTTTAATGCTGGTCATACACGATTAAGTATACTCGTCAAGTTTGCAGCGGACTTGACGCGGCATCCAGTAAACTTGACGGTGTATGGTCACGGTATGGCTATCTGGCCATATAGCTATCTCATGCAAACTGGATACCGCATCAAGTCAAACTGCAAACTTGACAAGTATACTTGATCGTGTATGGCCAGCTTTAGTTAGCGGCCAAGTGTTACACATCGAGCAAAAGAACGCTCAATCATGAAAGCCGTATGGCGTCTTTCCTGAATTTTGCATTATTACTAGTATCTACCTACTTTGGGTACATATTTTGAAGCATAAAAGTGCTTATTTATTATGCGTTAACAGATAGTCTGAGGAGTTTGCTACCGCCTCCACTCTGAGCCAAAAATCTAATTGCCTCTCCAGGGCTAATACATTAATTGGATTTGCCCCTACCTGGGCCAAAAGTGCACGCCTATGAGGCCTTGGCCTGGACTTACTTACCTACCTAACTATCGATAAACTGCTTGTAAAATCGATATTATTAACGAGTTCCAGTCATGACAGTGTTTGATGTGTGCATCTGGACTGAGGGCCCACTTTTTCTTTTTTGGCGTAGCGAATTGAAATTTATAGAGGATTTAGTTAAAATTAGTTAAAACTTAACGCAAACACTCATAAATTTCTTAAACGTAAATTAAAGATGTTATGGGCAAATGTTTTGGGCCCTCAGTTCAGATGCCTACAGAAAAAGGCATGGTACAAATCTCAGAAAGTACTACCTATGTTTCAATAATTTTTATTCTAGAATTTAGTTAAGAATTTCTTAAAATGATTTATGTCATTTTCAACTGGCTAGAGAGTAATATTACAGATTTATCGCAGTTTTACTTGGGCCCTCAATCCAGACGTTTATGAACTGAGGGCCCAGGCGAAACATAGGTTTAAAAGAAGAAATACACAAATCTGCCTTGAATACCCTCTAGATAACATCCCTAGGAATTAGTTAAAAAAGAAAATAGTGAAAAAAAAGTAACGGCTGAAAGGTAAAACGGATTCGAGTTTTCGGATAACGTCTGATCTGAGGGCCCAATATTTTCGGCTTTATCGACTAAGTGCAACCTCTTAGTTTGAAATAAATTAGCTGAAAAGTTTTTACTAATTTTTAACTAAAATCTTACATACGGTTTTTTGTTCAGAATGCCATAATTTATGAGAAAATTAACTTTACATTTTTAATAGGAAAAAATTTTGTAGGGTAACCATGATTCCAGATTTTTTTTACTTAAAAATAAGTTACTACTTGACCACAATCCCACCTGATGGTAAGTGAAGATGTGGTCCAGGATAGTGAGCGCACTAACTTAATAAAAGCCTATTCATTCTTTTCTTCAAAACATCCACATCATAGGTGGACGGGAATGCAGATGCAGGCAAGCTATTCCAGTCCTTCGCGGTGCGCATAATGACGATGAAAACCACAATTGAAGAAAGAAAGAAAACATTTTTATTCAGACTAAATACAACGAACGAGGTGCTGCGAAGCTAACCAAGTGACAAAAAAATTGGTGTCGCTATGTTATTGGGGCCTTAGCTTGGGGACCGCGGAGACGCCCGAACCACCACGGAGATCGCCATCAGGTCCCCTCATCCGGTCGCCAACCGGCATGATGGAGCCATCTCAGGATTTTACGCAGATGGCAGTACCACTACTTAGCCCCCAACTGTCTACGGTCAGCCAGCGGTACACCGCACCTGTACACGACCGTCGGCGGTCCCTTTCCCTCACCGGAACTCTCAAAGAATTCGGGAGGGAACAGGGGGTAGCGTAGAAATATCTTCTCGTATGTATGTAGGTAGGTGTAGACCGTGGTCGGCAAGCTACAGCGATCCAAAATGGAATTATGGTTACCCTACAAAATTTTTCCCTACTAAAACTTGTAAAGTTCATTTTCTTATAAAGTATGGCATTTTGAATCAAAAACTGTATGTAAAATTTTAGTTAAAAATTAGTAAAAACTTGTCAGCTAATTTATTTCAAACTAAGAGGTTGCACTTAGTCGATAAAACCGAAAATATTGGGCCCTCAGATCAGACGTTATCTGAAAATTCGAATCCGTTTTACCTTTCAGCCGTTACTTTTTTTTCACTATTTTCTTTTTTAACTAATTCATAAGGATGTTATCTAGGGGGTATTCAAGGTAGATTTGTGTATTTCTTCTTTTAAACCTATGATTCGCCTGGGCCCTCAGTTCATAAACGTCTGGATTGAGGGCCCAAGTAAAACTGCGATAAATCTGTAATGTTACTCTCTAGCCAGTTGAGAATGACATAAATCATTTTAAGAAATTCTTAACTAAATTCTAGAATAAAAATTATTGAAACAGATGTAGTACTTTCTGAGATTTATACCATGCCTTTTTCTATAGGCATCTGAACTGAGGGCCCAAAACATTTGCCCATAACATCTTTAATTTACGTTTAAGAAATTTATGAGTGTTTGCGTTAAGTTTTAACTAATTTTAACTAAATCCTCTATAAATTTCAATTCGCTACGCCAAAAATAAAAAAGTGGGCCCTCAGTCCAGATGCACACGTGTTTGATAGCCAGCTATCCCTTTGATTGTCGCTTGCTAATGATATCGTACCTACATCAAAACATCAAAGCTGAATTCTGCTCCTTAGAGATTCTCAATCTTTCGCCACAAAACCACAAATCTAAATTTAAACCATTACGTACTTAGTTATTCTGGAAAATTAAACTAATCTTCAAATAATTCGACTAAATAATGTAAAGGGAATTTCAGATGAATACATTGAGGTAACTGGTGCCTTACCATGAACTCTAATAAAACGTGACATGTTCAGGACAGGTCAGCTTGTAGCTAAAACCTGACAGGCGTGTATTTCGTACCATGAACATTCACCTGATGGCCTGCAATGCCTCTACTTCTGTCCGGCATCTTAGTCTATGACCTGCGCGGTACAACGTAGTGTTTAAGTACTCTGTGCACGGTACAAAATTTGTTTTACTTAGTTCGGAAATAGAGCGTTTTATCGGTTTACCGGTTTTCAAATTAATGCGTAATATTGATGTTTTAAAAAATTTAAAATAACAATCTCAATCGAAGATTTTGAGATTTGTTATAGAAACTTAACGGTCGTTATTTATTAAACTTAAAAACCGTTCGTTCTCTAAGATTACCAAAAAAATTATCGCTATGTGATGCCTTCATTTTTGAACGTAATCTTACAACACTTGACACTTGACACAGTGACATGTCCAAATGTCTAATAAAATGTGTGATTTAGGAGCGATAATTTAAAATTGTTAAGTGCAATTTTGAATTTTTAACGTATTTTCAAAGAAATGAAAGATATTTATTTTGTGATGGTGGTGCATTTTCATTTTCATGAATGCCTGTAGGTCATGTACAAGTCGAGGCGGATATTTACCTACTGTAATAATATGTAATTTATGTTGAATTGGGTTGGAGATGGGAACTTGAGTAAGAAAGTTGTTGAAGCCGTGTCAGTGTACGGCTACATAAGAAGTAAATGCGTTCGATGACGAGCACCCAGCGATCAAAGGGGTCCACTGGAGACATGAGGGCGGAGGCGCTCGAGGACGAGCGCACGTCAGGATAGCCGTGCCGGCGAGCGATCTCTTTGGTTCTACAACGATCGATTGATACAGATGCTGATGATGTCATACGAGAAGAGTTATGAAGAAAAACTAAATATTTAGAATATGGACTATGTCACTTTATTTAAAACATTATACCTAATACGTACATAGGATATTCTAATTCTATCATTGATCACGGAGTAGTAGAGATTGTTATCGATGTAAACGTTAGGATAACTGAAAATATACTTATCTTGGTGCAAAGCAAACGGAATATTATTGAATAACCATTATCATATAATACCTTTTCTTCCACATTTATAAAAATATATGGTATATGTTTATAAAAATATACTATAGTAATATAAATAATAAATAATTAGACCTTTTTATTTCTTAAATAGAAAATTCAATTTACAATTTCATAACGACTAAAAAGCATGCAATGCAATCTATATTCTATACAAATAATAAAACTGAAGAATCTATCTGTGATTCAGAAATAAATGATTTAAATAAATAAAAAGTCTTCAACTTAAAGTTTTTAGGGTTCGTTAATCCTTTCATTTATCTTAATTCTTGACTAAATTTAATTCAATAATCATTATTAGTTATATATTTCTTTGTTTATATTCTTTTTTTATATTATACTCTCTTTGTAGAGTAAAGGCTCCTCCATTTTTCTCCACATAATTCTGTCACTCGCTTTATCAATCCATTCTTTTCCCGCTGCTTACAAAATTTCATCGAGCCATCTCTCCGCCGCGGTCGCCCGGCCGTTCTGCCTCTGGTTCTCTTGCCTATAGCTGCCTTCCATGATGTAATCTTTTTGAATGTGGTCTATAGTTGAATACGTACTTATAAATCCTGCTTGCTCTATTGGACGATGCTCTTCGGTGTATTTAGCAAGGCGTTTCTCGAGACAACAACAACAAACAACAGCTGGAAACAGCTTGTAGAGATTAGATTGTAGGCAAGGCAGATTGGTCGATAGCTAATATTTATGTTCTTCAATATCATAAATTTATATTCAAACTGTTTTATATAACAATAACTTACGGTATAAAGAAATTATAAACGAAACAGCTAAAACAGGACAATTGAAGTTACTTTCGGTAGGCTGTAATATTTTGACGTTGACATAGGCCGCTTTCCGACATCAATACGTCAACAATCGCTTCATGGTACACAAATAGCAGGGCAGAAGGAGATTATCGAAGTCACGTGACCGCTGTCCTGTTACGGTCACGTGATCACTGGCTGACCTGTGCTTTAGCTAGGTCATGGTAGGATATAGCAGGACAGCTCAATTATTGGCTAATATTGGCCTGTTTTAAGATGTCATGGTAAGCCCCCTGTAATTTAAATACGTGTTTGATTATATTATTTTAATGTCAAAGCATTTTATATTTTCTCCAAATCGATTACCGAATCAATAACATCCTGCCCATTTCCCAATTTTATTTGGGGTTGACGCAATAGGTATGTTTTATCTTTCATATGAGATCTGTCACACAATCCATCCATCTTTTAACACCCGTGAACAAAAGTATGACAGATCAAACACTTTAAGAATATTGTGAAAAAATGATTTGAAATGTTTCTTTCATGGATAAATGATTAATTTCCCATTCGTGCATAATTTGGGATTTCAAAGAGAGCAGTGTTCAAGTGTCAATCATAAACCACTCGACTTTTCTGATCATTTCTGATCATTTCTTTTCTAACATTAAATCAATCATTAATTACACACTTATGTAATTACACACTTATTATGCATGACCAAAACTTAATTATAACTTATCTATAATATATATAATAAGCACTAAATAAACTGTTTAATGCTAATAATGCTTTTAGTCTAGACTTTCGCATATGACAAATATTCACCATGCTGATGACAGCGTAAGCACATATTGAAACACATATTTCAAGATCCCAGCTTCAGCGGTAAAATTTGTCAGAGTAACAAATTTCATGAAACACATGCTAAACATACTCACGAACATAATAAATATACCAAATACACGGCCCTAGTTAACAAAAAATACGACATACGATTCACAAAAAGATAATTGTAGCAAAAAATAAACTTGAGCTTTACTGATATGGAATTAAGCAAACTAATCACGTTTACACGCACGAAACACGATTGTGCTGAAAAGGATTCATTTTCCATCTTTACTCGTTCGTATCTCCCAGGGAAGTCATCATAATGTTCAGCTTCTGTAATTTTGCCAGTCGTTCCCGAGTCGTTGCGGAGAGAGGTCGCGTCGCGAATTCCCTCAATCTCTCCTACTAAAAGTGAGCTAGTATATGTTTTTATAAGTGAAATATCATTGAATTTGATCTTCTCAAGTGTCTCTTCTGACAGCTGGACTTGTTTTATTACTATCATCGATCTTTAGGTAAGTTTCGATTGGTTCAAGATTGACTTACGTATGTAATACCTGTTGCTGAAACACTTCGGCCGATACTAATTCGAAACCGTTTTGTAACATTAAAATGATAATTACAACTGAAAATTAAAGCCGCAGACTCATTAAAATACTTATTTTAATTGCTATTTAAGATGAATTTTATTTTTCAATCGGCGGGTAGTTTGTTATTGATCGAACAATTTGTTTGGCTGATTTCTCCTTGACAAAATAAACCTGTGGGAGGAAGGAGGCAAGTGTTGAATGTTGTCAGAAAATCGCCCTTACCTAAACTTTGTTAATTAAAATTGTTGTCAGTTTTTGTTTTGTTACAATTAAAAGTTGATAAACTTCAAAACGAAACATGGTTTGGAAGTTTTGCAGAATACGGTTTTAGTATTGCTTTGTTTCAAAGTGTTTCTAATGATTCTGTTACGTGTGCAATTATGGTAGATTAGAAAAATAATAGGCATTGATTTTGATGAATTTGAAAAAAAAAAGGAATCCAGGAAAGCTTGTCTCGAATTAAGGACAATTGGAAAAATCTTAAAAAGCACAATAACCAATGGATTCCCGTTAGGTTTGAGCCTCGGAAAACCCACAAAAATCGGTTAGGCCGTTCAGGAAAAATTTTAGTCAAAGTCAAGTCAAAGTCAAATTTTTTTATTCATATAGGTATCACTGATACACTTATGTACCTCATTTTTTTGGCTTTTCGGAAGGTGCTTTGTCGTGGAGGAGAAGAAATGGGATGGGACTTTCAACTTTAAATTGACATACCTATATTTTTATACGGTTTTATTTAGCTTGCCCTGTTTGTTTGGGTTCAAATCTTGCAAACTGAATTAGAACAAGTTCATTTCATCGTACGAGGTTGAAATTTTCCATATTGCTATGGTTCGGATGATAAAACATTTTTATAATAAGTGTAACCTGATAATACTTTTAGTTTTGGTTCCAGGAGAGGAAACTCCTTAATGGATCAGCTCGGCCTCAATTTTTTTTCTTAAGATCTTATGCAATGGCACTGTATAACCATTTATTTAGTTTTTAAACTATTGACTTGTTTAATCATACAATTGAAATATAACAAACACTACCTATTAGCAAAATATGACTATATATTAAAAACATACGACCATACATTAAAAAAAACGCATCTTTGGAATAAAGGCGCAAACATTCTAAATACACATAATGTTTATATTTAAATTAAAAGTTATAGACCGTATGTTTTTAGATGGAACTGATATAGTCATAACATATGTTAATTTAATAAAGAGATTGAATGTTATCGAATCCCGAATTCCATATAATTTTCTAAGTTTTCTAAATATTCGTAAAAATTCCAAAGTCCGATAGCTGGACATAATGACCAAAAGTCCAGCCCTAATCTTAGCGGAACACTGGGGCTATTAGCTTTTTAAGTTTTCTTACCTTAGTGGACATAACATCATTCTTACCTTCGTGGACCGAACACCATTCTTACCTTCATCGACCGAACGACATTCTTACCTTCGTGGACCGAACATCACTCCGTTCTGCGGGCTCTATTCGGAATCTGATTTGCACCAGTTTTTCTCAAATTATTTATTAGAAATTGATTATTTATTTATTTATTTATTTATTCCTTTATTGTAAATTTAATACAATGGGCGGACTTAATGCCTAATGGCATTCTCTACCAGTCAACCCTTGGTTACGATGAGAATGTGTGGTAGGCTTAAACATTATGAATGCGAGATTAAATTAATAATCCCATCTCTCGTCATTATCACTTTTTCCAGAAAAAAATTGCTAGAAAATCTGACTGAAAGTTTTCCGTAATCCCCTCAAATGTTGTATAGTTTGCCAAACTTGGTCAGTGCGGTGAATTGAACCCTTTATTTAGTCCTCGGGGAGAGAGATTTATTTTCAAGTATAGAACCGTCACAAAACTTTTAACTTTTATAAGTCGGTACAATGAATAAAGTCGTTATTTATCTACACAAATATTTCTTCCACGTGGAAATATTAAAAAGAAATGTCTAAGAAATTCCTAGATCTAGATATGTTTATGAAAACACTACGAGCACATTGAATCCTAGGACGTATATTTATATCATAAAAATGTGAGCTATTTATTCAAATGTATTCCTTTTATTTGTTGTGGAGGAAGAAAGCTCCTCTAGAAAATACTGCTTATAACTTTGAAATAACTTTGTATTCTTGCTTCTTACGTATTTCAACCTAAGATGTTTTTCAAGTTCAGTCTTTTGTTTACTGTTAAACCTACTTTCTTTGATGTATAATTGAATTGAATTGAATTTCAGGTATGAGGTTACTGTATTTACTATGGTACATTTTTATCGTGCTTCGAAAAGCAATCACGTGTCACAGTTCCGGATTTATATTTTTTTTGAGTGTAGGCCAATTTATTTCCGCCGCCCCATGTACCTTTCTAAAATAATCATTTTCCATTCATAGTAAGGAAGGCACTGAATTAGTCACTAAGAAAGTGCGTAAAAAAACAAGAATTACAATTTTTGCGATACTTTTCAATAGCAAAATCACAATAATATATCATCTTCTGAAATCTGCCCCCCCTAGGCCGCGGCCTATACGGCCTATTGACAAAACCAGGACTGCTGTGACAGCCTTAATACAATACATATGTCGGCGAGCGACATCTTTGGTTCAACAACGATCGGCCGATTCAGATGCTGTCATACAAGAAGTCATGTAGAAAACTAAATATTTAGAATAAGGAATATGTCAATCTACTTTGAATAATACATGTGGGACATTCTATGGGATTCGATAATTGATCACGCAATAGTAGAGATTGTTATTGATGTGAACGTTAGGAAACTGGAAATATATCATGGAGCAAAGTAAAAGAAATATTATTGAATAACCAATACCGTAGAATACCTCTTGTGCTTCACATACATCATTAGATAATTGTTGCTTCATTTATTGTATTTTTAAATGTTATTATATAGGTACTTGAATGAAAAAGAATAGGTTTGAATCCTTTTAATGTCAGTCGCGTTAAAATCAACCCAGACGGTTTTATTTTCACCAAACATAGTTAACAGTCATCTCTATCACGTCAGCTTTCACACAAAATATCTGCTTCAAAATCAGTCCATTCATTCAGCATCTACAGAAAAACACATTGAAACAAACATAGACACAGAGATATAGAGAGAGAGACACGTCAAACTGATGACACCACTCTTTTTGCGTCGGGACTTCAGTAGTTCATGCGAACCTCTGATGAAACCACTCTCTTATGGAACCACTGAAACTTATTATAAACACAAGGTCGAAACTTGACATAAGTGTACTCGGACCGCACTTGACACTCCACAGGTCCAATTAGGAAGGCCTGTACCATGGAATACTTACAAACTGAATAATACGAGCCAATTAGACGACCTCCATCAGTGACACTGTCGTTATTTAGCGACCCTGCGTTTTAATTAAGGTCCAAGATTATTGAACCAAGGGGTTCGATTCCCGGTAAAGATATATAGATAATTTTTCTTCTGTGAAGCTTGCCTGGCTATCAACTTACGTCGGCCGCCAAACGACTCGCTCGTCGTGTTCCGGCTTCATATCTCAACATGCGGCAGCGTGTCCAGCCAAAGTTCAAAAAAGGAAACTAACTACATACATACTAACTTAGGTATTATATCAACCTAACAGACTTAACGAAGATAATTATACAAATATAATATAGCCTGTAGGTACATGAAACCTAAACCTAAAAGTTCCATACAGCCATAAAGATAGCTAAAAGCCGTGTCTAGAAGTTGGTACCCAATACTTATGGATACCTGTAACAGTTATATATATATTTAATTATATTTATATTTGTATATATTAATAAATATGTATTTGTATATTATATTATTTATGTGTATGTATATTGTAATATAGTGGAATTTCAAATCTGGTATTGTTTGCACCTACTTCTTCTCACCAGCTCCCAGGGTTGACTGGTAGAGAATGCCATCAGGCATTAAATCCGCCCATTGTACCCCTTAGTATTAAGGTGACAATAAAGAATAAATAAATAAATTATATTTTTGTATGCCATATATATTTTTTTATCTATACTGGAATACTTACCGTATAAAAGGAAGTATATAATTCATATGTGATAACAGAATTTTAATTTACTTCAGTTTACTATATTAAACGCAAGAAGACCGACATCCTACATACTACATCTTACATTTGTATGGTCTAGATTCCAAGTATCTGTTTTAATTCCATTAACGACGTCGCTCGAGTACTTTGTATTGAGTTAACTCACAATATGAGTTTCGTATTTCACCTTTCACAGAGCTATGAGCCATTATCTAAATGAACCTCTTCTCGAATCGATCATTGAAAAGCTATTATAAAGATCTCGAGTAAGTAGTATTCAACTTTCGGTTCAAAGAAACTTTATTTCTTATAAGATTTTTACATCACTTAAAATGAGAAATTTAAATACTAAACTAAGTTACGGTTTGTGTCCGGCATGCATTCTTGCGTGCGTGCTTGCGCGCGCGCGCGCGCGCGCGCGTGTGTTTGTGCGCGTGTGTGTGCGTGTGTGCGTGTGTGTGTGTGTGTGTGTGTGTGCGTGTGTGTGTGTGTGTGTGCGCGCGCGTGTGTGTGTGTGCGTGTGTGTGTGTGCGTGTGTGTGTGTGTGTGTGTGTGTGTTTATGTATTTGTGTGTGTCTGTGGCGTGGTGTGTGTTTGTGTTTACATCTAATAAAGCCGTAGTAGCAAACCAAATACAGGCAGTCCGAAAAAGAAGACAGTTTTAACTTTTAACAATAAGTAATACAATGGTTTCATCGCTAAACAGCGATTTCTTCCAGATTATTTATTTATTTATTTATTTATTTATAACTTTATTATACCTTTAATCAAAATGGTACAAAAGGTGGGCTTAATGCTAGAAGCATTCTCTGCCAGCCGACCTTTGGGAAAACAGATACATCTAAGGCGGTATATAGTAAAGAGATGATAGATAAAGCATAAATAATAACTAAATATAATATTTATATTGTAGGTCGTATAAAAGTAAATAGAAAGATATATATACATATAGAAAGAGAATATCAGAATAAGTATAGAACAGAGAAACTAAAATATTGTATTGACGATAGATTAAATCAGCGAGGTAATTTACAAAAAACTAAGCCCCCATTGCTTCAGGTAATAAATTGTGACTTTCATTTTGAAGGTCTGCTTGGTAGTAACCCTTCTTATGTCGTCCGGGAGGGCATTCCAAAGCCGAGCTGTATATATAGCGAAAGAGTTGGAAAGAAAACCGGATCGATGAAGTGGAATTGACAATGCAAGAGAATCAGAAGATCGAAGTTGACGCTCATGATCATCACAAAGATATTGAAACTTTTGTTTCAGATATATTGGGGAAGTGGTGTCAAATAAAACAGAATAAAGAGTATTAAGTGATCTAATCTGTCTGCGCTCACGAATTGGAAGCCATTTAAGCTGGCGACGATAGGAAGAGATGTGGTCGAATTTGCGCAGACAGTAGATGAAGCGAATAGCGTAATTAATAAGACGATCCAACCTATTGAGAAAGTCTCCACACATGTCGGTGCAACACACATCAGCATAATCTACAATTGGGAAAATGAGACATTGCACCAGAGTGATTTTAACCCGAATAGGAAGAAAGTTCCGAAGGCGATTCAGGCTGCGTAACGTAGCGTATACCGAGCGGCAAGTCTCACTGACGTGAACTGACCAACTCAGTGTGGAATCAACGTGCAATCCAAGATCCTTGACAGTAGTTGAGTATGGGATGACAGAATCGTTAAGTACGACAGGTGACACTGATGCGAGATCTAATTTCGCCAATTGCCTGGGGCTACCAATTATGATAGCCTGGCATTTTGAGGAATTTACTTTGATGCCGTACTTAAGAGACCATTGACTTACACTGTGGAGGTTCCTGTTGATAGTGGTTACGGCTTGAATAATGTTATTCGCATCCGCTTGTGCATAGACCTGCAGATCATCCGCATACAGATGATAGGAGCAGTCAAGTGAATAAGTAAGGAAATTAATATAGACAGCAAAGAGAAGAGGAGACAGTATCCCACCTTGAAGTACGCCAGTAGAAAGATCACACCAGTCCGAAAGAGAGCGATTAACTCGAACTGCCTGCTGGCGACCTCGAAGGTAGGAGGAGAACCAATCCAGTGTAGTGGGAGAGAACCTGAAATGCTGTAATGCGGCGAGGAGGATATTGTGGTCCACCATGTTGAAGGCATTGGAAAAATCTATGAGAACGAGAACAGTGACCATCTTATTCTCCATGCCGTCACGAATATCAACGATTACTTTAAGGAGAGCAGTAGTAGTACTATGTCCTGGCCGAAAACCGGACTGAAAGGGACTAAGGAGATTGTTGCTGAATAGGAAAGAGGATACCTGTTTATGAACAGCGGCTTCAAGAATTTTTGAAAGGAAGGGTAAGATAGATATTGGCCTGAAATTTTGAAGAGTGCAGGGGTTTGATATTTTAGGAAGTGGGATAATGTAGGCTTTACGCCAGATAGTAGGAAAGACCCCTGAAGACAATGACTCATTGATAATGTGTGTGATGGTGGGTGCAAATTGATCTAATAAAGGAGTAATCATTGATCTACTGACATCATCATAGCCGACTGCATTAGATTTAAGGTTGGACACAAGTTTTTTGGTCTCAACCACTGACACTGGAGAAAAGCAAAACATTTCTATATCAGGTTTTGCCATGGAAGATATTTCTGATATAGTCAAGGCTTTAACGGAAGGGCTTAAAGAGGAAGACGAACAAAAGTGATGATTTAAGGTGTTAAGAGGAAAGGAAGTTGATACAGGCTGGGACTGTTTTTTACCATAGCCTAACGTGTTGAGAAACTTCCATATGTCTGCAGAAGAGGCATTAGAAACTTGATCATGAAAATATCTACGCTTGGCTGCTCGAACCATCTGGTTACATCGGTTGCGTGCGATTTTGTATATATTCCAGTTGTCACTGCTTCTGTTTCGTTTGAATGACCTAAAAGCTTTATCTCGACGAGCCATAGCCATGCGAACTCCACGTGTTATCCATGGAGCCGGAGGATGTCTTAATTTTATGGGTTTCAGTGGCGCATGCCGATCGTACAGCTTCAAAATAGAGAGGTTTAATGTATTAATTTTATCATCCACTGTAGGAGCAGCAGCCACAGAAGCCCAGTCAATTTTGGCAGCATCATCGGTGAGCGATTTAGTATTGATTCTCGCGAACGCACGCAGCCACACGACTTTAGGGGTAATTTTAGGAGGCCTCAATTTATAAGATAAAAAAATGAGGTCGTGCCTAGAGAATCCAGGAGCTGGTAATTGACCATGTTGAAATACATGAGAAGGGGAAGAGGTGATAATTAGATCTAGTAGGGTATCTGGAACGTCAATATTATGATGAGTAGGCGTAGAAGATAGAATAGAAAGATTGAGTGTGCTTATAATATTTTTAATTTAATGCTACGAGGTGTATCAATTAATAGATCGGTATTGAAGTCCCCCATGATTATATGATGTGTGTACTCCGAAGATAGTGGCCCCAAGACTTGCTCAAAAGTGGAGGCGTAATCGATGCCTGGTGGACAGTAAACAACACCAAGCGCGACTTTAGCGTGCCCAACTCGGACTTCCAAAAAAAGGTACTCAATACTGGCAGAGTAAAGAGAGGGTGAGGCAGCAATAACCGTATAAGCAATATCACTGCGGAGATAAATTGCTACTCCACCACCTCCCTTACCTGTGCGGTCATTTCTTACTAACTTAAAGCCCGGAAGACAATAGCAATTAGAATCAAGATTCGGTTTTAACCAACTTTCGGAAATTAATTAGGATAGCGTGAATATGGGAAGTGGAAGAGAAAGTGTCAAGAAGGTCAGAAAAATGGGAAGGTATGCTTTGGGCATTCAGGTGGCAAACGTTGAAGGAGGATGGACAAAGGACAAAAGAGCTTTGTAACAGGTCGCGAAGAGTAATTGGATCATCAAAACTATCGCTCAAGTTAGAAGAGCGAATTGAGCTACGGGCTGAATAAAAACTATCGTCGTCAGACATACTACCAACAAAATAAATAAATAAAATAAGATAAAAATATATATATATAAAATATATATATATATATAGTTATAATAAATAATAACTAAAGTGTAGTAAAGATTATATAATATAATATAATTTATTAGGTACGGGATTTGCTGCGCACAGTTCGTCCCGCCGGTCGTTAGGGAGAGAGAAAAAAAAAATAATATAACAATGCACAGATTAAAAACACTTATAGTAACATTGGGCAACAATAATACTAATGTTCTAATATTTAGTCCGGTGAAGTTGAATATTATACAACTAAATTAGATTTCGAAGCAACCATTTAATGCTAGATGCATTGTTTATTTAATTCTCGAATGAGATTGGATATAGATTGTATTTAAAAAAAAAGGTCGTATATACCTACTCAAATGCAATAGTAATTGTAAACAATATTCCA
The DNA here is from genome assembly GCA_963932265.1 of Thymelicus lineola. Taxonomy (NCBI): domain Eukaryota; kingdom Metazoa; phylum Arthropoda; class Insecta; order Lepidoptera; family Hesperiidae; genus Thymelicus; species Thymelicus lineola. The sequence goes on along the minus strand of OZ010705.1, from coordinate 7,515,755 downwards.
ATCGTACAATTTAAAATAACATCTATACATCAGTACAACTTCACCGACTATTAGTAGTGAACACAACAAAGAAAAAACGTCGAAACAGTCACACTCGAGTAAGTAAGGATCGATAAAATTATAAACGAAAACAAGACGTTAAGTTGCTAACTTGACATTGACCTAGAAAATATTACATGTTGTTGTTTAATGCGAGAATTGAGTGAAAGACAGAGACAGCAAGAAAAAGTGGTAGGATAACGGAGCGAAAAGACAATATCACTATAGCAGAAAAAAGCAGAGTACCCACATAAAATTAATAATGGAAAAATGTTCATTACTTAATATTAACCGTTGCGAGCACTATATCAAATGTCAATAATTGCGTAATATATAAACGAGCTTGTTAAGTAAAACGTCCACTGAGTAGAAAGTTAAACAATTAACTATTTCTTGCGTGCTGCCCGCCTGGGCTTCGAGTGCTGACCGGATGGAGCTGCAGGACCAGGAGATGGAGATTTTGACCGTCCTTCATCGTCGAGTTTATTATCGTCAACGGGGATACCTTCGAGATCATTTTCTCCATGAATACGGCGTCTGGACCCATCTGGGAGCTTGGCGACAATGTTACCGTCCATCGTCCAGCAGTTTTTCATGCCCAGTTTCTTACGTGCCTGAATATATAGGGACTGCCGATGACGTGTAAGAAATTCAGTAAGGACAAAAGGCGAACCTTTGAATCCAGCTTTCTTCCTCCACACTGTGGAGCGGCAGGACAGGTCCTTAAATCCAACCAGTACTGGACGGCATCTCCCATCTGCAGCATTACCGAGCCGGTGACAGGCTTTTAAACTATTGCTTCCAAAGTCACATACACCAACATGAAAAAGCTTGGCTATGCGCTCCGGAAGGTTCTCCTCGGCCTCTTCAGGGATGCCACTCACTAGAAGAAACTTTCTCCGATACCGCATTTCCGTTATATCAGCCATCCTGAATAGTTCAGTGATCTGTTGCCGGAGAAAGCCCAACAGTGACCAGACGTCAGACTTAAATTCATTAAACTCCTCCTGAAGACGATTTATTGTGGGGTTGCTTTTGGGTTCCGTAGCCTTAAATTTGGATTCGAACTCGGAGAACTTCTTGAGGAATGTGGCCTCCATAAAGTTTTGTGTTTCCAAGATCGTGTTGAAGGTGGCCATTGCACTTGAAACTGTTCGTGACGTAACAGAGTGATTTAACCTGTGGTGTAGTGAAGTTAATTGGACCGGCAGGGCTGCGCAGTAATTATTCCTTAGTGGTCATATGCCAAGAGAAGATAACACTTGTAAGTTGTAGTTGCACTATTCACTGTAGAATAACACTAGAATTGCACAATTATATGTGAGAATAATAATATTAACTTAAATTATTACTGAGAGCACAATGTTAACTTTTATACACCTACCGCCGAAAAACCTTACCTTAGGATAAGGAGTAAGAACAATTTATCTGTTACATTAGTGGCTGGCCTGACCGGGGGTTGAATTCGGGGTCGCTGGGCAGGCAGGCAGAGTATTTATTTACTTGTCTATTGGGTGCCTCCAAAACCAATATGTAATGACTTAGTATAACTTTAAAAAAAACCCGCTTGCTATCAAAAAACCTACCTTGATATACCTTTTTGGAATCTTTATGGGGAGTTTTTTAATCTGATACCCATCTTGCATTATTCGATTTATTGGTATTTTTTGATACTTCAAACAATTGCATCTCACAGCCACTATATTTTTTTAAATTTCACTTATCTAAGAACACTTGGGTTATCAAGACAAATCTAAGGATATCTTAATTATATAAATCCGTTCAGCGGTTTGGAAGATACGAGGTAATAAAGAATATTATATCCATACATACAAACATACATACATACATACAAGATACGCGTGAAAAATATAACCCTACCTTGGCAGTCGGGTAAAAAGACCTAACAATAAACATTTATTTGATATCTTTTGCCCCCAGGAGTAACCTTGAACACGCTTGGACCATGCGTTTAAAATTTGTATCGTCAATCTTGGCATTCATCAATGTATCTTGGCATTACTGTTCATGAAAATATAAAAGATTAAGTTTAAAAATGAATTAATGGTAAACAGAAAATAGGTTTGTATTAATGCCAAAAAACTAATTTTGGTTTAATGCAAAAAAAAACTAATTTCTCTTTACCACTGTTTAATAATTCATTTTAAAACTACATCAGCATTCCGTGGTAGTTTTAAGTATAACGCCACTAAATGCTGGAACAACTTGCCTCCACCTCTTCGCAGCCTGAAAACAATAACAAGTTTCAAAATCAAATATAAAATACACCTATTAAACGTTCAGAAAACGATTTAGCACGCAGGCACAGACACACACATATACACACACACACACACACACACACACGCGCGCACACACACATACACACACGCGCACGCACAAAATACACTGTACGAATATTAGATAATATTAACACATGTAAAACACTTTAGCATATAATTAAATAGATCGGACTAACTTACCAAGTGACGTCCGATCCTCAATTATGTGAAGTAATCTCGTCCTCATATTTTGTACTATGTAGTACGTGCTCTGTGCTACTTGCCGTCACAATGTTTAAAGATAAGCGCGTTCTTCATTCTCTGTGGTACGTCCCTAGCTCCATCTGTCCACCACTGGCAATGTCATTGTTTCAAAGCTCTACAACACAACTTTCAGAGAAGGGGTTAGAGTAGGCAATACAGATCATTATGAACGTAACTTGCGAAATACAAATTATTCTTCAAAGGATACCAGCAGTATGTAGGTATATTCTTTTAAGAATATTACCTGGGAAGGGTTGGGTCTAGGATGAGGACGAGATTACTTCACATAATTGAGGATCGGACGTCACTTGGTAAGTTAGTCCGATCTATTTAATTATGTTCCGTAATCTCGTCCTCATATTTTGTACTATGTAGATGTTCAAAGAAGAAAGTTGGGTTGATAATAATTCATTCATTAATAATTTCGTGATGATAATCACATACAATTAACAAATAATATTTATATTAAGTAAAGAAACATCCTCTTTTTATTGTATCGTATATACCACAGTTAAAAAAAAAACGTAAAGAAATGATAATAATAATTGTTAAATTGTCAGTCTCATAATGTGTAGGTGTCTTTATGCAACTTTATGCAACGAGCATACATTTTGAGTTAATTGACTGAGACCACTAATCATTGGTCTTTTATAAAATAAAGCAAATGTGGAGGAAAAGGTGAACTAACCGGCTGCTTTCCTTATAACCTCAATAGTCCACAATAATGCCGGCATACGAGGCTTTTGAAGTAAAGCATGTCTCTGGCCTGTAAATATGGAAGTGTCTAATCCACTATTAACCCGAACTTGTTTAATCTATCGGCTGATAGTTGCAGTGAGGTTGGTTGGTGCTGTTTCTTAACAGTTAGAATTAATGATTTACAATTTTGCCTCACATATTTTTGTAAGTGTAAATAATATAGTAGGATTGTTAGCCGGGCAGATATCTGTATTTTGTTTGAAAAACTGTAAAGTTAAATTATGTTGTATTTGATAAGAACCACAAGTTTTCATAAATTAAATTTTGAAAATTTTGATATTATAGAATCAGAATTAACAGCAATATCCTTAATGCAGATAAAAGACAGCGTTAGTAAGGAGTGTACCTCTAAGCTAAGAGTCTAGAAATAGTCTAGAATCTACTATACTTGGATCCCACAAACTCGTAATATCATATCGTATTATGCCGAGTTGAGGACCTTATTTTGTTACGGAAATTGCTGACCTGATGGTATTCATTGAACTATATGAAACAACCTTCCAAAAGGATCTACATTGTAGCTCTGGCAGTGTGAAATTCATGCACCAAGAGCAGACCCGTATTGTTTCCTGATAATGAGGCTAACATTATATCCATTGAGAAAGCAGGGATTACTTTTCTTAGAAATGTTCTCCTGACTATATGGCTGCAATCAGAGTAAGGCTCTTATATGTATAACACGTGCAAGTCTGTAGAAGGAGATAAGAATAAATTAGTTATATCGAGGTTTAATTCTTATTTTTTCAGATATAGCCATGGAGTTCTAAAGTGGATACCAGGGCTGTGAGAGCCACATAGGAACCACAACTTTTGTCTTGTCTCCTATAATTTGCTTCAGCACTCTTCTTATAAGCGTGAATAATGGAAATGCATAAAAGAACATGTCATTCCATCTCAAGATGAATGTATCTATAGAATATGCTTCTGGGTCTGAGAACCATGTTATAATTGTAATCCCGACATTTGGTGTTATTCCTATCAGCAAAGAGGACCACCTGCGGTTCATCGAATCTGCTTATTATACTTTTATTTAATTAATTTATTTATCTTTATTAGATACACAATTGAATTATCACTATGCATTGATAACTATTGTAAATAAATTGTTACAATTGATCCATCCAGCGTTATTTGTCATCTAAGGCGTATACAACTTTCATAAACAATGTCACTCAGTTGGCATTCGATTTCAGATTTTGAACGTCTGGATTCACTATCTGTGATGGAGTTTTCTTTTGAGCTGATGTAAAATGCATACACCCATATGACGTGTCTTCTCTCATTCCACTGCCATAGCTCTCTCGCTAAGTTATTGATATGTGGCAACCTTGTAGCTTTCATTTTCTTAACGTATGCTATAGCAATTGTGTTATCTTTCCAAAGCAAAAACCTCGCAGTAATTACTTAGATGTAAACGTTTTTAAACATTTAAAAGCTGTTCCTAATTTTATTTGAAAAGATTCTCTTCTTCTATTCAGTGTCCGTGACTCCTCACATTATTACAGACAAGTCCGCAATCTGTTTGCGAAGCATCTGAGGAAATCTGTAAACTAAAATTAAATTGTATAATTTTCCTGTTATTACTTGGATGTGTAATGTCCCGATCAGTTCATCCCGATCTGATTGAATCCCTTTTGATAATATTATTGTTGCAATATAATTTCCATTAAAATCTTTTAAAATCACTGTATTGTAGTTTTCCAGGGATTTCGTATAGAAGATACCATATTCTATGGATTTACAAGCAAACTACAAGAAGACCAAGTAATTGGACAAATTCCAAAGTATAACAACTATGTTTTGACTATTATTATTACTATTATTATTTATTTTTATTTCATATCATCCATTAATATACATATTATAATAAAACTGTACTTTTTGTCTGCTTGTCTGCGCGTTTGTTCCGACCAATCTCAAGAACCGCGTTATAGTTAGGTGCAATCTTCACTGTTGTATTGCAGTAAGCTTGGATCACCATTCAGTGACTGTTTTACTGCAATCGGTTCATAAATAATAAAAAAGTCATGTCGATTTAAAAAATACCGTCCATACATTTATTTACTCAAATGTGGTTACCAATAGGTTTACCGAAGCGAAGCAAGGGCGTTTAGTGGTTGTTAACAAAGATAACATGGTCCCTCTTCTAGGGAAGATGATATTATATATGGAACATGGAATAAAATCTGGCATAAATCCTAGATAAAGACAACCCAGACTGAGTTTTAAAGAACTTTTTTGTGAGTTAATAATAAACCTTAGATTCCCCAGTAGTCAATGTATTCTGTACACAATCATCATAGGAGTCTGCAATGCACAAAGTATCATAAAGGTGACACCAAATTTTATAAGTTTCTTAAGGTTAAGTATCAAACTTCATGTCCCTGAGCAAGAAATCATGATTGTATAGAACCTAGTTCCAATAGCTGTCCTACTTCGAGAGCAAACAAACTATTTTCTATTTTAGAAAAAATATTGTACTGTGGACAAAACAGTTCGTGTGGTCTTGCGTTTAAATAGCATTGTATAACCCCTTATACTGCCAATAATGGTTGGATTGGATGTAATATCACTTTTCACACCATTGATTATAAAATAATTTTAAACCACCGCATTGTATCTGAATCATGGTTGCTCTTGACCCCGATGTCGATGATAATGATACCTGAGTCACATGGGTATTCAGACCAGGAAGAATTAGTGTCCTATGTGTAACCGATCATGGAATAAGTCAACTAACAGCCTTATTGAATCACTCAATACCTCAATGTGCTGCTTATTATTCGTTGACAGAATCATGTCATTGAAGCCTCCACACTGTAGAGATAGCTATAGATAGGACTACTTGCTGGTCGCAGATTCTATTGTCACATTTGATACCACTGTCATTCATCACTGCCACAAGTTCCCCATTTAACTTGGGTGATACTAGAAGACGTCAGTTCGAGAGGGGATCTTGTTTCTTCAACATGGTAGCTTTTAGGTCTGCATTGATGATCTACATCAGTGAGAATAGCTGACCAACGTGTAGCTATGCTCTCATATAAGTATATAGAATTACAAGTAGTTTGCTTACCATCCTGACCTAGGAGCTCTTCGCCGTCTGCTGGCAGAGAGCTAACCTTTACCTGGTGTTGTTTTATTGACGAGGTACCTGTTCTTCCGTAGTAGTCTGCCCCCCCCCCCCCCCCTCTCTTTCTGTCTGACTGCATCTCTGTCAGGCAGAGTCGATGATCGGCTGTGGATATTAGAATTGGAGGAAAGGAGCGGCGCCTGCTTTTATGATTTCTCGAGCATCGGCTTGATCGACTCCGATCATGAGGCGAACGGCTTCTAGTTGTGTGACTTGAGTCTGTTCCATCCTCGTCTTCCGTAAAAGCTCCATGAATCCCTTCTCGCTGCATAACATGCGGCACCACTAGCTAACCTCTCGTGAAAGCATATGCATGGTGTGGTACCTATTTTATAGGTGGTCACAATATCCTGTCGCGTTACATGCGGGACCACTAGCTAACCTCTCGTGAAAGCATGTGCGTGGTACCTACTTGTAATAGGTGGTCACAATATCTTATCGCGGAACACGCGGCACCACTAGCTACCCCTCGTGAAAGCCGAAACATGGTAGTTACCTATTTGTTATAGGTAGACACAACATCGTTCTCATGGTTAACCTCTCGTGAAAACTCCAGAGACTAGTGTGTGTAATAAAATTTGTCGAAGGTAGACACAACATCGTTCTCATGGTTAACCTCTCGTGAAAACTCCAGAGACTAGTGTGTGTAATAAAATTTGTCGAAGGTAGACACAACATCGTTCTCATGGTTAACCTCTCGTGAAAACTCCAGAGACTAGTGTGTGTAATAAAATTTGTCGAAGGTAGACACAACATCGTTCTCATGGTTAACCTCTCGTGAAAACTCCAGAGACTAGTGTGTGTAATAAAATTTGTCGAAGTAACATCAGGGGCAAAAAACTGCGTTTAATTAAGCTAATAGAAGTTATCAAAACATACCGCTGTTTCTAAGACGGGACCTATTCATGTGTTTTTCCAACTCTAGAATCCGTTGACTCAATTATTTTCATTTTCTCTTTTCATATTTTCCCATATTTAATTCAAATTGGGCGTACTATAATAACTGAAAAAATACTGTAAAAGGACTGTAAAAACGATTATAAAATTCGAAAATAAAATGAAAATAAAATTTCGTGACAGCACGTTTTGCACAAAAAAGCACAATGACATTGCCAGTGGTGGACAGATGGAGCTAGGGACGTACCACAGAGAATGAAGAACGCGCTTATCTTTAAACATTGTGACGGCAAGTAGCACAGAGCACGTACTACATAGTACAAAATATGAGGACGAGATTACGGAACATAATTTAGGGTAGTAGTATAATGTAACAAATAATAAAACAACTTACTTTTAAGGTATAGCCGGCCGATGTAGCAAGTTCTTACTGATTTCTCGCCAATATTACTAGTTTTATTCACTAATTATAGGTAGTTGTAATTGCGTTTTATTTAGTATTTTATGTTGTATTTTTTTTTAATTCTCGTTTCTTTTATAGTGGGCTAGGGACTATTGTTTTTGTTCTTGGTTGAATTCGAAATTGCAGTCAGATTGGTCACTAGGAATGCATGTGTTGCGCCGCTCGCCGATCTACACGCGACTGACGGGCGCACTGAAAATCAGAGGGCGTAGAAAGTGCCTGCTGCTTGCTACGCCGTACTCTGAGTGCGACCCTTTTCCGCCATGTTGGTGGCTGCAACTCCGAATGCAATTTGGCAATTTGTAATTGTTGTTATAAGTAATAGTTTTTTAACATTGTTGCAGTACCTATGTCGGATTAAATGTTTCTTTCTTTCTTTCTATTATCATTTGTATCTGCTTTATTTTTAAATTACAAAAATTCCTTAAAAAGATACTGTAAGATTGTTAATCAAATAGGAATCGTCAAAAAAATTGATTATAGACGCTTACCTATCACCATAACTACAGAGCCGTCAATGCGGTGAAAATTGTGATATTTTTACATTTGGAGGAAACGTCAAATTACCGTGTCATTGAAAACGAAATACGTATTTCTGCATCTTGCCAAAGTTATGCAAATTAACAGTCTATAAACTATTCTTGCCGCTGTTATTTAAAGACCATTGTGATTACGCATAACAACACCATAGGTGCTATTCTGACCGCATAATTAATCTGGAGTGCTTACCACAAACTGAATATTTCACTCATCTTGCGCAGTGCGGCAACACTAAACTCATCTTTAAAATTTCTGCCTCGCAGGGAATCTAACCCTGGACTCATTGAACGGCCATCCGGCGTGGTAACCGTTGTGCCGGCTCATCCAGGGATAATTCTAGCAGTGGCGTACCTAGACCATCAGAACAAGGCAAGCCCAGTTGTATCGTACAACCTAGGATCTCAGGATCTTTGACCCGATAACACAGAATACTCAATTCCATACGTATAATATTTAACAACAAATAATATGAGTGTTGACAGCTGCAGAGTGATGATAGTAAAACAATGATAGTAAGCTGGGCTTTTCGGCTTGTATGGCTGTACCGCCTCTGAATTCTAGGTCTTCCTAACAAACTCAAGCCAAATTACAACCCTTCAAATACAAATTCCACAACAATAGCCACATATTCGTCAATTGAAGAAGTTGACGTCACACAACGTAGGTAAGCCGTATATTTAGACATGTTAATTTAATCTGAGGTTAATGCCTTTTTGGACAATTAAACACGCAGTGAATCTATTTTCTGCTCTATTGGACTTTAAGCCGTGTCGCGCACAGGCAGGTTAAATTTGGTAGAAACTACATGCTTGGCCTGAAGTCTGTATAGCACTAGAGCCGTATTGCTGTAGTGAAAAAACTGCATAGTGCAAAGTCTACTGGATTCGTGGCGATCTTCCATAGTTCGTTTTGAAGATCGATACATGCAAACTATGAAATAGGCATTAAAATAAGTATAGTTCTGTAAGAAAGGCGTAAGAGCTCTCTTTAAAGGACCGAAAAGTATTGGCGAGTCTTCTGGTGTTGCTTATGTTATGTCTGTAGACAGCCGTAGCCACTTGTCATGGCGCCAACAGTAGTCACTAGGAGAGGCTGGTAAGCTTTATTAAGACGAGTACCACGTTATAATCTAACATTTTAACAAAAAAGAACCGACTTCAAATGAAGTATGTACATCCAATAAAAAAAGAATCATCGAAATCGGTTGTCGTGATATTGAGTTATTCGTCCATTTATCGCGAACATACTTAATGCAAATTTAAGACTTATATGCTTTTGACATGGATGCAATTGTCAGGTCTCGCTCAAATTTATGTGGGACCACACGACAAGTACCAGCTTTCGATTAAAAAAGAATCATCAAAATCGGTTTACCCAGTCCAAAGTACGGAGGTAACAAACAAAAAAAAATACAGTCGAATTGAGAACCTCCTCCTTTTTTTGAAGTCGGTTAAAATTTTTATAGCTAAACTATAAAAATTACAACAAAATTACAGTAAAAAAGTCGTGCAAAGATTGTTTACCAAAAAAGACTCGTCTAAAAAAGTATAAATTTTACATGTTACATCTTTACCTTCAGTATAAACTTGACATCTTTGTAACTTATTATAGTTACTTACGTACCCACTGGTTTGTTTCGTCTGCGGAAAATTCATTATTACCGTTTATCGAAATTTCGTCGACGAGTTGTTATTCGATGAATTGTCATTCGATTAATTGTTTTCGATGAATTGTTGATTCGACTAAGTTATTCGATGTTTTCGATGATTTAGTGATTTGATAAATTGTAATTCGAAGAATTGTGTTCGATGAATTGTTTTTGACGTGTTTTCGACGAATTTTCCGCAAATCAGTTTTTCAGTACGGAGCCCCGTTTCTTAATTGTAATTCGGTACAAACCTGTTTTTTATTGTTATCATTACTGGTTACCCACACATTCCGTTACGTACACAAACCAAAATTAAACACATTAAAATGTCGTTCGTATTTCTTTTTTATCGTTAAACACACATAAAGTTTGTAACTTTTTAATTCGAGCTGTTTTGAATCTTCTGTTTTAGAACATAAAGAAGACTTTTCATTGATGTAAAACAGTTTGAAAAGCAAAATAGATTAAGAATGTTTATAATTACATGTAATCAACTAATTTTAAATACGGTCTGTGAATGTATAGTTAGTATCTCGATTAAGGGGGTGTTTTCCATTTTTATAATCAATGTTATAACCACCTTCATTTGCTTCGTACTACTCCTTACATTTACAAATAGGACCCGCAAGAAAAACAATTTTATTGTTATTAAGATTGACGACCCGCGCGGCGCAATGGTTACCATGCCGGATCGCCGCGCCAAGGGTCCTGGGTTCGATTCCCAGCGAGGCAGAAATTTGAATGATGAGTTTGAATTTCTGTTCTCGGTCTGGGTGTGAATGTCCTTGTCTTGTGTGTTGTCCATGGCACCCACGACACAGGGAATCCTAGTGTGGGGCTATGAGTGTGAAGCGTTATTATTATTTATTATTATTTATTATTATTATTAATCTTTCACTTATTTTGCATCTGTCCTGTTTACGAAATTTATCTTATAATTGCGTGTATTACAAAATATTCATTTGTTCAATTACAAAAAAAACTCGGCACTGTATTCAAATTAAAAAAGTCCAGTACATACTATTTTATATAATTTTCAATCACAGTCCGCAGCATGCTATAATAACCAAAAAACTTTTCTACCTTTGCCCAGAATCGAATCCGGGAAACACCAGCTATATAGCCAGGATTCCGTGTTAATGACGAACTATGAGGTCGCTAATTGAGTTAATGAATAAGGTACTTGCCCCAGTGATGGACAAGATTTAAGGTAAACATTGGATTATTGAAATGAACTTCCATCATCCATCCATCAGCCCTTAGAGGTCCTCTGCTGGAGGACATAGGATTCTTCTAACCGCACTAGGGTCACTTATAGTTGACAATATGACTCTGAGATGAACCGATACTTAACATATTTAATGTTAATTAGTTATACGCCCCAACTCAGTCACTAAAGTCCGGTTTACACGTATTAAGTAGTTAAGTAGATAACTAAATTTTAACTAAAAAGTTACTAAATTGTCCCTTTACACGTCTTAATTGACTTAAAATTTAGTTAAAATTTAGTCATCTACTTAACAATGTTTTTAAATAAGAAAAAAGAAAATGTGTGCAATTCACACGTGGTAGAAGTGAAACTTTCCAAAATTTTGGTTTCAAGATGAAAAAGCAATAAATCGAATCTTAAAGCAATAAATCGAAGCGCCATCTATGAATACAACTTAGCACTTTTTAAAAATCTATCTAGCAATAAAACGAATGTTCTATCTTATTCCTCGTGCCATCTATGAATACAACTTAGCATTTTTACTGTCTGTATAATCGGTCGATAGAATGAAAGAATGAAATTCTTATTTTTTGTTGATAAATTCTTTGAAAATATTTAAAAGAGCATTTGAAAGTATTTAAAAACAGTATAAAAAAAACTAAAAAAAAAAAAATTCTGAGAGACGCGAACCTGCGCATCAGGTATTGTGTATCTACGTCCTGACCATTGAGCTACGGAGCAGTTAAATTGAAAGTCGAAATTAGCGGTTATATTATCTTACCTGTCGTTGCATCCGGTTTCAAATCACTAACGATTCTAAAGAAGTTTCACTTCAAAAAAACAGTAAAAGAATTTCTCGTTATTATAATTAGTATAAATCATAGGTTCTAAAAGCATTTAAATAAATGTTGTCTTTTATTTACTAACAACGTATTTTACCTGTGGCTACAATAACACTCCATCGAAATGATTATCGATAAGGTTATTTGACGTTGGACAGCAATAGGGTCACTTAACGTTGTCAATATGACTCTGAGATGAACCAATACTTAAGATATTTTAATGTAAATTAGTTATGGACTCCTTACGACTAAACAAACGAACCTTTTTGAGTTGGGCCGTAAGTACTTTATCTTTTAAACATAATATTAAACCTTTCTAATAAACCCTATTGTAAAACTTCGTATAATGAAAATAGCTGACGGATTGTAAGGCTTTCTAAAGAGTTTTCTAAAGACCATCACGGGTTGAACGGTCAACCACCCTAGTCACTCTACTCAGTAGGTACGCAGTAAAGATACATATTATAGAACGATCATTCGCAAACACGATGTTAACAGTATCAATGTTACTTTATGACGGTGCAATTTGGTTAAGTGATCGCATTGATAGTTTGAACCCATTAGCTCATTGAACGTTACGTTCTGGCTGTTTTTCGAAGTGTTTGTTCATACGTGCGACTACCACGCGATATACTTAATTTGTATGAAAATGCTAATTTGTATGAGAATGCTAATTTGTATGAAGGTGTGCGAGATTTTGCTATTATCATTTCGTGTCGCAGGGGTACGCATACTCAAGGTTGAGTGTCAACGACGTCCTGGTTATGATATCTACTTTAGCCTACCCTGAGTTTTTCAGAAGTTACTAATTCATTTGCTTTGAAGTTACTAATTCAATCTATAATAAAATCTATAATAAAATCCCGTTAGAATTAACAGAAATGCCATACTGTAAATTTAAAACTCATGTAAAAGGTATTCTCATGAAGAAAGCATATTACAAAGTTGATGAGTATTTAAATGACAAGACTGCTTGGACATGAGTTTTTTTTTATATCAAATATTGCAATAAGTAGTATTAAGTGCTGTCTGTAACTGTGAGTAGGAAAAAATAATCCCGGGAGTTTCTTGCCGCTTCTTCTCCCGGTACCACTCACGGTAGGGATTTGTTGAAGCGATGGCGTTGAGTGACTTTCGAAAAGTGTTTGTAACAAACCTACTTCGAATAAAACTTATTTCATTTCATTTCATTTCATTAGGTTATTTAGCAATAAGCGCATAAAGGAGCATGTGAGCCGCGGACATAATACGGACAGACAAAATACAGTTCTTTGTTGACTCCGGCACCATAAAAAAAAGCATTGTTATATCCTATTGTAAGAGTTTAATCTATTTGATGACGCTTTTTTTAACGTACACAACTGGATAACCTCTTATATCAAGTAAGGGAGCACCAAGAAAGTATTTTCGAAAATACAACCTTACTAAAGGGGAAAAATGGGAGGTAAAGGGTTTCTTGAAACTTAATTAAATAAAGTAAATAAACGATAAAATATCGAAGGAAATTTTGAGTAATCCGTAATCCAGGAACGCTTTTGTACCGACCTTTCCCGGTTTAGTATTCTTTTTCACTTCACTTTATTAAGTGAACCGAATATTCTTTTATCAGACGGATGGCAGTATATTTTATATTACCAATCATTACATTACTCGACTGCCCCTCCACGGCAGCAAAATTGATAGCATTGGGTCAGATTTCGGCTTTATCAGATGGATTGGTGGTTTTCTATTGTATCAAGAACTTTTTTTAATTCTCTGTAAAGATTTTACTGTGACTTGTTAGGTACTTTGTCATGTTATTTATGTTTTTACTTAATGTATAAGGGTGAACTTCCCGAGTGCATTTTTGAGACGGCGAGGTAGAAAATTAATGTGTAAGGTGTATTTGCGGTGGCGTATATTGAACACTTCAGCGCTTGTTACGAGATGAGTTTGAAGATACCTTACCACAGATCACCCCTAATAGATACCGCATACAAGGCAACTGACGCGCGCCAACACGTACGTGCATTTATTGCATGTTCACGTTCGCGCGGTGTTCACACATGCGCGAGCTTCATTCAACAACGGCAACTAGCGCCATACGTACCTGTTCTATTGGATTCGTATTTTTCGAAATCGTATTAACTTCTATGCAAAATTATATGAAATAATAAAGTATGGTACTGAATGATAATAATAATGAACCTTAAAGTACTAATAATAAAATTACCTATACTGAAACTATACACGCTAAACACCTATAACAATAAAGAAGAAAATTTTGGTGTTTTGTTAGTTTGTTTGTGGTGTGAATGCGATGCAGACTTTGAAGACTGCTTCTGGTTCATGCGGGCGTTTTATAAAGTGGACTGTAGAATGCGTTGGGAGGAAGAAAGTCAAGGGTTATTTGGAGGGTTGGTAAGCACACTAACCTGGTTGCAGGACTCGACTGGTACTCGTATTAGCATACACGGCTAGGCGGCTGCTCCAATGTCTCCAATCTTCTTTCTTCTTGACTTCTTATTGGTTATTATGCCGTATTTGTATGGTTTAGCTTTGCTATTACACTTCACAGTAATATCACTTGCTTTATGAGAGTTATTTAGAGGGCGCGGTGATGCGGTTTTTAGATAATATGCGGATTAGTTCATTACATTTGATAATGAGCGCGAGTTGCATTCGAGCTGGCGGGAGACTTCTTTACGACTCTCTAAACCTCGGCGGTGTGCGAGTGAATCCGCTATATAAGAGTGCGCTTGCCAGAAAGAGAGGGAGGATAGGAAATTAAATAGAGAAGGAATGGATTGCCGCGCTTTCATAGAAGATATAATAATTTTGGCGGGAACAGCGGGAGCAGGCAAATGCATCCACAGAGTAATGCCATTATTGGCGCGAACATCCCCCCGGCCTTGAGGTCTCCTCAACCGGCAAATAAAGATGTATATAAACATAAATATATATAGCGGAGTCAATATCATGAAATAAGAATGATGCGATTGCGGAAAAGCGGTGCGATATAAATACTTTACTAAAAAATAGCGTGATATTATAAACTTAAAAGTATCTAAAATAATATATAATATTTAAAATATATATAAGGTTAAGGTGCGAGTTATTGTGTGGGTAGAGGGCACAGTCTAACGACTCGGCGTTGCAGAGTAGAACTCTTAGTTTTCACTTGTGTAACACGCACCACACTGTCTCTACCGGGAAACAGTTCAGTGACAACACCTAGCGGCCACTGTAGCGGTGGAATGTTATCCATGGCAATGAGAATGATTGTTCCCACTGAAATAGGCGTGGAATGTTTGTTCCATTTTTCCCTTGTTTGAAGGGTGTGTAAATATTCAGATCTAAAACGTTTCCAGAACGACTGAATTAGAGAATCAAGTAAAGAAAAGCGTGATAATAGATGAGTGCGTTCTTTACTTAGATCCGCGGCGGGTAACTGTTCAAGCGGTTTTAATGCAAGGAAATGTGCGGGTGTAAGTGCAGTAGGCTCCGATAGATCGCTACTTAACACATAGAGCGGACGCGAGTTTAAGATACACTCGATCTGAATGGAGATTCCAAGTAATGCGGTTATCAGTCAGGACCTGATTAAATCATTTAAAATATATTTGTCAGATTGTAAAAATGAATGTGGTTCGTTTAAATACGAACGCAAGGCTATAAAATTAGTTGCGTTGTCGCTATGCGTTTGTGCTGAAAGCAAACGTTGCACTTGTGAACGCGAGATCTGACTATGCGACGTGCGGAAAGTATCCAATATTTTTCGCGTAGAACAGCGAGTAAGAACTGCGGGCCAGCATGAAAGTTTTTATAATGATAGTGATCAATTAAAAGGTCTGTAATATGCCCATTCTTCGGTAATAATATTGGATGCTTGTGCGAATCTGACTGACGAATATTGTAGACATCCACCCACACGGAGTAGATCGTCCGCGAAAAAAAGGGTATAATTTACGTAATGCGGAAGAGCAAGGCAAGCCCTTCTGTGTATTTTTTATGTCTTCAGAAAAAGCGATATTTTGTACGACTTTCATTATGGTAGTTTCAGCGTGTTCCAAGTCAGAAGCGGTTATCGTTTTATTGCGTGGTAATTTATTTATAAATTTTAATACGTAAGCTACCGAACGGATATACTTACTCCATTTTGAAAATTTCAAACTAAGCGTGATAAGAGGATGTTCTTGAGTATTGCTATAACGGTATGAGAAACAGTTTTTTGTTCTGGTAAATTTGTAGAATGAGAAGCATAACTGTTTTATTGGCCACTCACTACTAGGTAGTGTAATCCACGCGGGACCATTGAGCCAAAGATCACAATTTATTATTTGCGACGGTAATAGTCCGCGGGAAATATGGTCAGCGCGGTTTTCTGATCCTGCGATATGATAAAATTGATCAGATGATAAAGAAGACTGTATCTGCGAAATACGGTTAGCAAAAAAAGGTGTTAAATCGGTGCGGTGAAGAGCACGCCCAACAGAGTGCGACTTCAGAATCCGAGAACGCGTAAATTTTATCAATCGGATGTCTCGCGGATAGCGTATCATAAACGGTACTTACTAATTTAGCGAGTAACACTAAGGCGCATAACTCGAGTCTAGGCAGCGTAACCGTTTTTAAAGGAGACACCCTGGACTTGGAACAGAGCAGCGTAACTACCGGTGGGTCGTCACCATTAACTACGTGCGAGTAAATCACGCAGCCGTATGCCTTTTCACTGGCATCAGCGAACGCGAGTAGCGAAACTTGCGAGTTTTTATCAATTCTCATATGACGTGAGAACTGTAAGCGCGATATCAGAGGTAGCTCTGAAATATAGTGTTGCAACGTTTTGACAACATCTGCGGGCGGAGCCTGGTCCCAATCAAGTTTGAGAATCCATAAGGCTTTAATTAAAAGTTTAGCGAAGAGAATAACTGGACCAACTAATCCTAAAACATCGTACAAGCGAGCGCTTGCGGATAAGATTGCACGTTTAAGCTGAACGCACATATATCCGCATCGTCCGCCCCGGACGCTCCGTATGCGAATACCCTCGCACATATGTCCTGATTCGCCGTACGGATTTTTTAGTATTGCCAACAATTTTAGCAGTTTTTTCCAACCTCTAGTGAAAAACGGTGCGATGTCATTCGTTTATTCCCACTCGTCTTGTTGAGTAGTCCTGTTGACAATACTAGTAGGAAAAGATCCCACTAGTTCTGTGTCAATTTTTTCCGTGTATAGGTATAGTTTAGGTATGGTGTACTAAGATACAGGCCAAGGCTTAGTTTAGACACCAGATCTCCCACAGATTATTTAGCACTTACATATCTTTTCCTTTAATTCATATTTTAAAATGTTACCTGAATGTAATTTGAGGATGAGATGAAATAAAGATTTTTGTATTGTATTGTATAGTTTGCTATGAATCGTCAAGTATTGGCCATTAAATGTATATTATTTCATAGTTTTCATAAACTTCATAATAAATTATATTCCTTTATTCAACTGACAGTTGTCACACTCAGATTCTCAGATTGCAAAAGCATAATATTAAGACTGATGCAGCTATGGAAAAACTGTTATAATAGCGTGCGCATTGGAAGAGGAAGAAGAAAATGAAATTCGAAAAAAAGAAGGTTCTGGGCTCATAATATCAATTTGAAAAGGCAGTTAGTTGAACGGCAAATTCTATACGTTATTTCCCGGCTTGGTGGATGATGATCAATGAACCTAGATAATTGAAAACTTTAATTTGTAATTTTAATTTGAGGGAAATTAAAACCCATAATACTCATTATTTCTTTTTAGTTTTCGACTTTGTCTCATATTTCAATAACGTAGTTAGTTATCGCAGTTTGAGGAACACCATTCGGAATCTCGAATGTCCGAAAACAATTATATATAGGCATAAACGAAGGCGACATCTCATCACAGGATTCGTTTACTATGAAAAGTTTCTCCTAATGCGTTGTCAAAAGCATTGTGGCATGGTAACACTATCGGTATTTCGGATACCTTCCGTATTTTCAGAAATGCGTGCGGACGGTGCGGATGACATATACCGACGCATCTGTCATCCGCATCGTCCGCATCGCATTTTTGAAAATGCGGAAGGTATCCAAAATGCGGATGACGTCATACGTAGGGCGTGTGCTGGTACTCAGTGTTGCCATGCCACGATGCTTTTGACAACGCATTAGGAGAAACGTTTCATAGTAAACGAATCCTGTGAGGAGATCTCGCCTTCGTGTTTATACCTATACATCATTGTTTTCGGACATTCGAGATTCCGAATGGTGTTCCTCAAACTGCGATAACTAACTACGTTATTGAAATATGAGACAAAGTCCAAAACTAATAAAAAATAATAAGTATCGTGTGTGTGTGTGGAAATTAAATTTCCCTCAAATTCAAGTTACAAATTAAAGTTTTCAATTATCTAGGTTCAGTGACCATCATCCACCAAGTCGGGAAATAACGTATAAAATTTGCCGTTCAACGTTAGTTGGCAGTTATGCCTTTTCAAATAGATATTATGAACCTAAAATCTTCTTTTTTTCGAATTTGACTTTCTTCGGCCAATATGCAGGCTACTACAACAATTTTTCCATAGCTGAATCAATCTTAACGGTCTTCACCGTTTTTCACTGAG
This sequence comes from Thymelicus lineola, assembly GCA_963932265.1. Taxonomy (NCBI): domain Eukaryota; kingdom Metazoa; phylum Arthropoda; class Insecta; order Lepidoptera; family Hesperiidae; genus Thymelicus; species Thymelicus lineola. Next base: position 7,497,047 of record OZ010705.1, on the reverse strand, counting down.
GTTGGAAGAAACTGCAAAAATTGTTGGCAATACTAAAAAATCCGTATGGCGAATCCGGACATATGTGCGAGGGCATCCGCATACGGAGCGTCCGGGGCGGACGATGCGGATATATGTGCGTTCAACATTAGTGCATGCGAGCGGCGGCGGGGACACGAGAAAACAAAAGCTATCGTTAGCTTGATGCCAACGAAGCCCTAATATTTTTAAAAATATTATTGTCATCAAAGGAAACGGTTTCCAGTTGACGATGCGTTGCGGGAATATGTTGTAATAGTTCTGAACTATTACTTGTCCACTTAACTAACTCAAATCCACCACGATGGAACATTTGAATTAGCTGAGTGGCCATGTCGACAGCGATGTCAACATAGGGTGCGGAGGATGCGAGGTCGTCCATATAAATGTATCTCTGGACCACCGATGCGGCCAGAGTGGCTGTCAGTCTCCGCTTCTCCTAAAATAATATAACCGAGTGAGGTTTCAATGGCACTAGGAGATTGCGAACTAATTATTTTATCAGTTAATAAAATTTGTAAATAAGTATTGACTCCTAATAAGACGTCAATATTACCAGGCTGGTGAAATGAATCGTCAGCTAAGCGTATTTTATTTATGAAATTTATATTAGAAATATCTATGGTTGATTCGGGTAATTGTCCCGTTAATGTGGGTACTACTAGCGGTTTAATTTGATACATCTTGTTATCATCAAAGCGGGAAGTAAATTGTAAGGAAGTGACACCTAAAATCTTTTGCGATATTCCACCGATTCCGTGCACCTCATTGAAGGGAGTTTTATTGGAAATCGGTAAAGATAAGCGTTTGCAACAATCCTTTGTTATATAATCACTTTGTGATCCTGGGTCCACTAAACAACGAAGAAAATGTTCGTGGCCATATTTATTTACTATTTTAATTTTTGCGGTTCCCAATAATGTCGTAAAACAATGAGGCTTATTTAATAATTCGCGCGACACATTACAAGACGAAGACGCGTTTTGTCCCTCTTGCTTGTCTGTCGAAGAAAAATCGACCTTATTGGTATCGCGTGAAGGCTTGCTAAAGAAATGCGGGCGAGTCGAAGTATTTCGTACCGTAGAATCTTCGACTTTACTAGTATTATGCGGAGCGTCGTTATCAGAACGAGAGCGGTTAAATGAATTTTGCGTATTTTTTGTGAGCGATGAATCGATTTTATTTGTATTATTATTACTGAAAATATGAAGTAAAGTATGATGCGAGCGGGAGCAATGTTTGCATTTGCGTTGCGATTTACACATCGATAATGCGTGTTTATTACTTAAACAATTAAAACAACATTTATTTTGTTTTATAAAATTATATTTATCGTGAGTAGAGAGTTTTAAGAAACGTGGACATACATACAAATGCTCATGCTCATTAGACTTGCATAGAATGCATGAACGCGATGAATCGGTGTTAATAAATGTTTTACTAACAAATTTATTAGGAGCGGGAATAAATTTAATATTTGTTTTATTATTATCACCAGACGACGTATGCGGACTATGCGGTGAAGGAAATGTATGGCACAATGCCCTATTTTGCTCGAATAAAAATTGAATTAAATCAGAATATTTTGGTATGTTAACTTTGCGGCACGACATTTCAAACGCCTTCACAGTTTCAGTATCTAATTTTCTAAGCGCTATATTTAAAAAGAGAAAATCAGATATATCATCAATTTTAAGTTGTTTAAGAGCGTTAATAGAAGCGTCGAAATTGTCCATAAATTTATGATAACCAGCGGGCGTATTAGCGTTAACATTTTTTATTTCCAACAGCTGATTTATATAAGTAGTAGCGAGTGCACGGTCGTCATTGTATCTGTGGATAAGTGCGTTCCAGATCACTGAATAGTTTTCAGCTGTAGGCATAAGGCCTGCGCAGACAGATAATGCTTTGTCTGATAACTTACTGACTAAATAGTACACCCGTTCAGCGTCTGTTAACTGGTGGTTTTCATGGACTAGCGTTTTAAATTGTTGGTAGAACATAGACCAGTGTCGTATGTCTCCATTAAAAGTTAATAATTCCATAGGCGGGAGCGAGGGCTTAAACTTAGCGGGTAAATTGTTATCTAAATTCAAAGATGAATGCGGAGCGGATAATTTTGAAACTTTACTTTTAACGCGGCTGTACAAATCATGAAAAGAATTCAATGGTTGGAAATCTATTTCCGCGTCTGGATTTACCCTTAAATTCTTAACATTATATTTTTCCAAAGTGTCCTTGAACTCATCGCGTAAGTATTCAAGGTCAGCCGCGGTACTAAGTAAAGAACTCTGCGAGTCAGCGTCCAATGCACTGATTGACAAATCATAGATTGATTGCATGCGTGAAAATATGGAATTACGTTTAGCGATTAATATTTTTAAACTAATTTCGTCGTCTGAAATCGTCTTAGCGTCATGATATTTGGCTTTAGTAGTCATTTTGTAAACAAAGTTACGCGTTAATAAAAATTATGCGAGGATAAGTACAAAAATATTATGCGAGCAATGAATGAGTTGTACTTAATACGATTTGTCGTAAATACAAAAATGGCGTATTACTAAATGCGGAATATGGAATGCGATTAAGTATAATTTTTCGATATTAGATATAGAAAGTTACACAACAATGAAGTACAATAGTAAAAGCGGTGCGGTACGTTTTGCAAATGAAATTAAATAAATATGTAATAGTAAGCGGTGAAGGTATATGTAATGCGAGTGGAATATACTACACACATAAATTTATTTGCAAAAGGTAATAGAAATATACTAGGATACGAATCCGGTTGATGACCAATTTTATACGGCTCGAAGTGACCAAAAACTTTTGGTGTGAATGCGATGCAGACTTTGAAGACTGCTTCTGGTTCATGCGGGCGTTTTATAAAGTGGACTGTAGAATGCGTTGGGAGGAAGAAAGTCAAGGGTTATTTGGAGGGTTGGCAAGCACACTAACCTGGTTGCAGGACTCGACTGGTACTCGTATTAGCATACACGGCTAGGCGGCTGCTCCAATGTCTCCAATCTTCTTTCTTCTTGACTTCTTATTGGTTATTATGCCGTATTTGTATGGTTTAGCTTTGCTATTACACTTCACAGTAATATCACTTGCTTTATGAGAGTTATTTAGAGGGCGCGGTGATGCGGTTTTTAGATAATATGCGGATTAGTTCATTACATTTGATAATGAGCGCGAGTTGCATTCGAGCTGGCGGGAGACTTCTTTACGACTCTCTAAACCTCGGCGGTGTGCGAGTGAATCCGCTATATAAGAGTGCGCTTGCCAGAAAGAGAGGGAGGATAGGAAATTAAATAGAGAAGGAATGGATTGCCGCGCTTTCATAGAAGATATAATAATTTTGGCGGGAACAGCGGGAGCAGGCAAATGCATCCACAGAGTAATGCCATTATTGGCGCGAACAGTTTGTAATGAATAAACTAAAAAACTACTGGAAATATTTAAAAATAGGATGCTCTTTTATTTTAAAAATAAGCATCTGTACGCAAACCGAACAGACACTGAAAAAAAGAACAGAAATTAAAACTCATCATTCTAATTTCTGCCCCATTTTAGTTAAAAAAAAAATATTTAGTTGCTTATTGTACTAAAAAAAGCCTAATGTACAGAAATCAACCCGTAGTACAATCTACATTGAGTATTTTGCCTATAAATCATGGTAGAAAGGTTTCATTGACTGGATGACGATGTATTACGTCAACGTGTTCCATCCTTGAACGTTCGAACGCATCTGAACGCAGCACGCGTCTAAACACAAGATTGCGCTCGCGCGCGTAGGGGGCGTGGCTTACGCACGAGCCACGATATGGTCCGCGAGCCGCGCATGTAAATGAGCGGTGAGAAAATTTCACTTATGCGGTATCTATTGGGGGTAATCTGTGTACCTTACACACAGTTCGGTTGTGCTCTTGCAAATGGCGTGTGACTTGTGAGAAAAACCGATGTGCTGTAATAATTTTCCCGCCTAACACGTAGTACTAACTGCGCTCACTCGCACTTAAACCTAAGACGTAAAAGTGCGAGTGAGCGCGCAATATATTAACGAGTGCAGTGTGAGAATACTATAGCAAAGATTTTTTGTATCATTTATTTGAAATGAAATAAGTTTTATTCGAAGTAGGTTTGTTACAAACACTTTTCGAAAGTCACTCAACGCCATCGCTTCAACAAATCCCAACCGTGAGTGGTCCCGGGAGAAGAAGCGGCAAGAAACTCCCGGGATTTTTTTTCCTACTCACAGTTACAGACAGCACTTAATACTACTCATTGCAATATTTAATATAAAAAAAAACTCATGTCCAAGCAGTCTTGTCATTTAAATACTCATTCTTCATGAGAATACCTTTTACATGAGTTTTAAATTTACAGTAGGGGAAGGGGGGGCATAACGGGGTCACGGGGCACAACGGGGTAACCCAAAAAAACAAGTAACGATGCACACTAGACGTTTGTTGTTTTCACTAATAAATGACCATTTTGTATCAGTATTTAATCCGACAGTGACCGGCGACTAGTCTGCAGTCGTTTGGTTTTTACGAAAATAAATATTTTTTGATGTGATTTCATCTAATTTTGAGTGAATACGGAAACACATGTAAAAAGCTAAGTGTTTTCATTACTATTATGGTTTATTTGTAGTGTTTTTGTAGAGATATTATTTATTGATATGTTTTAAACAAAATCACTCTAACTATAGATTTGTTTTTTTTGTCAATTATTTCACATAATGTTACCAGTGGGGGCATGACGGGGTACCCCTATTTTATGTATGGTTGCCTAAAGGAATGATGTGAATATTTGATATTGGAATTTTAATTTTGTTTTAGGTATTAAATATGGTACGAACGTACAAAAAGAAAAGTTCGAGAGGCAATACATAAGGTAAACGCGCCTATTACCGCCAGTTTAAGCCGACTTTGGATGAACTTCAGAAAATTAGATATATGTTGTTATGCTAGAAAAGGTATTTTAATTTATTCTTTAACATGATTAAATATCCTATGATATTCAGTACGTAAATTCAGTATTAAATCACACAATATTTAATAAATAATAATTGAATCTAAAATAGCGATTGCTTCTATTACCGACGCATGGATGATGTTTGTTTCTAATACCGTTTTTTATGTTTCTATTACCGACCACTAAACTAGTATAAATTTAAAATTAAAAAGCTGCCTGCCACCAAAAAAGGTATCACGATATTATACCTTTTTGAAATCCTTATGCTGAGCTCTTTAGTTTGATACCCATATTGCATTAATCGATTTATTTTATTTTTTGATACTTCAAACAGTGACATCTCACAGCCAACATTTTTTTAATGTCACTTATTTAAGAATACTTGGGTTATCAAAACAAATCTAACGATATCTTAATTGTATTATTTGGTCCAGCCGTTTGGAAGATACGAGGTAATAAAGAATATTACAGACATTAAATACATAATATACTTAGATGATCACTTCGGTGATCGGTGGATAGGGCGAGGAGGACCTGTGCCATGGCCGGCGCGCTCCCCGGACCTCACACCGATGGATTTATATTTGTGGGGGGAGGTTAAAAGTGTTGTGTATGCTACGGAGTATTCGAACAGTGACGAATTAAAATTAATAATAGTGACTGCTTTTGATAAAGTTCGAAGTGAAGTGTTCTAAACCGCGTAAAGGACAATTTGTGCAAACGTGTTGAACTCTGCATCACTCGAGGAGGTGAGCATTTTGGACATCTGTTAAGGCTTGTGTAAATAATAAAATCAATACGTAAAACTTCAATCATTGTAAATAAACCCCAATTTAATCATTGTAAATAGGTATGATTCCCCCGTGTGGTGCCGGGTCCACTTTGTAGAATAGCACCACTCCTACTTCTTCTTGGGATGTCGTAAAAAGCGACTAATAGGATATTCCAGGAGACAGGCAGCAGCGTCTCCCTGCGGACTAAGAACATCTACTGCGGTCACCAACACGCACTGGCCAAGCGTGGTGACTACCGGCTACAACCCCCTTATGATAGCCACAACTAAGCCTCGGCCCCCAGTCCCCGGCAGCCCCACTATTCCTAGTTATGGTAGCGGCTATGGTAACGGCGGGGCAGGGGGTGCTAAGAATCGCCGGCAGAGATCGGGCTACCAATCTCAAAAACGACTTCTGCACCTAGCAACATATAACACCAGGACACTGAGGACCGACGACAAGGTGAAAGAGCTGGAAGAAGAGATAGACAAGTTAAACTGGAGTATTGTGGGTTTATCTGAAGTCCGAAGAGAGGGGGAGGATAATACTCAAATCCGGAAACTTGTTCTATCACTGGAAGGGCGAACATCTGTCCCAAGGTGGTGTCGGGTTTCTCGTTCACAAGTCCCTCGTCAACAACATTGTGCAAGTTGGGAGCGTGTCGTCCAGGGTAGCGTACCTTACACTCAGAATATCCAAACGGTATTCGTTGAAGGTTGTACAGGTATATGCGCCGACTTCGACACATCTTGACAATGAGGTTGAGGTAAAGCTCATTTCAATGTTGTGATGGGGGACTTCAACGTGAGACTGGGTATGCAAAGCGGCGCCGAGATGAAAGTGGGTCCCTACGGTCCTACACATTGGACGACAGAACCACCGAGGACACTTGCTGGCTAACTTTTTGGAGAAGGAAGGTCTCTTCATGATGAACTCCTTCTTCAGAAAGAAGCCGCAACGCAAGTTGTACCTACGCGGCCTGCCGAAGGCCCTTGAAGGTACTCTGGGTCGGGATACGCGTTTAAAGAAAGAATAGTCCCGCCGATATATTGAAAAATGTGGTTCGGGAACAGTCGAAGCCAAATACAAGTGGGGTTTCCGTACCTTGATATTGGTCTTCCAGGAGACGCCTCTCCACTTCAGCCTTGTAGCACTCGAAGGTAGTTTGTCAACGTGCAAGTTACGCTGGCGCTGGTGCACACCACTCACAATGCTTGTTGGAATCACAACTATTACACTTTAATTATGCTCCCACGGTACCCGTATATTAAGGTTGGAAGGAAGTTCAGGGAGGCACTGATAATATGACGTATTTTAGATTAGTTTAACGTTTTCAAGTAAAACGAATCTGTTTCTTAGCCGCGCGCCGCCATCACTCCTTTTTTCAATCGCGTGAGGTTCTTCGTAGTCCACCATTAGTCGGCTGTTCGGTCGTTGTCGGGTCGACCGAGTCTTGTTATTGGCCAATCCGCGAACCACGTTCAATCATCGGGAGATTTGAATTTGGAATAAGTTATAATTTGCGAATAGCGAACACAAGTGGACTTGGATAAGTCCTGATGGTTCCACGAAAAGTGAGATAGACTTCATTCTGGCAGACAAACGGCACATATTTAATGATGTCTCTGTGATTAGCAGGTTTAAAACCGGAAGCGATCACCGACTTGTAAGAGGCACATTAAATATCGACCTGAAGCTGGAACGGTCACGCCTGATGAAGTCTACGCTTCGCCCAACACCTATCCAAATCCAGGGATCCGAAAACTTTCAACTTGAGCTGCAAAACCGTTTTGCGTACCTAGAATCGTGCACGTCAGTGGACGAGTATAACACCAGGATAGTAACAACTGTCCACGAGGTAGGGTCGAAGTATTTCAAGACCCACCCTAGTGGTAGATCTCAGGTTCTCTTAGAACAAACTCTCGGTCTTATGAGGGATCGACGAGAACTATGTGTGCAGTCTCCAACCTCTATGAGGGAATACCGACGGCTCAATGAACAGATCTCCAAGTGCAGGCGACGCGATTTGCGAAAACATAACGCAAATTGTGTAAAAAGCACTATTGAGCGAAACCAGGGCTCAAAAGTGTTCGCCAGGGATCTGTCTATTGGGCAATTACGAGGTTGAAGACCGAGTCCGGCACCATGGTTTCGTCGAAACCCGAAGTTCTGAGGGAGACTGAGAGATACTACGGACGGTAGTATGCCTCCTCTCAAGCTCCACCTCCTCGCAGGAGAGCGACAAGCGAGCTAAACCGAAGATATCCCGGACGTTAGCCTGTATGAGATTAGAGAGGCTCTCAAACAGCTTAAAAACAACAAGGCACCGGGAGATGACGGAATCACAACCGAGCTTCTGAGAGCTGGAGGAAAACCCTTTCTAGTGGCGCTCCAAAAACTGTTCGATTCCGTTATCAACCGGAACTACCCCGGAAGCGTGGAGCAGAAGTGTGGTGACGCTGTTCTTCAAGAAGGGCGATAATGCCCTTTTGAAGAACTACAGACCCATTGCACTTCTGAGCCACGTTTATAAACTGTTTTCGAGGGTCCTCACAAATCGCATTGCACGCAGGCTTGACGACTTCCAGCCTCCCGAACAAGCAGGATTCCGAAAAGGCTACAGCACCATAGAACATATACACACACTGCGGCAGATTATACAAAAGACCGAGGAGTATAATTTGCCATTATGTGTTGCCTATGTGGACTATGAGAAAGCTTTGAAATATGCTGACCTATATTATTATGTTATTGTTACCACCACATTATTATGTACCATGTTTGACGCAATAAAGAATTATGAGTTATGAGTTAAGCCTTTCATTCTATTGAGACCTGGGCGGTACTAAATTCTCTCCAGCGGTGCCGGATCAACTACCGGTATATCGAGGAGTTGAAATGTTTGTACTCATTTGCCACCATGTCCGTCAGAGTACACGACCCAGCAACGAGCCCCATCCAATTGCAGAGAGGTGTCAGACAAGGGGATGTCATATCCCTAAAACTGTTCACCTCTGCGTTGGAAGACGTGTTCAAGCTGATGGAGTGGAAACGACATGGCATTAACATCAACGGCGAATACATCACACACCTGCGATATGCCGACGATATAGTCATCCTGGCGGGTTCCCTGGAAGAACTTGGTACAATGCTTGGGGACTTGAACAGCGCCTCACAACGAGTGGGTCTTAGGATGAACATGGACAAGACGAAAATCATGTCGAATGTCCATGTCACACCCGTACCGGTTGTTGTTGATGGCGCTGCTCTCGAAGTTGTAGACGAATACAATTACTTGAGACAAGTGATCCAGATGGGTAAGTCCAATTTCGAGAAAAAAGTCACTCGTAGAATCCAACTCGGATGGGCTGCGTTCGGGAAACTGCGTCATATCTTGTCGTCCAAAACACTACCTCAGTGCCTGAAGTCGAAGGTATTCGAGCATTGTGTGTTGCCAGTGATGACATACGGATCCGAGACGTGGTGCTTTACTATTGGCCTAATCCACAAGCTCAAAGTAGCGCAGCGGGCTATGGAGAGGGCTATGCTCGGTATTTCTCTACGTGATCGCATCAGAAATGAGGAGATCCGTAGACGAACAAGGGTAACCGACATAGCTCAAAGATTTAGCCGGCTGAAGTGGAAATGGGCTGGCCACATAGTGCGAAGGACCGATTACAATAAGAGATTTTTATAAATAAGACCGTACGGGTCGGTAATAGAATTAAGTATGAAGATTACTTTATTCTATTAGCGACAGCAAAAATAAACAATAACTGGGTAAAATTTCTGCTTTAATGCAAACGTGTTTTGATGGATGTCATTGCTATGATTATTTTTCGGTGTCAAAAAGTTTCTTAATTTTGATATGAGATATTATTTAAAATACATTTCCATACATTACTAAAAATTATTGCTTACGTCGAATCTTGTTTAAAAGAAAATCTATGAGACAAAATGTATGGCGTTAATTGATCAAATTATGTAATATACTCTTAAGAATCAAACAAGTTAAAAGAAACATCGAAAATTACGTATTAAAAGAAATAAAATCTAAAATGCTAACTATTGCAAAACATCTAACAACGCCATGGGGCGGTATTAGAAGCAACTTATGAAAATTATGTTTCTATTACCGCTTTAAGGGAAAATTCGAATTAAACCACAAAAAATAGTCAGAACGTTAATATTAGATGTGAATCTAGAAAAGCAATATATTATTTATTATATTTACACATTTGCATGCAGGTATACACATTTTATTTAAGTTAATTTCTCTTAAGTAATAATTATGTTTACTTACATAGCCGGGAGCGCAACACTATGAGACGGGCGTCCGTTGCGGGCGCGTCGCAGTTAATATCAAATTATTCTGTTTGCTGATTATTTACGCACACAAACTTTATTATTTTTGTTTCTCAATATACATACCTAAAATGTTTTTAGGCTACAACTTTCATGAAATCTATAGTATGCCTTAAAACAGTGATTAAAAAAACTGGCGGTATTGGATACAGATTTTGGGGTGGCGTTATTGGGCGCGTTTACGTTACATTGTACAAAACGTAGACGTGGATACTTTATGCCTGTATTGCCTTGATGAGAAACATACATATTTAAAGTCTGCGGAGGTTTGGGTGTCCTGCCAGCTGTACAGACGATGGTGTCATACAGCCTGTGCTCGTATTGACGACGAGAACCCAGAAGAAATTCACATCTGCACATATTGTGAATAAAATAACCATGTACCCCATATTGCCCCTACCACGGGGCACAATGGGGTTTTCATGAGGGTTTCGTAAAATTAAAATTTAAGCAATAATTGATTAGTTACTTCGCCAAATTCTATGCCAAATGATAACCCTAATATGTAACCAAAGTGCTATGATTATAATTATTACTTAATATATTTTGTTTATTCTGATATTGGCTATTTCCCTTAACGTCCCCGTTATGCCCCCCCTTCCCTTATGGCATTTCTGTTAATTGTTTTTCTTTCTTTTTTCTTTTATTAATTACCTACACTCTTCATTCCTGTAAGGACCCAATTCTGAAGTCCATAAAGTCGCGGGTCACAAATCTCATCACAATGTCTCAAATCTGCCGGGTGTCCTGCAACGGCCTATTTTTATATTAATACTACCAATATTTTATTAAGGCAGATAATAAATACATAGTTCATTTTGAGCGGACAATGGCTGCCCTGATCAATGAATCGGGCGGTAGATAAAATTTATTATTAAACTGATATAAAATGATATTAAGGATACGAGTGGCCAAATATTTTTATTCAAGTAGGTTGGTAGGTACTTTATCCAATATTCATAGAATTTTTGGGAATATAAGATACAGTATTATAAATTGCAAATACTTTTTTTACTGTAAAACCCGAATATTGTTTTGCGATTTACCATACTTTTGGAATGTTATTCAATCTAAATGTTATGTTGTACGTAATGGACATCAGTAATACCAAAGGCATCACTGACGCGTTGCCAGCCAATAAATAGAAAAGAAGAAAGAAAGAACTGCTCTCAAGCCCCCAGCCGGAACACGACGAGTTGGCGGCTGCAAGAGGATAGTAGCGAAAACCTAGTTCACGAAACGATAGTAATACCAATAATCTATATCTATACCTACTAATATTGTAAAGAGGAAAGATTTGATTGTTTGTTTGCATTGAATATGCTTCGAAACTACAGAACCGATTTGAAAAATTCTTTCACTGTTGGGAAGCTACACTATCCCCGGGTGACATAGGCTATATTATATTTTTTTTACTATTTTTCACGAAGCGAAGCGAGGGCGATTTCCTAGTATGTATAGGTATAAAACACAAAAAATGATTGTACGAATGCATTGAAGTACTATTACTTCGTATAGAACAGACACCCGGAACATTGAGTCGGGTGAATGCATTGCGGCCAGGGTGGCTCACTTCATTCACTCACTCGCTTGTCACTCACCTGCGCTCATTGCGGCCGCATGCCAAATTTTTTTAGTAAAACACTGAAACAATGCCGTCGTGCGTAATAAGAACGTGTCACAATTGCACGACAAAAAACAAAAAAGATAACGGTATTACTTATCATCGGTAAGAAAACAAAATATTTACTTAAATCAAATAAACGAATTTCATTAAATTATTGTGCAATGTTCCCGCCATTTTGAATGAAAAAATTATGAAGCGGATTTACACACTTGGCAAGCCATAAGCGTGTTAATGGACTAAATAGACTTGCTTAGGCTTGCCGACGCTTGTGATGTGACCAATATATTGTGATGTTGGTTTTTCGACACGAATCAATGGTAAACGATTGAAAATCGTTCAAACGCTTTTGCACGCTTTTATTTTTAATTTTGTTTTGCACGTTAAATATGCGTAGTAATTATGGCAATAAGACGTATGTGTCGATTTGTGTTAAATGTTTTGTGATAAATTAGATTGCTTTTAATAAATTTTCCTTAAATTTTTACTATGTAAAAGTAATCCAAATATTATAGAAATACCGGTATTAATTAAATTGATATTTAAAGAAAATCTGGTTTGTAAAAGGTTCCAATACTTCTTACCGTCTCTTTTGTGTTGAATGTTTTGTGATAAATTGCTTTTAATAAATTTTCCTTAAATTTTTACCATGTAAAAGTAATCAAAACATTATAGAAATACCGGTATTAATTAAATTGATATTTAAATAAAATCGGGTTTTTAAAAGGTTCCAATACTTCTTATTGTCTCTTTTGTGATGAATGTTTTGTGATAAATTGCTTTTAATAAATTTTCCTTAAATTTTTACCATGTAAAAGTAATCAAAATATTATAGAAATACCGGTATTAATTAAATTGATATTCAAAGAATTTAAAATACAAACTATTAAAATAGTCAGTGTCGGCCTTACTCAAATAATAAGCCCGATAAGAATGACTAATGTACCTACTCTGTGGTAAATAATAAATAAAGTGTATTACTTTAATTAGTAAATTCAATTAAACATTAAATCAAACATTTGGAAGAGCTTGTAAAAGTTTGGAGTCGTTGACTGTTTGTCGTGGTTCGGCAAGTGTCGTATACAAAGTTACTCTATGGCAAGTGTGTAAATCGGCTTCTAGAGTTTGAAAAAAGAACGCGTCATCACGGTTTCGGGACACACATTTTGTTCGAGATGTCTGTTCTATGTCATTATAATTCAATATACGAATGTCCTCTATAGACTCTGAAACCATCCAATCGATGTCTCAAAATGGTTTCATATGAAAGGCAATAATCCAAAGGTGGTTTGAGACTACTAAAACAATGCATTGATGATAAAGTCCATTTTCCACTTTTTCTGTACAACAATTTGACGATAGTCAACGTCAACACAAAAATACTGATCTGTCATTCTTGTCAGACAATACAAAAAGAACAATGCCCAAAAATTTTTTTTTGTTAGCGTCTTAAAACGTCAGTTATACCGAAGCAATTCAATTATTTTTTTACGTATTTTAAAATTAATACCTGTACCCGTATTACCCAGCGCAAAATAATTTAGTAATAAGTGATGAATTGACTATAATAACAATGATGTCAACAATGTCCATTTTCATTCGGGCACTCACTTCGATACATAGCTTGTATCAAGCAAGATATAGGGAGACTTCTGGCCAATACTACAGACAGAATTTCGTTATAAATGTTAGTATGACAAATGTAATGATGTCAAATTTCCATTTCCGGTTGTCAATAAAAAAAAAGTCAGAATAAAATAATGGTAAAAATTACAAGCAGCCGTAAGTCTCCCCTACTCTATGACTCAATGGTTATAAGAATTAAATCTCAAAATACTTTGGTTCTGGGGTGTGTCTGCTGAAAATTCTTATATATCTAAGCTCAGAAATTAAAGCGGCGATTTTTAGATTTTATTTTATTTTAAGACGCTAAAGTTGAAAATGAAATAAAACGATGTATGGCAGTTGGGCATTGTTCTTTATAGCGTAGTGGGACACGCCGAGTATCCACTAGTCAAATGTATAATATAAAATACAAAAATTGTTTGTCCGGATGTCCTTTATAGACTTTGAAACCATCCAACCGATATGCTCCAAAATAGTTTCATTTGAAAGGCAATAAAGCGAAGATGGTTTGAGACCACTAAAACAATGCATTAGGCATTGTCGAATTTCGACTTTTTCCATACAAAAATTCTTAGCGTAGGTAGTAGCACACGTCGGGTGTCCATGGGTAATTATATATTAATATTAAATATTAATGACTTAAAAATTAAAATAATCTAACATTTTAACAAAAAATAACCGACTTCAAATGAAGTACATCGACGGCGGAAAGCGAAAACGTAGTCATCCACAAAAATAGTTCAAAATGTCGTAGTCAACAAAATCTTGGCGAATAATTGTTTGGATGAGATTTGAGTTACAATTATATTATATTTAGAAAAAATAACAAGCCTAATATCCAAAAATCGTGAGTTTAAGTTAAAAAACACGCTAGTTATGATTTTTTTTTAAAAAGTGTAAAAGGTTTTTGGCTCTGATGAACATTTTCGTTTTTGTGACTACGTTTTCGCTTTCCGCCGTCGACATTGTACTTTTGACATGGACACCATTGTCAGATCTCGCTCAAATTTATGTGGGACCACACGACAAGCACCAGCTTTCGATTAAAATTAAAATCATCTAAATCGGTTCTCCCAGTCCAAAGTTCTGAGGTAACAAACATAAAAAAAAATACAGTCGAATTGAGAACCTCCTCCTTTTTTTGAAGTCGGTTAATGATGGTTTGTTTGAAAGACTGCAAATATCAACAACACTTCACAAATACTTAACCATAGATATAATGGTTGTGTTTTGAATAGATCCCTATTTCAAAACTCGTCTTCGTATATAATGATGTCGGGATATAAATGTTCCACGTACGACATACGCTGAACAAGAATAAAATTAAAAGGTTAGGTCCAAATCAGACTTGCATAGCTTAGGGTTCCGTACTTTGAGTTTATCCAAGAATATTTTTCCTTCCATTAATCCGCATATTTAGGAAACTTTTTATCCCGGAAAATTAAAAGGTTTCCCTGGGAAACGGGATGTAAGTTTGTAAGGAATATTTTTAAAACATCAACCGATTTGCTTCAAATTTGCAAGAAATTTTCCTTGCGTAAATTGATGAAAAATGTATTTTTCAGTTTTTAAAAGTTTTGCAAGAAAAACAAAAAAATACAAATTAATGTGAATATTGCTTATTTTTCAAAACTTTCTCCTGGAGGAATCCTTTGTGATATAATCACAAAATGTGATACCTAAGTCAAGCCAAACTGCAAATTTGACAAGTCAAACTGCAGACTTCATCAAGTACACTTGATCGTGTATGGCCTCCGTAACAAAAGAGTTTCTATCTAGAGAGACAGACACACTATTATCCCACAAAGTTCGGTTTTTTCATCGAACTTACGGAACCCTGACAAGCAAAAACTGTGCTTGCTTTGATTTTCGTTTCAGAACTTTCAGAGAACGTACTTCTCAGAGTAAAATAAAAAGTTCTGATAATGAGTTGAAAACGTCGACAAAACCACGGTGACTGCTTCGTCGTAGATTCTATACCTACTCTCTGTTCAAGAGTACTCTACCGACGCGGATGTTCTCTTCTGAATAAGGTTGTCAATCCAACTAATATTATAAAATGTGAATGTTTGTATGGATGTTTTTTACTCTTTCAAGCAAAAATAAAGCATAAATAAAGTGAGCAAAAATGAAGTCATTGTTGCACATGAACGTCCACAAAAGGTTTTTACGCAACTTGTTTTTGTGATCTACCCTCATGGTGTTTTTAAAATGTGTAAAGATTGTTTCTTTTTATTGAAATATGTAGCACGTAATGTTAATTTATATATTGTGAACTTTGATTATAAACACGTCATATATTTTAATCTTAATAATGTACGTATATCGACGGCGCAGGGTGTACCGTAAAACTCAAAAGAGTTTATGTTTACACCCTATTCATATGTTACTTTCTTTATTGTCAATGAAATTATATTATATTATAATATTTTTTTCGTGAACATTGAGGTTCTATCTATGAAATAAAATTAAATCCTAAAATAAGTCAACATCCCAATTACGAGCGTGTAATGCTGGCCATACACGAACACGATCAAGTATACTTGTTCGTAAGTTTGCTATTTTGCAGCGGACTTGAGGCGGTATCCAGTAAACTTGACGGTGTATGGCCACGGTATGGATATCTCATGCAAACTGGATGCCGCGTCAAGTCAAACTGCAAACTTGACAAGTAAAGTTGATCGTGTATGGCCAGCTTAAGTGATTTTTAATGACGATATGAGATAATAGTAGGTTTGGGTGTAAGTTTAAACGTTTGAATATGAGTAGGTGAGTGATTTTTAATGATAATATCGTACATTGAAGTATACGTATAACGTCACAGAACAGACATCTGAAACAAAATGTGTGTCCCGCCCGGGAGGTTCTCCTTTCAAAATCGAACGAATCCATTGAAGATTGAAGCCACGTGGCGCCAATGCATTGGAACGTACATGGTGTTCGCGGTGTCGGTTCTATACGCTAGTAATAATACTTCAATGTGATAATATGACAAAATAGTGTGTCGGGTATAAGTTAACGTTTATTACTTTATCTCTCAGACACGCTTCGAATAGTTTGATTGTGGCTCGGAAAGGATGCGCGGTGCGGTGACCCGGTAGGAAAACTGTTTAACTAAATTAATTATAAAACTTTCAGTGAGTATACTCATTATAATTTAGAGTAAAAGTTGTCAATATAGGTACCTAATAAGATATCTTATTTTATTTTAATAACGGTTGATGAAGTTTATTAAAATATTCACATCCACAATATATTTCTAACGAGATGGTTGAACCTAGTTTCACGCAACACATATAATTCTAGTGGGACATAGTGGCCAAAATAATATAACAACTATGCGCAAAATTTCATAAAAATCAGTCCAGTAGTTTTTGCATGAAAGAGAAAAGTTTTACATTTATGATATCGCACCCTCAGTGGAAAAAAGCATAAGTCGTCTTACGTTGAAATTTAGTTATTAATATGATTGTAAAGAGGGACAAAAGCTGCATATGCTCAATTTTTTTTTTAAATTTTTATTATTAATCTTGACTGTTTTGTGCAAGAAATCGTAATGTAAATTCCTTTGACTGCTTGCTGATATTTTAACAGTTTTTTTGTTCTCCTGTAAAATTGCAATTTTCATTGCCTTTTTCCACTGAAGGTGCGATATTAGTAGGACGTGTATATCTCCATTCTTTTTGAAATCGGTTACAATGTTACAAGTACAGTATTTATCAACCGATTTGATCTCGATAACATCACGTTTGGCGCGGTTTGTTTGTTTGAACAGCCACTGAACTAAATGATTATGAGCGAGTTTCCGTACCACCCTTCGTAAGGAGTTCTTTAATGTTGTCAAATATTTTATCTATATATAGAACAATACTACGCGTGATTATGGGACTTAAAATTTAAGACTTCTATGCTTTTGACATGGATGCCATTGTCAGATCTCGTTCAAATTTATGTGGGACTACATGACATGCACCAGCTTTCGATTAAAAAAAGAATCATCAAAATCGGTTCACCCAGTCTAAAGTTCCGAGGTAACAAACATAAAAAATACAGTCGAATTGAGAACCTCCTCCTTTTTTTGTAGTCGGTTAAAAAAGAAGTGACTTATCTTCTTTAACTTTCTCTAATTAATATTAATTCGAGTTATTTATTTTTTCTTGCGTTATACTATACTAGCTGTGCCGCGCGGTTTTACCCGCGTTAATTTGTGGATAAAACTAACTACTTAAATATATGATGTTATAGTATGCCTTCCTCGATAAATGGATTATTAAACACAAAAGTAATTTTTAAATTCGAACCAGCAATTCCTGAGATTAGCGCGTTCAACCAAACAAATAATGGAACTGTCACTGGTCGTTTTAATGTCACTGGTCGAACTATGCGATTTAGGGTCGCCCTGAAAATCAGCGGTCGTGGATGGCTGCGGCCCGTGCTGAGTGTGGCCCTATTTCGTCAAGTTCTTACTGTTACAAAAACATCATAAGTACCTATAATGTAAGAATATTGTCTATTTGTAGTACAGTGATAACTTGATGAAATAAAATTCTATTCTATTCTATTCTATTCTATTCTATTCTTTCTATTCAAACTCTTCAGCTTTATAATATTAGTATAGATTTGATTCCGTATATTGGATTACCTTGCGGAATCCTAGCGATTTTGGAGTCCCTCGGCCTGCCAGTGTCCCATTACGTCTAGTATCTCATAATGTCCAGTGTCTAAACATTTTTAGTATATCACAATATCAAATGAACTTATGTACCTACCTCTAATTTCCTGACTGACAGTTAAAACTAAATTAGAGAAGCATCAACCTGTACCTTTCTTTCCTTATTTCGTTTCCGGGATTCCCATGTCATTGGACCAAGAAGGATAATGTGTTTGTATTTAAGTATATCGTAGGAAAGGTCGCGAAATCCCTATGGATAGCCCATGTCGATCACTTCGGGTGGCATAAACTTCTGACATTTACGCCCGTATTCTAAAACAACACTTCTATGTCTTGTTGTTCTATGTCTCACAAATATTTTGACTTTGACTTTGACACAGTGCAAGCGAGTTTATTAAAACTATTTCATGAACAATACTTGAGTATAGTTTGTCGCTTTGCGTTAGTGCACCTGCAATTTTTGACTGCAGGTTTGACTTATATCAAATCAAATTAGAGAGAAAGGATCGATTGTTTGTACAGCTATCTTTGTCTCACGCTCTAGGGTGAGGAGAGACCCATCTCCTGAAATGAGCCATCAATGAGTCTTCCAATTATTACTCAAAATTACAAAAGTTAATTTAGGAAACAAACAGACTATAAAAAGGATTACGGGAACAGATAAGTTTAAGGGACGACGGTCCTTGAACAAAATAATTATAATACTTACATCAAAGGTCCTCTCTAGACACATGGGATATAAACTGAATTAATTGAACTACTTATTATGAAACTTTTAATCATTTGAATTTGCAGATATCCTACGAGCGAAGATTTTCGGTTTTGATACCCAGCCGCTATATATGTATTTTTATAGCTATAATAAACTTATTAAATTAAATAAAATTCCGCTACCGATGGCTACCGATTTACATCTTGAAACCAGAGCTGGATGCAGCGGATGGCTACCGATATCAATCTTGAAAAATCTCCTAAAAATCTTGATGTTCACGGCCATTGCGGGATTCCATAGATAAAATAGTTCAATTCCGTAAAGAAACCGAACTTCAATACACGATATTCCTGTACTAAGTAAGACATTCGAGTAATATATTAGTAGTGCTATACGGTCGTAAGTTCTCCATATTTTACGACCGTTAGCTTCTTTTAGCACCCTAATATATTTTCATGTCCTTCCCTATGACTGCACATAAAGTTTTATAGTTGTCAATGAAACAAGGTTGTAGCCACAACTTTATACAAGCCAATGATTAATTCGGTTTGACACAATCATCGATCATTTTATTGGTATCTTGACCTGCAACTGTCTGTGTTTGCAAGAATTTAATAACTCTTCTATTTGTATGTTGTATGAAGAGAGAATAATGGTTAGCGTAGACGAGGCATTCCTTGGCGTATTTTTGTCCGATTACACCTGAAGTATCTGATGCAATGTCATCAGAACTGAAGCAATAGTAAAATTTTAACTCTAAGCGAAATTGAATATTAAACCACGGTACAATTATTCCTTTACTGTGATTAAACAGTACATTTTAATTTACTAAATAAAAAAAACATTGTTACTTTAGACTCATCATTGTCTAAAGTAACAATCGTATTTCATATCATAAACTAAACCTCGTGTTTTTCTATACTTAATGCGATATCGTGAGTACCCATATTATAATGAAATGTGTGACGAGTTAAGTATAAAAACAATATGAACCTTGTGATGTATGAACATAATATGTAACATATCTGTAGTAAAATATCTTTATTCCACTCACAAATCTCCATCAGAGCTTCAAGGTAAATATCGTCGAATTAAATAAGTCACATAATTAGATGAGTTTACCCACGGAATACACAGGGTGTTCCGTGAGTTTACCCTACCCATGGATATACAGATTAATTCCATTTATTCGCATCCTCAAAGTCTGAGCAACACAATTGTGGTAATATTACTCGTATTGGGAGTACAATCAATATTAGATGCGGTTACCTTGTTTTGGTTAAAGCTAGTTACTAATTGTATACTTACGTATCAAGTTAATTATCAGAATCTGTTGTTATGGGTACCTAAACTGGGCTGATTATGTTGAATCTACAATCACACACACCCACACATACACATGCAAACATTCAACATAATAATGCACCTTCAGTGGGAAAAGGCATAAGATGAAAATTGCAATTTTACAGGAGAGCAAAAAAGCTGTTAAAATATCAGTACGATTTCTTGCACAAAACCGTCAATATTAATGATAAAAATTTGAAAAAAATTGAGCTTATGCAGCTTTTGTCCCTCTTTCCAATCATATTAATAACTAAAATTCAACGTGAGACGACTTATGCTTTTTTTCCACTGAGGGTGCGATAATTACATGTAATTCAGATTAATAGTTTAGTTTTTAATTAATATTTTATGTTAGTAATTTAACATTGTACTCCGAGGTGGGCGTAAACACTGGAAACGTAGTTTGAACTGTAACCGGTTTTTACTAACATATCATTTGTAAAATTGTTTTTGTGATCTTAATAAATCTATACATTTTGTTAAAGTACTATATAATACTTCCGTATTTTTATTTATTTATGGCTACAAAATACGAAAAGTACTTAATGGTTTTGGTAAAAGCTTGTATTTTAATAGAAAATTGTTTCTTTGTTATTATTTTTGGTATGCCGTATAGTAATAAATGAATAACAAGAAAAAAATTCTAACTCGTGTGGAAATGCTGGAAAATGGGGTTTGATATACGGAACGCTAACTTTATCGTCAATTTAGTGACATATTTTTTTAATTTTTTAATTTATACTAGTTCCGTATAATAATATAAGATCGGTTTGTTATACATTATACTTTACTTAGCTTCCAAACTTTAAATGTATTGCGATTTACGATACAAAAATTATACCGAACGCGGCAACATTTTTCAATCTATACGAGTACATAATGTCGTCTTTTTTTCCTAAGTCACCTTCTTTCTCAGCTTTACCAAGGTACGTACCTAACCTTAAAATGGAATTCTGAAGGCGCGGCTTGTTTGTAGAGCTATAAGGATGGCGGATCTTTTATAACGAGGCGGCGGCAGCGACTAAATGCCATGTCAACGGCTTTGTACCGTACTTTATACCTGTTTGGTACTTTATACTAGGATGAGCTTTGAGTTACCGAGAGCTAAAGATGAAGTGCTCAGGGCGTCGACTTCTAAAGGCGCGTGTATCGTCTGTAGTAGGTAGATGTCGTTTTAATGTGGGGTGGCAGCACCAATTATAGATAGTTTAAAGAGTTTTAATGGAATCTTAAAAACAGGTTTTAGATGTGGTTATTTACAAGGCGTGCGTATAAATCTAAGTTATAAAAAAGCTTAAGGTTAATACTGAAAGAATTGTTAGTAATAATCTTAGTGATAACATATTAATGAGGCTTATAAAGGTAGAAAGTTGGTATACATACCTAGCTTACATGCCTGTGTAGGTACTTTAAAAATATTTATTTATTATTAGGCACCATTGAAATATTATTACTAGCGTATAGAACCGACACCGCGAACACCATGTACATATTGTCCCAATGCATTGGCGTCACGTGGCTTCAATCTTCAATGGATTCGTTCGATTTTGAAAGGAGAACGGGGGCTCAATTTTGAAAATCGAACCTCCCGGCGGGACACACATTTTGTTCGAGATGTCTGTTCTATGTCATTATACTTTAATGTTAGGCACACAGTAAAATAAATAAATTTTATCAATATATTACAGCATCAATATATTACATAGATGTAAATTCAATGACTCGACTCTTCCAAGCATTTCGTTGATTTTGTTAGTAATTTAATTCAATCGCGTCCTTAACGGAGCAACAACGGTTTCGCGGTAAATAGGTCAAGGACCCTGAAATGCGAACAATCGCGCGTTATTGAACTTTGGCATATTTGGGGTTAAGCCAAGGTGCTTAGAATATAATGATAATTTGTAATATAATGATAATATAAATTATTATTTATTTTTCTCTGTCAATATGTATCATTGTGTCTTTTTATTATTTCCCCCCCTCCATTATCAATCCGTCAATACTATAAATTTATACAGGGTGTCCCAGCGCGAAGTGACCGCCCGGCGTCTATTGATTATCTGGACAAAACTATCGACAAAAACCATTAAAGTAAAGGTCTTATCGGTTTGGTTTATTTTTTATTAGCTTTTTAATTTTTTTTTAGAAAAACCTGACTTTTTGCACTATTTTTAAAATATTTTTTTTGTTTTTACATTTATTTTCATTCTGTTTTTTGTATTTACTAGCTGTTTTCATAGTTTATCTATTCGAGGTATAAAATCTACCTAAAATTGAATGCGACATTTTTTAAAAAGAAATTTAGTTAAATTTTTTTGAAAAAAATTACCCTTTTTCATTTATTTTCGCTAAAAAGTTGGGAAAATGCCCTATGAATATTATTATTTTATTATTTATTATGAAATAACATGATATTACCTACAAAATCTCATAAAAATGTTTGTAGTTATCTCAGTCATTTACCAAACTACAAACTCTTGAAGTATCCACCCCAATTTCGATAGTAAGAAGAGTAGACTTTTAAATCCAGGCTAGTGGATCATTTAAGTGTCTTACTATCAAAAATACCTTTTGTCCTTTGATATAATAATTTTAAAGATAAGGAAACAATAAAAACAAATGGAAATTTAAATCATTTATTTAAAAAAAAAGAGTAATTCATTCATAATGTTTTCGAAACGACCGCCAGTGGCATTAATACAGGCTAAGGCTCAAAATGACATCCTTTGAGTGGTTCTTTGCACTTCCAAGAGGTTCGCTTTTATTTTTATGGCATTAGCATCAATCCTCTGTTTCAATTGTTCTCTCGTAGCTATTAGCACAGCATAAACTTTTTGTTTAATGTGGGCCCCAAAAATAATAATTAAGAGGCGTTAAATCCAACCGAGAGAGAGAGGTGGTCCAGTAGCATGGTCCTGCAAGGTCTCAATTGAAACAAAGTATTGATGCTGATGCTACAAAAATAGGAGCGAACCTCTTGGAAGTGCAAAGAGCCACTCAAAGGATGTCATTTTGACCCTTAGCCTGTATTAATGCCAATGGCGGTCGTTTCGAAAATATTATGAATGAATTTCTCTTTTTTTTTAAATAAATGATTTAAATTTCCATTTGTTTTTATTGTTTCCTTACCTTTAAAATTATTCTATCAAAGGGCAAAAGGTATTTTTGATAGTAAGACACTTAAATGATCCACTAGCCTGGATTTAAAAGTCTACTCTTCTTATTATCGAAAATGGGGTGGATACTTCAAGAGTTTGTAGTTCGGTAAATGACCGAGGTAACTACAAACATTTTTATGAGATTTTGTAGGTAATATCATGTTATTTAATAATAAATAATAAAATAATAATATTCATAGGGCATTTTCCCAACTTTTTAGCGAAATTAAATGAAAAAAGGTAAATTTTTTCAAAAAAAATTCACTTAATTTATTTTTAAAAAATATCGTATTCAATTTTAGGTAGATTTTATACCTTGAATAGATAAACTATGAAACCAGCAAGTAAATACAAAAAACAGAATGAAAATAAATGTAAAAACAAAAAAAATATTTTGAAAATAGTGCAACAAGTCAGGTTTTTCTACAAAAAAATTAAAAAGCTAATAAAAAATAAACCAAACCGATAAGACCTTTACTTTAATGGTTTTTGTCGATAGTTTTGTCCACATAATCAATAGACGCCGGGCGGTCACTTCGCGCTGGGACACCCTGTATATGAATTATTGTTCTCTATGGTTATTGTACCGCCTTCAACTATTCTCTGCACATCCTTAGAGAATGCTATTTAGCATTTAAGTCCGCCCATGTACCACTTTCTTTGGTTCAATAAGGTTAATAATTAAATAAATAAATAATTTATTTGTGTATCTATATTTCAACGTATTTTGAAGGGAAGGAAATTTGATTTTGCTAGCCATAAGTAGTAAGTAAATTATAGCAAGTAAATACATACCTACCTAAAAACTGGCTGTTCCTTTTTCGTAGAAGGTACCAATACAGTAATAACATAATAATGTTTGAGATGTATTAATAGTACCCAAAGGGGGCGAATGGTACCTAACCTATTCATAAGACTTCGCTGTCCGTCTGTCTGTCTGTCTGTCCGGACAATTTAAATTTTTATGTATTGCTGTTAATTTCTCTGTTTTTGTAATTTATTAGTGTGCACAATAAAGAATATTGTATTGTATTGTATTGTATTGTATTGTAAGTATGTATCATTGTGGTAACTATAACGGCAAATACTAAAAATAAAAAATACTTATAATTATTTTTCGGCGTTTTTGGGGCTCCGTTATAACCTTCTTTTTTCCTTCCGTCCGTAGAGCTAAAAATGTTGGATTTAACATAGAAATAAATATTTAATATTTCAACAAATTGGTAGAATAATTTGTTTAGACACATTTTATCACGGTATTTCCCCTGCAGATAATAACGCTATACATACATAGCCCCACACTAGGATTCCCTGTGCCGGGGGTGCCATGGACAACACACAAAAACAAGAACACACACACCCAGACCGAGAACAGAAATTCAAACTATCATTCAAATTTCAAATCGCTGGGAATCGAACCCAGGAACCTCAGCGTGGCGTTCCGGCGTAGTAACTATTACGCCAGGCAGGTCGTCATACAAAATGGGATGGATCACCAAAAATCATTTTTGGAGTGTTTTGGAGTGAAGTGAATAATAGAAGGGTAATACAAGAAACATGTTTATTTCGGCGTAAATATTGTACAGTGATATGGAACCCATTGTGAATTCGTCTGATTCGCACTTGGCCTGTTTTTTATTTATGAAACAGCATCAGTCGTAAAAATAATTAAACGACTTCTGTTGTACGTTTCAATTGGATTGGAGTTTTTTATGTTCCGAATACAGAATTTTTGACATCCGCGTGAAGATTATAATACCTGTCTCCCTATCTGCTGATTATAAACTAACTAGCTGTTGCCCGCAGCTTCGCACGCGGAAATTATTCTTAGGGGCCGTCCATTAATCACGTGAGGCTTGAAAGGGGGGGGAGGGGTTTGACAAAAATCACGAAAATATCACGAAGGGGGAGGGGGGGTGTAGTAAGATATCACGTGTATTTATTTTTTCGTCAAACGCGCGATTTTTAAATAGAAAAGCAGCGTGTAGTGTGACTTGGACTTGCCGTTGCCAGGCAAAGAACGAAGGCCTCACGCGCCGCCACCGACTACCGGCTCGGCATGTTTTGGATTAAAACAATGTCGAAAGTAGGTGATCTGTATAAAGACCTTTTTGCAGAGTATAAGAAAGGAAAAATACACGTGATGTTGGGGAAGGGGGGGGGGGGGTAGTCTTAAACCTCACTACATATCACCAAGGGGGAGGGGGGGGGGTTAAAAAATGCTAAAAAAAGATCACGTGATTAATGGACGGCCCCTTATCATATTTATTCCCTATTTCACCTCTTTGAGGGTGAATTTTGAAAAGTCCTTAGAAGATGCTTACGTCATAAGAGGAATACGTGTGCGAAATTTGAAGTTTCTAGGCCTAAGGGTTTGGCCTGTGCGTTGATACATCAGTCAATAATTTTTACCTTTTACATATGAGGGGTGTAATTTCAAAACCCCCTAAAATGACTTCAGACGCATTTACATATTTTTGCACCAAAATAAAGTTTTAAATGTTACTTTCAATATGTCTATACGTTGACTTTCATAACCCACTGAAACACATAGTAAAATCAATGTAAAAAGTAATGTTAGTTGCGAATTCCGCTAAAATGTCCTATTTTACAATCAAAATCCTCTAAAATAAAATTAACCAATGACATCACCGCATTTGAGTCACGTGACTTTTAAAACAGTATGGCGATTTTCGTTGTGTTATTGAGAGTTGCTCGCGGATTTTAATTGAAATTCACAAGAAATAATGGAAGATTTAGCGCAGTTCTTAAAAAAATGTGATCGTAAGTATGCTCGGAAACGTCCACGCAATCCACAACCTTGGAAACGAGAAGAGGAGCGTCGGAAACGCTGAGTAAAATATTACCTAAAACTTCATAAAAATTTCGTTGAAAAGTTTTATGCAACATAATTATGGTACCTAGTATAATTTCTACGTACTCCATAATGTTTTTTTTAATAATATGTAGAGGTCGCGTTTTCTTATTCAACATTGATGATTAAAATCATGATGATCTTTTATTAACTTGTAGATATTATACATATACTCCGCACTTGGTCCGCGTGATGGATTACGGCCCACTCCATGTTCCAGATAGGAGGCCTATCCCAGTTGTGGGAATATTAAAAGGGATGATGAAAATGATGATGAACTTGTATTTATTTACGTATAAAACTATGAAAAATCAATCTTTACCATACAAATATTATCTACAAATATATTATTATATTATACAAATAGTACCTACAAAAACATTTACTTTTTCCAACCGTCATTAAAAATGAGGAGGTTCTTAACTTGGCAAAATTTATTTTTTTGTATAATATTTTAGGTAAGAATTTGTTAATACTTACTAATATTTTTAATCGTTCACATCTTTCGCTTTAGTTTCTTTGGATAAAATATTGGGAGTTGTGGTCAGGTGCTATTAATTTCATTCTTCTCTTTGTACCAAGATATTTTCGGTTTAAGTACGAGTTAGGAAAAATCATTTACTTCTCATGAATAGAAAGTGCCAGGATGAAGTAGGTTTTATCACGGGCTCATAAGCAGTTTTCTAATCGTAGATTGTTATAGTTGTCAGATTGACGCTTGTTCCATTTTCCTGTAATATCTCCGTGTATTTTGAGAGAGAAACAATCAATACCTTTGTGAGCATGGCTTCGAAGATATAACTGTACATGTTTAATATTTTTTTTAATAAAATTACCTTAATACCTACGCATTTTAAAGTTTCTTTTGTAATTTATACCTCAGCTACATAGTTTCAATTACAAAGTTTAGTGATTTGTCTTCGACTTTATTGCATAACGTCATCCACCGAGCAGTATAAGGTTAGATGCAAAATCCTCTATGGTATGACAGTTGATTTTCAAAATCCGCTAAAACAACAAGTTGCTTGCAAACTCCTCTATAGTAAATTTTAATCTTTAATTTTATTGAAAATGCACAGAGATATTTTAGATTTTCCACGTTTTTTAGGATTGACATGACATGACAAACAATTTAATATCAAATGTTGTCATTTGCATTAAATTTATCACAACATATTCAAAATAATCTTCTTGTGAAAGATTTCTTCAGGATGATTTAGAGGATTTTGAAATTATACCCCTCATATACAGATAAGGGATAATAAATATACGGACTGCAAACCACAGTAAGAGATAGATCAGTTATATCAATCGACTGCAACCAATTCTTTGCGTACACTTGCCTCACCGTAACATGGACAGTAACATATTTCTCGACAAATTTTAATATATAGGAATTGAACTTCTGCTATTTGCGATTTTTTAAATAGCTAGAGTTTACGTAAGTCATAACGTAAACGCGCCCAATAACGCCACCCCAAAATCTGCATCCAATACCGACAGTTTTTTTAATCACTATTTTAAGGCATACTATAGATTTCATGAAAGTTGTAGCCTAAAAACATTTTAGGTATGTATATTGAGAAACAAAAATAATAAAGTTTGTGAGCGTAAATAATCAGCAAACAGAATAATTAGATAATAACTGCGACCCGCCCGCAACGGACGCCCGTCTCATAGTGTTGCGCTCCCGGCTACGTAAGTAAACATAATTATTACTTAAGAGAAATTAACTTAAATAAAATGTGTATACCTGCATACAAATGTATAAATATAATTAATAATGTATTGGTTTTCTAGATTCACATCTAATATTACCGTTCTGACTATTTTTTGTGGTTTAATTCGAATTTTACCTTAAAGCGGTAATAGAAACATAATTTTCATAAGTTGCTTCTAATACCGCCTCATGGCGTTGTTAGATGTTTTACATTAGTTAGTATTTTAGATTTTATTTCTTTTAATACGTTATTTTCGATGTTTCTTTTAACATGTTTGATTCTTAAGAGTATATTACATAATTTGATCAATTAACGCCATACATTTTGTCTCATAGATTTTCTTTTAAACAAGATTCGACGTAAGCAATAATTTTTAGTAATGTATGGCAATGTATTTTAAATAATATCTCATATCAAAATTAAGAAACTTTTTGATACCGAAAAATAATCATCGCAATGACATCCATCAAAACACGTTTGCATTAAAGCAGAAATTTTAGCCAGTTATTGTTTATTTTTGCTGTCGCTAATAGAATAAAGTAATCTTCATACTTAATTCTATTACCGACACATATGGTCTTATTTATAAAAATCTCTTATTGTAATTGGTCCTTCGCACTATGTGGCCAGCCCATTTCCACTTCAGCCGGCTAATTCTTTGAGCTATGTCGGTTACCCTTGTTCGTCTACGGATCTCCTCATTTCTGATGCGATCACGTAGAGAAATACCGAGCATAGCCCTCTCCATAACCCGCTGCGCTACCAATAGTAAAGCACCACGTCTCGGATCCGTATGTCATCACTGGCAACACACAATGCTCGAATACCTTCGACTTCAGGCACTGAGGTAGTGTTTTGCACGACAAGATATGACGCAGTTTCCCGAATGCAGCCCATCCGAGTTGGATTCTATGAGTGACTTCTTTCTCGAAGGTGGACTTACCCATCTGGATCACTTGTCCTAGGTAATTGTATTCGTCTACAACTTCGAGAGCAGCGCCATCAACAACAACCGGTACAGGTGTGACATGGACATTCGACATGATTTTCGTCTTGTCCATGTTCATCCTTAGACTCACTCGTTGTGAGGCGCTGTTCAAGTCCCCAAGCATTGTACCAAGTTCTTCCAGGGAACCCGCCAGGATGACTATATCGTCGGCATATCGCAGGTGTGTGATGTATTCGCCGTTGATGTTAATGCCACGTCGTTTCCACTCCATCAGCTTGAACACGTCTTCCAACGCAGCGGTGAACAGTTTTGGGGATATGACATCCCCTTGTCTGACACCTCTCTGCAATTGGATGGGGCTCGTTGCTGTGTCATGTACTCTGACGGACATGGTGGCAGATGAGTACAAACATTTCAACACCTCGATATACCGGTAGTCGATCTGGCACCGCTGGAGAGAATTTAGTACCGCCCAGGTCTCAACAGAATGAAAGGCTTTCTCATAGTCCACATAGGCAACACATAACGGCAAATTATACTCCTCGGTCTTTTGTATAATCTGCCGCAGTGTGTGTATATGGTCTATGGTACTGTAGCCTTTTCGGAATCCTGCTTGTTCGGGAGGCTGGAAGTCGTCAAGCTTGCGTGCAATGCGATTTGTGAGGACCCTCGAAAACAGCTTATAAACGTGGCTCAGAAGTGCAATGGGCCTGTAGTTCTTCAAAAGGGCATTATCGCCCTTCTTGAAGAACAGCGTCACCACACTTCTGCTCCACGCTTCCGGGGTAGTTCCGGTTGATGACGGAATCGAACAGTTTTTGGAGCGCCACTAGAAAGGGTTTCCCTCCAGCTCTCAGAAGCTCCACTAGAAAGGGTTTCCCTCCAGCTCTCAGAAGCTCGGTTGTGATTCCGTCATCTCCCGGTACCTTGTTGTTTTTAAGCTGTTTGAGAGTTTCTCTAATCTCATACAGGCTGACGTCCGGGATATCTTTAGCTCGCTTGTCGCTCTCTTCGCGAGGAGGTGGAGCTTGAGAGGAGGCATACAACCGTCCGTAATATCTCTCAGTCTCCCTCAGAATTTCGGGTTTCGACGAAACCATGAAACCAAACAACTCGGTCTTCAACCTCGTAAGCTGACTTTGCCCAATAAATAGATCTCTGGCGAACACTTTTGAGCCCTGGTTTCGCTCAATAGTGTTTTTTACATGATTTGCGTTGTGTTTTCGCAAATCGCGTCGCCTGCACTTGGAGATCTGTTCATTGAGCAGTCGGTATTCCCTCATAGAGGTTGGAGACTGCACACATAGTTCTCGTCGATCCCTCATAAGACCGAGAGTTTGTTCTGAGAGAACCTGAGATCTATCACTAGGGTGGGTCTTGAAATACTTCGACCCTACCTCGTGGACAGTTGTTACCAGCCTGGTGTTATACTCATCCACTGACGTGCAGCTCAAGTTGAAAGTTTTCGGATCCCTGGATTTGGATAGGTGTTGGGCGAAGCGTAGACTTCATCAGGCGTGACCGTTCCAGCTTCAGGTCGATATTTAATGTGCCTCTTACAAGTCGGTGATCGCTTCCGGTTTTAAACCTGCTGATCACAGAGACATCATTAAATATGTGCCGTTTGTCTGCCAGAATGAAGTCTATCTCGCTTTTCGTGGAACCATCAGGACTTATCCAAGTCCACTTGTGTTCGCTATTCGCAAATTATAACTTATTCCAAATTCAAATCTCCCGCCGATTGAACGTGGTTTGCGGATTGGCCAATAACAAGACTCGGTCGACCCGTCAACGACCGAACAGCCGACCAATGGTGGACTACGAAGAACCTCACGTGATTGGGAAAAGGAGTGATGGCGGCGCGCGGTTAAGAAACAGATTCGTCTTACTTGAAAACGTTAAACTAATCTTAAATACGTCATATTATCAGTGCCTCCCTGAACTTCCTTCCAACCTTAATATACGGGATCCCGTGGGAGCATAATTAAAGTGTAATAGTTGTGATTCCAACAAGCATTGTGAGTGGTGTGCACCGGCGCCAGCGTAACTTGCACGTTGACAAACTACCTTCGAGTGCTACAAGGCTGAAATGGAGAGGCGTCTCCTGGAAGACCAATATCAAGGTACGGAAACCCCACTTGTATTTGGCTTCGACTGTTCCCGAACCACATTTTTCAATATATCGGCGGGACTATTCTTTCTTT
This sequence comes from Thymelicus lineola, assembly GCA_963932265.1. Taxonomy (NCBI): domain Eukaryota; kingdom Metazoa; phylum Arthropoda; class Insecta; order Lepidoptera; family Hesperiidae; genus Thymelicus; species Thymelicus lineola. Next base: position 7,466,023 of record OZ010705.1, on the reverse strand, counting down.
AAACGTGTATCCCGACCCAAAGTATCTTCAAGGGCAGGCCGCGTAGGTAAAACTTGCGTTGCGGCTTCTTTCTGAAGAAGGAGTTCATCATGAAGAGACCTTCCTTCTCCAAAAAGTTAGCCAGCAAGTGGTTCCATCGGTGGTTCCATCGTCCAATGTGTAGGACTGTAGGGACCCACTTTCATCTCGGCGCCGCTTTGCATGCCCAGATACACGTTCAAGTCCCCCATCACAACATTGAAATGAAATTTAGAGGTATGTATGGCTCTGCTTATGTCCTCATACATAACCTCAACCTCATTGTCAGCATGTGTCGAAGTCAGCGCGTATACCTGTACCGTTTGGATATTCTGAGTGTAAGGTACGCTACCCTGGACGCACGCCCCCAACTTGCACAATGTTGTTGACGAGGGACTTGTGAACGAGAAACCCGACACCACCTTGGGACAGATGTTCGCCCTCCCAGTGATAGAACAAGTTTCCGGATTTGAGTATTATCGTGTCCTCCCCTTCTCTTTGGACTTCAGATAAACCCACAATACTCCAGTTTAACTTGTCTATCTCTTCTTCCAGCTCTTTCACCTTGTTGTCGGTCCTCAGTGTCCTGGTGTTATATGTTGCCAGGTGCAGAAGTCGTTTTTGAGATTGGTAGCCCGATCTCTGCCGGCGATTCTTAGCACACCCTGCCCCGCCGTTACCATAGCCGCTACCGTAACTAGGAATAGTGGGGCTGCCGGGGACTGGATGCCGAGGCTTAGTTGTGGCTATCATAAGGGGGTTGTAGCCGGTAGTCACCACGCTTGGCCAGTGCGTGTTGGTGACCGCAGTAGATGTTCTTAGTCCGCAGGGAGACGCTGCTGCCCGTCTCCTGGAATATCCTACTAGTCGCCTTTTACGACATCCCAGGAAGAAGTAGGAGTGGTGCTATTCTACAAAGTGGACCCGGCACCACACGGGGAATCATACCTATTTACAGTGATTAAATTGGGGTTTATTTACAATGATTGAAGTTTTACGTATTGATTTTATTATTTACATAAGCCTTAACAGATGTCCAAAATGCTCACCTCCTCGAGTGATGCAGAGTTCAGCACGTTTGCACAAATTGTCCTTTACGCCGTTTAGCACAAGAACACTTCACTTCGAACTTTATCAAAAGCAGTCACTATTCTTAATTTTAATTCGTCTCTGTTCGAATACTCCGTAGCATACACAACACTTTTAACCTCCCCCCACAAATAGAAATCCATCGGTGTGAGGTCTGGGGAGTGCGCCGGCCATGGCACAGGTGCTCCTCGCCCTATCCACCGATCACCGAAATGATCATCTAAGTATATTATGTATGTCTGTAATATTCTTTATTACCTCGTATCTTCCAAACGGCTGGACCAAATAACACAATTAAGATATCGTTAGATTCGTTTTGATAACCCAAGTATTCTTAAATAAGTGACATTAAAAAAATGGTGGCTGTAAGATGTCACTGTTTGAAGTATCAAAAAATAAAAATAAATCGAATAATGCAATATGGGTATCAAACTAAAGAGCTCAGCATAAGGATTTCAAAAAGGTATAATATCATGATACCTTTTTTGATGGCAGGCAGCTTTTTAATTTTAAATTTATACTAGTTTAGTGGTCGGTAATAGAAACATAAAAAACGGTATTAGAAACAAACATCATCCATGCGTCGGTAATAGAAGCAATCGCTATTTTAGATTCAATTATTATTTATTAAATATTGTGTGATTTAATACTGAATTTACGTACTGAATATCATAGGATATTTAATCATGTTAAAGAATAAATTAAAACACCTTTTCTAACATAACAACATATATCTAATTTTCTCAAGTTCATCCAAAGTCGGCTTAAACTGGCGGTAATAGGCGCGTTTACCTTAAGAGTCAATCGCGGACATATCATAATAATAGCAGGTACATTTTTTAACGTAATTATAATATTGATAGTTACAGCCTACCTATTTAGAAAAAAAAACGCATAATACACTTGTACAATTTTGTAGAGCCGTTGTAAATGTATATTTGGGTAATATTTGTGTACAATGTGACAGATTTTTGCAAAGAGTAATTAAGTTTTAATATGTAAGGATCGTTGCAAGTGGAAAGAAGTGGTCTCTGCCTACCACTACGGGAAAGAGGCGTGATTGTATGTATGTATGTAATATGCACATAATACACACATTTGACCTCGTCGTTGTTAATTGGATAAAATTACTTTGGTTACATCTTGGCGTATAACCCTCCCGAATCGGATACTAGGTAAATACTATCTTAAAATAACATGATACTGAATCTATTTTAAGCCTAGCAATATAACCCGTCGCTTAAACTTCGTTAGGGTATAAATGGTGTAATATCTCCAGTAGCTGTGAGCTTGAGTGCAGAATTCTTGAGCTGAATCACAGAAGACATTATAGAATTCCAACAGCTCAGCTAAATATAGTTTCTAAAATAGCAATCTGTGTGAAATTACGAATAGATTGTCTCGGTTTAAAACTCATTTAATTATTCATTATCAAAACCGATATTTTTCATAAATAATACGTAAAGAGTAAACCTTTGTTCAACTTTTTAAGAAAAATTTTGCATGTAGGAGTCAGAGGGCTGCGCTCAGAGTGACTTAGGGTTACTTTAAGAGCTCCTTTCCATAGAATTTATATTGTGAATCTGTATTAAGGAGTAATTTGACGACTTTGTAGCCAAGTTGGTAGCGACCCTGCCTGCGAAGCGACGGTTCCCGGGTTAGATTCCCGGTCGGGGCAGATATTTATGTGACAGATAAATATTTGTACTTGGATCATGTGTATTGTGATGTGTTATATGTCGTCCATACCATCCGCAACACAGGTGTAAACCTACTGCGAAGATATGAGCGTGTTAGCGTAAAAAAAATTAAAATGTGTGCAATTCACACGTGGTAGAAGTGAAACTTTCCAAAATTTTGGTTTCAAGATAATGAGATGAAAAAGCAATAAAACGAATCTTCTACCTTGTTCCTCGCGCCATCTATGAATACAACTTAGCATTTTTACTGTCGCGATGTCGTTTTTATTTATTTTAACTGACGAATATTTCTGTCTCATTCTTTCCTGGCTTCATCTGTATTTGTGTCTCTTACCTGTCGTTTTTTCCGTTGCATCCGGTTTGAAATCACAACGATTCTAAAGAAGTTTCACTTCAAAAAAAGTAATCATTAAATGACTCTGAGTACAGGAGTGACATTAGATATAGTTAAAGTTTACGCGGAGGCTATACTAGCCACCGGTTTCTGAAAAGCTGATCAAATCAAAATCTACTATAGTTAATACTAGCTGTTGCCCGCAGCTTTGCATACGGAAATTATGTTTTAAGATATTTAAACTTCTATCCTGTTTACTCGGGAAATTTTTTAATTTTCCAGGATGAAAAGTTGTCTAAAATATGACCCGGGATATCAGTGACAACTCTACCAATTTTCATCGAAATCCGTTCAAGGGTTTTATGTGATGCCCGGACAGAAAAACAGACACTTTGAGTTTTATTATAGTATAGATTCTAAGTTAATATTCTAGTGAATAGTAACTTAGCAGCTCTAGTATTTGTTTTTAAACGATTGTGAGGTATCATTTGATAGCACTGAATTGACATATTGTTCAAATAATCATGCTATCAGCAACCCGATCGACATTTGACTATAGATTTGGCTTCAACCCATTAATGGTCCACGAATTGGTCCACCCATTAATGGTACTGAGCACGAGTCTCTCTTCTTGAGGAGGCCTAGAGCATACTCCACCACGCTGCTCCAGTGCGGAAGGTGGAAGGTCTATAGATTTAACAGTTGATTTGTTATTTACTTGATCAGCCTTCAGCAGCATCCTCGCATCTAAGGCTTGGATTCGACGTTAAATAAAGCTTACATCGCGATGAATCACTTTGCTCCGTTGAAAGCAACTTTTAATGCTGCAAAAAATCTCTCCATTAGATATGATTCATAATTGTGCTTCTACAATTAAAACGGACGTTGCAATCACAGGATCAATATTTTTATCAGCCGATAAGTTTGATACTGGTGACAATAGATAATATTGATGACACAAGTGGTTAAAATCTACTATAAATAACCAGTACCGCCCCCTCGCGTCTGGTATCGTAATCCTTATGTTCACTAATAGTTCATCATTTTTATCAGGTGTTTAATGTATCTACTTAATAAATGTTTATTTTCCATACCCTTATGGCCCTTATGGGGTCACACTCTCGTAGCAGAATTCCCTATGTCGCGAGTGGCATGGATATCTTTCTATCTACCTGTATATATAAAAGGCAAAAGTGATTTTTTTATGGAAATAGCCGGCAAACGAGCTGTTGATTCACCTGATGGTAAGTGGCTATCGTCGCCCATGGACATCAACAACACCAAAGTCATCACTGATATGTTGCTGGCCAAGAAAGAGAGAAGAAAAAGAAAGAAAGAACTGGCTCTCAAGCCCCTAGCCGGAACACGACGAGTCGTTTGGCGGCTGACTCATGCTCGAGGGTGGTAGCTATCAAAGCGAGCCCCATGGAAAAATAATAATAGTAATAATCAATCCCTAAGGGGTGAAATAAGGGATAAATATGATACCTAAGCATAACCGCACGCAACCGCTGTACAACCGCGTGTGAAGCTGCAGGCAACGGCTAGTTTTTTTTATGCTTTGAGCAGGCAGACGAGCAGACGGGTCACCTGATGGTAAGTGATCACCGCCGCCCATGGACATTAGCGATACCAGGGGTGCATCAACGCGTTGCCAGCCAAAAAGTTGACTATAGACCCGCTTCTTAAAGGACCCCATGTCATAGCTTAGAGGGAACACCGATGCAGTTAGCTTGTTCCACAGTTTACACGTGCGAGATAGAAAATGACGTGAGAACCAGACTGTGGACGAACGCCAGGTATCCAGGTAGTGTTGGTGGAACCTGGCACGTGATGAGCGGTAACGAAAATTAACTGCAAGGTATTAAGCCAAACAGTTCTTCAGAACATTCCCCATTGTACAAACGGCTAGTATACAAATAATACATTGAGTATTAGATTTCAACACACTGACGACTCGTGTGGCGTAATGGTTCCCATGCCCGACCGCCACCGTACCAAGGGTCCTAAGTTTAATTCCCAGCGAAGCGGAAATTCCAATGATGAGTTTGACTTTGAATTTCTGTTCTCGGTCTGGGTGTATGTCTATGGCATCCACGACACAGGGAATCTTAGTTTGGGGCGATGAGTGTTATGCGTTATTGTTATTATTATCATGAATATCCACAGCCCAAGTACAAACATTGCAATTTACACCCAAATTGATGCTTCTGACATAATTGTTGGAATAAACAAAATTAACTCTAACCTCCAGAGCATCAACTCCTGGTCAAGTAGGTATGGCATAACCATAAACCCTGGTAAATGTCAAGCAATTATTGTTGGCAGCTCGCGTCAACTAGCGAAGCTCGATTTAAATACGATTCCACCTGTTATGCTAGGCAATACTGTTATCCCGTTCTCTTCGGAGGTTAAAAATCTCGGTTTGTACCTTGATTCTAGTCTCAGTTGGAGGGTGCAAGTAAATGAAATCAGTAGGTCGGTCTTTGCGGTGTTGCGTACCCTCAATAGACTCAGGAACTTTCTTCCTATACATACCAAAAAGCAACTTGTGCAGGCTCTGGTGCTTCCTATAATAGATTATGCAGCTGATGTGTGTTATTCAGACATAAATGAGGACCTCCTCAATAAGCTAGATCGTCTCATTAATTATTCCATACGTTTCATCTTCTGTCTTCGGAAATTTGACCACATTTCTTCATTCCGTCGTCAACTTAATTGGCTTCCGATTCGTGAGCGTAGACAGCTTCATCTTCTTAATTCTCTTTTCTCGATATTATTCGATCCTCTTTCTCCAAACTACTTGAAACTTAAATTTCAATTTCTTGCCGATTGTCACGATAGACCGCTGCGTTCTATCGATTCCCGTACTTTAGCTTTCCCTATTCACCATTCTGGCTTTGTTTCTCAATCTTTCACGTTGCAATCAATTCGACTCTGGAATGCCTTACCCAGTGACCTCAGAAATTTGTTCTCAAAATACTCTTTCAAGAAAAGAGTTTCTGCTCACTTATTGAAAGCACTAAACACACCATGTTAATGATTTTATCGTACGTTATATCATATTTATATAATAACTTTTTCTGGAACAATCTTATTATAATCATATAATACACTATTATTAAGTAATGTATATTCAGTCTTATTTATTATTATATTATTTTTATCGTTATTACTTTTTTAATATGCCGAATTCTATCTATACTTATATATTTATATTATATGTAGGTATATATATATATATATTTATAATATATTTTCTTGTAATTTCTCTTTCTCTCACTGGTTTCTTCTTTCATTGTTCTCTGCACATTCCTAAGGTTGACTGGTAGAGAATGCTGTTTAGCATTAAGTCCGCCTTTTGTACCACTTATTTGTTAAGGGTCAATAAAGCATAAATAAATAAACATATTTTGATCTATTTATACCTATCATACAAATGTCTGCCTCACCTGAGAATTCAACCAGAGACTCTTCACTTCGCACATAGGTTCACTATTAATAGGCTACGAAGATCGAAGTCATCATGAATACATAATATGTTGATATGTTACATTACGTTAGCTCTGGCCGGGAAGTGAACTCGAGACTTCTAAGGAGCCACTACATGATCGATAACGGTGACCCCGTTCTATAAAGTAAGTTTCTTGGAAAAATGAGTTAATGACGTAAAAAATTGTAACTACAATTTCTCTTGTGATAGGAAACGTCTGCTTGTCAGTGCCAGCTATTTTCTTTTAGATTTTCTTATAGTCGGTGATAACTATGTCTTAAGATTTAAAATGAAAAGCAACGATGACCCTATTAGTTTAAAAGTCAGTCTCAGAGCAGTTTGAATCCTTATATCCATAATAACATAATATATTCATTTAATGAATATTTATAAAAATTAAGTTCTGATATTGGGATCCATGAGGGAATTAGGGAAATCTATAAATAGTTACATGGCGATTTTGAAGTGTTTTTCAAAGACGATTTCTTTGAAGTCTACTGTAAACATCGGCCATCTTTTCTTAGTTTAATTTTATTTTTGTCACAATTACATCTATGTATAATCATTTTTAGGATTCCGGACTAAGAATCTACTGTCCGTCTATCCATCCATCCGTTCGTATTGATGATCGTAGATATCACTTGAATTTCTGCAAATATATAATGTGGACACTACAACATCAAGTACTAAAATTAACAAAAAGTTTTTTTTTAATTCAGACATAAAGACCCTTAGCTTACAACACCGCTCAAGGGCGTGGAGCTGCTCATTGCGCGTCTAATCATTTTCGTCTTCTGTAAAGTTGATAAAAATGGCTTATACGGTGCTGTTAGCTAAGGGACGAAATATAGAATATAGAAAAGCCCACGTCCGATAATCGGTGACCGATTTTTTGTAGGAGAAAAATAGAACGTACTGATACCAATGGTGCAACGCACACGTCCTACAAAAAGTCGGTCAGAAATAAAATCGGTGCATTCCGACCGATATCGGTGAAAAATGGAACGTTCGGAAATGTATGCGTTCTCACCGACTCACCGACAGTCAGTCACAAAATCGGTCATAAGAATTGGAGGAAAAATCGACCCGATTATCGGACCTAAAAAAAGTCTGACGTGGGCGGGAAGCCTAAAATTGTTTGAGGTGCGGTGCGTAAGGTGAAGTAATAAGGTTCCTTGCGAGGGCGGGTTAGAAGTCATTTACTAGTCATTTATATACACTATGAGCTCCACAACTACTGATTGTCGTCGTTCTATTATGTAAATACCGAATAAAGGAGGACCTAAATTTATCCATCGCGATATAATATTATTATAAGTCACGCGACTTGCGTATTTAGGCTATTTCCTTTCTATGGTATAATAGTACTCTAACTGATTCCGGTGAGGTAATGACGGTATTCGAGAAAATACATCGTAAGCACAAAGAGTAAGTAGCTGTTGTAATGGTTTGACAATTTACGTGAAAAATGAGGTAGTAGGGTCGGTTTGAATAAATCACACAACAATAAATATATAGTGTGATTTTATATAACACTAACACTTCAGCCGTATTGGGGTGGCTTAGAATACTAGCCCACGCTTGATGGATGTCGTAAGAGGCAACTAAATCTGGCAAGCTGGTGGTAGGACCCCTCGAGGGATTATATTGGTAATAGTGATTTTAATTATTATTTAACACTATTAATACTATTGTTATTTTTCCATGGGGTTCGCCTGGATACCCTTGAGCATGAGTCGTCTTCTTATATAGTTTTTTTATGGGAAAAGCTTCACTTTTTTAACACTTTTTGAAGTAAATTAATTTAGAATAGTAGTTGCATGTTTGGCGAGTCTCAAAAACTATTTAAGCCAATCGAATGAGCTATTAGCACCTCTGAATATTACACCTACTACATATTTACCAAAGCCATAAATAAGATACAAGACGTAATAACTTAGGTAAGACAAAGTTGGATCATCCATCACACTGCTATCTGTAGCTAAGATTTATAATTGAGTGAGATTGATGCTCATATTGTCCATAGATTTAATTTGATGATAAATCTTTTCATAAATTGGAATATATAATACGAATTCAGAAATTGGATAGGTCTTGTGTTTTCAGTGGTTTAATCACTTTTATCTTTACAATATTTTGTACATGAATGAACGAAGCGTTTAAATTCTATACAATGAAGTTATTGTATTACTTTTTCCATTTTACTGAAAACGAATCGAATAACGTTAATAATTTAAATCTATTTCTTCGTGCTTCATTTTGGTTGATGGTAAGAATTATATATTTTTATATGCTATAGATATGATATAACTGACAAATAAGCTGATGGTAAGTGGCTTATATAAGTGGCATGTATCTTCGCCCATGGATATCAGAGACACCAAACGCAACTGATATGTTGCCGGCCAAGAAAGAGAGAAGAAAAAGAAAGAAAGAATTGGCTTTCAAGCCAATAAGTATATGGACATACAAGTCTCTAGAAATTAAATTATAATATTGTACGACATAGATGAAAATCTGATATATTTCGATACTTTTTTTATTTTATCATTTTCGATTACGGTTTCGGATAGTTTCTCGTTTCGGATACCAATAGTTTCGGTTACGGAGCTTCGCAAGATATCTGGTTTTTATCGTATCTGTCCCTGTGAGAGTAGCGTTTATATTTTTATTATTTTTAATTATTTCTGCCCCTCTCTAATCTCGGCCTTGCCCAAGTGTTAGCACACTTCACGCTCAAACGTGACTTTGAAACATTGTCGTGTCGTAACACAAACCACGTGCAGTGATGAATGTCACGACACGACTTATTCGACAAGATTTATTTATTTTCATTCAAATGTGTTGAAACTTCTTTTGCCAAACAAATTTTTGAATCATACTTTATTATCATTCAATACTATCTGTCTACTGAAGTTTGTTGAATTTCCATATGAAATGGGGACAATGACATCATATTCTCTAAACGGCGTTTGGGGCCACATGACAGTGTGTACAATTTTTAACATTTTAAATTAATGATATTTAATATATTGTGATTGATTTCGATAGAGGAATCACATTTTAGGCCTTTAAATGTTACCACTAATACTTTAGACATCAACTTATATTAATATATAATTAGTGTCAACATCCCTATGTAATGTTTTATGCACTTTTTTTAAAATTAGCTTGTGTTTAAGTGGAATAACTTGTACCTAATTAGTTTTATGCATACTTACCTGTTGATAGAATGAAACAATGTAATTTCGTTGACAAACCTAATTAATTAATTAATTATTTAATTAATTAATTAATTAATTAATTAAACGTTACTGACTGACACAACGTACAGCCTAAACATAAAACTTTGTACTGAGATTCCTTTATGTACTGTGGAGAAGAATTAAGAAAGGATTTTTAAAAATTCATTCTCTAAATGGATGAAATGTAGGGGTAAATATTGTAGTTTTTACAGCTAAAAGTTTGACAGGACGCCCTCTTTATACGTCTACCATCAGTCCTGTTGAGTTCTATCTCTGCGGGATATTTGGGATTGCCGAGTTAAACAATCATTGACAATTAATTAATTCACGTGTAACTCAGCTTAGGTAGGTACTATCGTATCAAAACCCTAAAAAGATACAACAAACAAAAACAGAAGAATTCACTTAGAACGCAACTGCTAAGGACTGTTGCTTATTATGAAATGTGGAGAATATTATTTTTCATCATTATTTCTATATTAACATAAACTTTTAGTTATGTTACATAAGGCATGTATTATAAATACGAGTGAATAATATTTGGGATTTACTAAAGTCGACTATTAAAAGTTTGCTGCGAACATAACTTGGCTAAAGTTAAATTGGACGTATTTATTGTTATGAAAGATACTTGAACAAAATTATGTACTAGACGTATGAATGAGAAAACTATGTACTAGAAGTAACTAATTTGTGAATACTGGCTTTGCTTAGAAAAAATAATCTATACTAATAATAAAGAGGAAACATTTGATTGTTTGCATTGAATAGGCTCCGAAACTACTGAACCGATTTGAAAAATTCTTACACTGTTGGAAAGCTACACTATCCCCGAGTAACATAGGCTATATTATATTTTCAAAAAAATTAGGGATCCTTAATGAAACTCCAATAATGTAACCCACGGTGTAAAAAATAAAGAAAACCGAAGCAAAGCGAGGGCGGTTACTCGTAAAAAATAAAATAACGCTGCACACTCACAGCCCCACACTAGGATTCCCAGTGTCGTGTGTGCCACAACACACAAACACACACCCAGACCGAGAAAAGAAATTCAAACTCATCATTCAAACCACCTCGCTGGGAATCGAACCCAGGACCTTTGGCGAGGCGATCGTTAAGACAGCAAAACACAAACTGACAGCACACAAATTGAATTCAAAAATATGTTTTGGTTTCAATGCTGCAATTTTGTAGCCAAAATAAATAACCTTTTACTTCCACAGTTTAATTACAAATATCCAGAAAATACGAGTAGAGTCGTCAGTAAGTTTAATTATTTACTGAAATCTGAAATTTTCAGTCTTAATTAAAACACAAATATACATATAATAATCTATACTAATAATAAAGAGGAAAGATTTGATTGTTTGCATTGAATAGGCTCCGAAACTACTGAACCGATTTGAAAAATTCTTACACTGTTGGAAAGCTACACTATCTCCGAGTAACATAGGCTATATTATATTTTCAAAAAAATTAGGGATCCTTAATAAAACTCCAATAATGTAACCCAAGGTGTAAAAAATAAAGAAATCCGAAGCAAAGCGAGGGCGGTTACTCGTTATCAATAAATATCTTCCTTACTATCCCGGAGAAAATAAAAATACACTGTAGACTTTGTGCCGATGTGCCCCAAATAGGTTTCATTCGAAAGCCTAACATGGTTTGAGACCACTAAAACAATGCATCAGACACATTTTTGATATTCGACTTTTCCCATACAAATTCTTTTTGCGTAGTGGAACATGGCGTGTACCTATCCACTATTATAGCGTCTTTCTCTCTTTCTAAAGAATAAAATTATAGTAACGGCAATAAGGCAACTTAGCGAAAGCAATAATCGTCCTTATTCTCTATCCCGTGGGAATTTCGACACTTGTCTTCATTACGAAGAAAAACTTTGTGAAATTTCAGTATTCCAGATCAAAGGTTTTGGGCTGGGCGTTGATGAGTCAGTCAGTGAGTCAGTTCTACTTTTTTGAATCTACGAGTATACTATTATAATAATCTATACTAATATTATAAAGCTGAAGAGTTTATTTGGTTGAATATAGCAATCAGTCCTAATAGACCGGAGTCGAACGCGCTAATCTCAGGAACTACTGGTTCGAACTGAAAAATTATTTTATTTAACAATTTTGTACACAAATACAATATGTGAGACTTAATAATAGAAAATTTGTACAAAAGTACTGCTTATTTCTATCAGAAATCTCTTCCAGCAGACCTAGGAATGGAGAGGTGATGTAGAACTTGATTAGCGTGCACATTGTTTTTAACATACTAAAAATTATAATATAAACATACACATATTTACATAAATACTTAGCAAATATATATATATATATATATATATAATACAAATATATAGCAATAATAAATGTATATATATATATATAAATTAACAAATATAGATAGAGATTTTTATATTTGATTAGATAGTCCATTTATCGAGGAAGACTATAGGCTATATAACATAATATATTTTGGTAGCTACTTTTTTCCACAAATTAACGTAGGTGAATCCGCGCGGCATAGTTAGTAATATTATATGATAGGAGGCGAGGTATTAGAAATGATATACAATATTTTATTCCAATAAAACGTCTGTGAGCAGGTGTGTACGCTTCATGCCTGGCTTTTTTATATTTTGTAGGGACGTAGCCATTACGTAATCATAACTGTACCACAAAATAGATACAAACAGAAGGACTTCTTCATACAGGCGCGCCCGAGTGATTCACACATAGACACCGTTCACGGACACGAAAAAGTCTGATCTGCTCAACACTTCGATTATTCGCAGTTAATGCCACGTTGTTTCTACTCCATTAGCTTGAATACGTCTTCGTAGAATCAACCTACTTAAAAGAATACGGCTTCAGGTACGAGTAAGCTGAAGGTTTTTGGTGATTCGACTATAAGCTTTGGCATCATCTTCTCGTCTTGTAATAATGGACAACTCCACATCGTGGCTTACTGCTTATGACCGATCAATAAGACCTCCTCAAAAGTATCCACTATTGAGTACGTGCCAACAATTGACAACTTGAGTCACGCATGTTCGCAAAGTGTGCAAAAAAGACAGCTTAGGTCAGAAATAACTGATCTTTGTCTGTACGGTGCAAAAGCAATAGATCTCGTAACAATTATTTCCAGAAATTTTCTCTGTTTGGTTGTGAGCTTTTTCCTACTTATTTCATAACCGGCTTAACCGATTTGAATGTGGTTTTCAGTTTTATATTGTGGTGTCTAAGCTTGAGATAACATTTATGTTTGTTTTCGGTCCGGTATTAACATTCTTTCGATTGTTTGTACTCGTACTATCATAGGTTTCTAGAGGTGAAGCAAGGGTGATCACTATTAATATAAATAAAAATAAATATAAAATAGTCATACTCAAGGTCGGTTTCAGATATATCGCTTCTCGTGAAGATTATATTGAGATACCTTTTGTTAGTATCATGTTCCACTTACCTACTGAAATTCAGAGTTGCTTCCATCTATTGAATATAATACTAATGTTACAGCATATTTCTATTATCTATCGTACGCACCTACATTATCATAATAGGATTAACATGGAAGATTATAATATATATTCGCAAAAAGCAATAAAGCTTAAGTAACTCACTTAAAGGTTGTGACGGTGTGTCACGCTATCCAAGATTTTTATGAGAACACCTCGAAATTTCTCATAAGCCGATAAGTGTCTTAATATTTGCAATAACAAATTTTTCTTTTTCAGGTCAAAGTGGAAATGAATCTTCAATCGTAGGGTTAGGGGTGAAAATCGCATGATGGCAGTGAACAGTCCTGGTGGATATCCTCCTCTATCGCCGAAGCCTCTGACCCCCAAAAGCCCTCGGCACTTCATCTTTCCGCAGAAGAGTCCTTCGATCACTTCCAGCACCTCCTCTTCTGGGTACTACACACCTCAATCTGGATGCAGTTACGAGAAGCATGTTCCACCTAAAAGTCCCATCGCGCATGGACATAGAAGCCCTATAAGCCCAAGGCACTTTAATTTCCCTCAAAAATCTCCATCCGGAAGATCGAGTCCGTGCAACTTCGACCGAATCCCTCATGGTCTGCACTACTCAACATCTTTAAAACATCATCGCCGCGAGAAGTCCCGATCACCGAAGCCACCTCCAGTACATATCCACACCAATCCCGGCTACGTCTCCCCCAATCGAACGAGGAAGATGTACGGTTCGACTTCGACCGTCAGCTCTCCTCGCTTGGTGACTTCTCCAAGTATAATATCCAGCCATACTGATGATTCTATAGATGCCATGCCGGGAACTCCTTCTGCGATCGTACATGACGCAGATGACGAAGCCACGACCACATCGTCGCGAGTTTGTCGCAAATCTACCTCTGATTTGACGGATTTGACTGACGAAACGCCTCAAACCCGGTCAACGAGTATCAGTCGGCCATGTTCACCGATGCGACGAGGTTCAATGAAAGGAGGATTGGCGTACCTTGCGAGTAGAAGAGGATCGAGAGAGTCAACGATGTCGAATTGTGACTCTGTTGAAGATATAGGACCCTTGAACTTCCAGAATACGATGCGGGGAAGGCAGCGTCGCACTTCGAACTTTCTAGAGTTACCAGGTTAGTTCCAATAACCTTTCGATAATGCCTTAACATTTTCGGTGTATTCAATTTGTTCAAGTACGCGCGAGTTTGTGGCGAGGCAAAGTTCGGTATATATTTGCTGTAAAATATTTCGACTTAGAAAAGAAAAAGATATTTCGAATTTAAATTGCGAGTCATAAATATTTTTAAACATATTCTAAAATTAGTGTAAATATGCAGCGCCCTAAGTCCAACAGCTAATAAAATCGGTGACCTAAGTAAAACAGTTCTTTGCGTGGTCAATGATTGAGTGCATCAAAGGGCTATTTAAGTGGTTGGTTGTTATTTATTTATTTATTTATTTATTTATTTATTTATAGGATCATCCACAAAATAAGTTGAATCCAAAAAAAATTTTTTTTTTAAACGCTTTTATTTCAATGTTTAGTTTATAAAATTAGCTACAAGTTGTGAAAATTTCAAGTCTCTACGTAAAATAGAACATAGAGAATTATGCGTCTAAAGTCTGAAAATCGTTTTTTTTAATTTAACAACAAATAAACAATGAAAATTAGTTTAAAATATGATTTTCGTGTATTGTCATCGGAAATACACATGTCTGCCAAATTTCATCAATTTTCATTAAAGGGAAGTCATTCAAATTAACGTTACAAGATTTGATCCTTTGATCCTCCGAAGTGAAGCTAAATATAAAAGCGATTAATAACCTTATTGCCGTGTAAATAGAGTAGCATTTTGATCATAATATTGAAGATTTGATGCGTTGATGCTCCGAAGTGAAGCTAAATAAAAGCGTTTAATTACAAAAACCAGCAGTGATTACAGAATACCTGTCGTTAAGTCATATTAGAAGGCTTGCGGCATAAGATTCCATTAATATTTATTTCTTGAAAATGTTATTGTTTGGAACATAATACATATAGAAATTACTTTAAAGAGGCACGAGTGCAATATAATTGGTGCATAGGAGTAGATAGAATATAATCCCGAGCAGATTATTGGCTGTGGGAGGATATATTTTTCCGTTTCAGACGTTTTCTTTATTATCTTCCCACAACAAAAGATAATAAATAATCTACATCGTTAAGTGCAAATTTTAAAACTAGTTACGAGACTAAATGGAAATGTCATGACAGAATTGCAAACTCCGCAGGAAGTTTAGCTCTGTGTAAATTGTCCTCAAGGACCACTAATTTAAGGAGCTGAAGTTACTCCGCAGAGATGAAGTAGTGGCTTGCTATAATCTTTTTATTAGATTGTTCGCTCTCCCTGACCTTTACTTTGCAGAGATATTTATCTCTTAAGCTACAATCTGTGTCGTTTGTTTATAGCGCTTGATGGGAAAATGGATTGTTTGTCGTTAATGTTTGTTCATTCATGAGTATAAATTACTTACAGATCCACCTTCAGATCCACATTTTGATTTTTTTTACATACCAAACTGTTTTTTAATGAAATGAATAATAATACTTCTTACATTAGTTACTTTTATAAAGTCATAATTCTCTATTGTTATGTAAAATAGTAAATTGCGTTGTTAAGTGATGTGGCCTCCAGGAAGAAATGTTAACTCCACATGGCTCACTACTGCAATATCTAGGAATCTGGTAATATTGAAAACGTTGGAACACGAATACAGGGTGAATTTTTCAAGTGTGCATGGATGGCCAAATCCGAAACTATGATGATCAAGATCGGGGCCGATTTTGATTAAAACTAAAACTGCATCATTACATTTTTGAAAAATCAATATTCCTAGCAAGGAATCGAACCCGTTGATTTTGAAAAAAAAAACACCCTGTATTTTTACACCATTCGATAGTGTCACTGAAAAGGATAAAATTCTGGGAAGTAATGAGATACGGTAAACTTAAGGAAAATGATTATTTTTGTTTGCAATGAAGACTTGGTATTAGCTATATTTGGCCCTCCATGCACCTTTGGAAAATTCAACCTGTATAGGCCACACGCGCAAATTGAATTTTTTTGGGTCGATAAATAAACGTGTTAATTCAGTTTGCAACTATAATGAAATACTCAGCATTCGTCCATTGAATTATTATTACTAGCGTATACATCCGACACTGCGAACATGATGAATGTCCCAATCAATTGGCGCCAATGGGCTTCGAACTTCAATGGAGTCGTTCGAGTTTCAAAGGAGAACGGGGGCTCAATTTTGAAAATCGAACCTTCCGGCGGGACACGCATTTTGTTCGAGATGTCTGTTCTATGACATTATACTTCAATGGGTAACACACATAAAAAAATAAAAAACAGAGTAGAATTGAGAACCTCCTCTCTTTTTTTGAAGTCAGTTAAAAATACAATATTTATTATATGCGATGGTAATAGCGTTCTCCTGATAAAATTTAAAAACATAATTTATTAAAGCTACGAAGATATCCACGTTTTCCACCTCTAACGATTTATTGAAGAAAATTGTAACGTAAACAAGAAGCCATAGATATTCTCGGATTTTCAAGAAACTGTTGGGAAATCTTCCTTTATGTTTTTGATGACGAGTCTTGTGCTTAATAAAGCGACTTTCAGGGGACGGACTCAATAGACCCCAATTGAATAGGCTGATAATATTATTGCGTGCCGTTCATATTTTTGAGGACTTTCTGTTACTTTTTTTCGTTTCTTACCATGACATACAAAAGAACTTTTATTATATTTTTTGAAAGATTTACTGCAATCAAATTTTTGTTTTTAATTCTTATTCATTTAACTTTTGTTTTAAATTTTTTTTCTTCCATATCGATATTTGAATTTGAATTTTTTTTTTAATTTTTTTTATTGTATAATCTTATAGATTTCAAAAGAACTTATTGAGACAAAATTGGTACTTCAATCATCCAAAATTGTTGTCGTTTTTAGGGTTGCGAAGAAAAATCGGAACCCTTATAGTTTCGTCATCTCCGTCCGCCCGTCTGTCCGTCTATCCGAGGCATAGCGCCGAGACTTTAGTGCTAGAAAGTTGTAATTTTTGTAGCTGTAATTTTCTTAAATGTTGCAATTTTTTTCAGGGTACATCTCCTACAGGTAAACTGAGGGTAAATTTTTTTTCATTGTGGTTCCCATAGCGTGGGGTATCGTTGAAAACGACTTTCATAAATATTATGGGTCTTCTAAGACTATTTTTGGATTTAGGGGTTAGTTTATGAAATATTTGTATATTAATATACAAGGAAAACTATCATGGCCATTCTAGCATGGTAGCATAAGTATTTAATGAGTAATATTCGATAAACTTAATACTTCGAAACGAATCCTGATTTCTTAGCAACGGAGTATGAAGATATCGATAGTTAAAATTTCAAGAGTTAATTAATTAATTTTGTTAAGGTCGCTTCAAAAATATTACAAAAGGAATGAATAAAATAAGATATATAGCATACAAATAAAATAAATGAAAACAACATTAAATATAATAATACGAAGAGAAATTGAATTTTAAAATTCCTATTGCGATTTCCACTGCAGAGAACTCCGAGAGTAATATCTAAATAGATAAATATTCTAGACTTACGCCCCAACTCAGAGTCACTAAAGGTTACTTAAATCATTAGATTACCCCAAAACCTTAGTAGAGAATTTGTATCGTAAATTATTTACTAAGGAGCGAGCTTAAGTAACCGTTAGTGACTCTGAGTTGGGACATTATAATATAATACGATCAATAATATGAAGTCCGTAGGCGAACAAAATAACCGACTTCAAAAGTAGGGATACTCAAAAGCTACTAGTCAGATCTCGCTGAAAATCGGTAAACCCATTAAAAAGTTATGAGGTAACACATAACTAAACACATATATAAAAACACACACATAAATAAAAACAGTTGAATTGACAACCTCCTTTTTTTGAAGTCTGTTATATATTGATTATAATCATTGAAGTATAATGTCATAGAACAGACATCTCGAACATAATGTGTGTCCCGGGAGGTTCCATTTTTAAAATTGAGTCCCGGTTTTCCTTTCAAAATCAAACGAATCCATTGAAGATTGAGGCCACGTGGCGCCTATGCATTGGGACATACATGTTTTTCGCGGTGTCTGTTCTTTATGCTAGTAATAATACTTATTTATTTAAACTTTATTGCATTCATACACTGAATCACAATGGGCGGACTTAATGCCAAGTGGCATTTTCTACCAGTCAACCCTGGTGATGATGAAAAATTGTGGTAGGTGCAACAAATCAAATTTAAACACGTTGCTATGAATTAGCACTGTGCAGAGATCCTACACATTACACTGTCAAAAAAAACATATATTTATACATATATAAATACATAAAACTACTACTACTACTACTATTAATACTTCAATGATTATAATCAACAAAGTTTTGTCACTTTGTCATGTGAGCATTCCATGCAGTACTTTATAATTTAATTATATTGTTTGTACAATCGGATAGCGACATATACCGCTGATACCCATAATAATGTTTGCGACACAGTGAAAACATTATTATTTATTCATAAGAGGCTCTGCGGTTAAAATGTGCGTATTTCGCATTGTGAAAAAGTCACTTCACATTGAAACATTTTTTTTTTCAATAAATGGATTACCTACTATTTAAAATTTATTTTTAAAGTATTAATGGTAATTTCAAACAACTAAAATATGTCTATATAAATTAAAAATAACTAATTTAAAATGTTTAAAATAATACTTTACAACAAAATACTTTATTTTATTTTTATTTATTTTATAGTTTATGTATACGTATAACAATGGTTCCAAAAGGTTATAAAATAAATTTTGTACAATGCTTATTTCTGAAACAAATCTCTTCCATCCAGCACACCTAGGAATGAAAAAGTGGTATAAAATTAATTTAGTGTGCACTTGTTTATAAATAATAAGTAAGATTTACAATACTGTTTTCAAATTGAACATTATTAATAAGATACATACCGCACCCTCAGTGGAAAAAAGGCATAAGTCATTTTACTTTGAATTTTAGTTATTGATATCATTGGAAAGAGGGACAAAAGCTGCATATGCTCAATTTTTTTTTTTATTTTTATCATTAATCTTGACGATTTTGTGCAAGAAATCGTAATGTAAATTTCTTTGACTCCTTACTGATATTTTAACAGTTTTTTGCTCTCCTGTAAAATTGCAATTTTCATCTTATGCCTTTTTTCCACTGAGGGTGCGATATTTAGTCACCATCATTATATTGTGCTATGCTCATAATAACAGAGATAAAATACATTTTAATTAAATTAAAAAGAGATGACAAAGAAGGTGGATGTTTTATGTGGAAATCCATTTAAGCCGATACACATTAGAGTGGAAATTAAACATAGCGCCACGCTACGCGATATTGGCTTTGCATGGAGGCGCGCTCGGTATGTGAGCAGAACACGGACGAACTATAGAGTTTAGAGGAATCCTAGAAAGAACGCTTACAAGTTTTGGTTACTCATTTATTTATTCAACCAATTCAATTATAGAACTGTAAAATCCAGTCACCACCATTTACTATTGTTTTATTTTAAGTAGGAAACATGATTAATGCCATTTACTGTATAAAGTTGTTTACATCTATAATTAAGGTGACATTTATCTTGTTATATAAGTGAGCTAGATTACTTAAAAGTTTTAATGTTCACTTTGTTGATGTAACTGACAACAAATAAATAAATAAAAACCACGATAAAAAACGATACAGTGGACAAGGAACCCTTATTGTTTCAACTTGTTTATCCATCCGTCTGTATGTTGCTTTGCTCAAAGACTTTATTCGTACGTAGCCTTTCTAATAAAAGCTGTGATTTGGCAAGTAACGGGGGTATGACTTTTTTCATGTAAAGTTTGGTTGTTGGCAACTTAGTAGCGCAATGCATATTTGTCCCACTATTGTCCACGAATTGCACAATATGAGAGGAACTGGGCTTTGTCCATCACAGATTGCGATCAAATACAGATTAGTAGATTTTACCAACCTTTGAAAATATTGAAGAACTTTTAGGTGCAAATACAATGTTTTTCTTCAGCAGAGCAAGTAATATTTAATTTCTTGTAATATTTTAAACTGGTACGTTACTCATTTTTGTAAATTAGGTAAATTAGAGGTGATTGAACTGGAACCCAAACCAATGCGGGAAAACACTATTGTATACTCTACGTAATATGTATGAGTACATACAATACAAAATTCTCCACCATGTAGCGGCACATAAATTGTAAGAAAGAAAAGTTCACAAAAAATTATAATACGATAGTTAATGTAATAATAGGGTAGTTATTAATTATGCCATGTCTATTCATTGTTAGGTATATGGATAAGCCAACGCGAGCAGGGCCATTATTAATTCCTCGTCACTGCATGGCTTCATTCATCCGTCCGTTCCGTCGCGGTCTTTGTACCTTGTAATACCATTCAATATCATTCAGCTTCATTCAAATTATCGTTCACTCATTGATTTTACTTTATTATTTCTTTACATTTTCATCATTGAATTTTAATATAGTTTGTTTTAATTTATTAATTTATTTTATGTACATATTTTATTTTATTTTTTATTTTTCTATTTGTAAATTAATTAATTTTTTAATTGAGTTTTAATGGAATGTACTTACGTCAAATTTTTAATCGTATTTGTTTTTGTTATCTCTATAAATAAGTTCAATGAGAACAACATTCTGATACTGTAAGGCTGGAGACTGACTTGTACCATTTTGATGTAATGCAACGAGTCTTTATTACTCAAAACAAAGACAATTGTAATTTTAGTTTGTAACAGTTAAAGGGATTTCCCGAAAACTGAAGTCGAGCGGAGTACGCGGTGCACGCCGCGAATAATACGCGTACATTACAAACAAACGGTACAAGTCAGTTTCCACCTTAAAATGTCATCGTTTATAAATTATCTGTAATATTAAACTGTCTGCCCGAATTCTGAATTTTGAACATTCAAGAGCAACCTTTAAAACGAATAATCTGCTAAATAATGTTATCTTCTGAATGAATATTCATTTTTAACCGACTTCAAAAAACGAGGAGGTATTCAATTCTGTTTGTTACCTCAGAACTTACGACAGGGTGAACCGATTTTAATTATTCTTTTTTTAGTCGAAAGCTGGTGCTTGTCGTGTAATCCCACTTAAATTTTAGCGAGATCTGACGAGTACTTTTTCAGTTATCCCTAGTTTTTAAGTCGGTTATTTTTTGTCAAAAAATATTGAACTAGTTTACGCCCGCGACTTCGTCCGTGGAAGAGTGGTTTCACAAAAATTAAAAATCACAAATATACATACGTCCTAATCATTATAGCATACAATACATACCTCATTGAAGTATTATTACTAATAGAACCGACAAAATTTTCAAAATCGACTGAATCCACTGAAAACTAGCCAATTGGTTACAATTCATTGCGCAGATATCGAGTTCGCGGTGGCGGTCTATACGCTAATAATAGTTCAGTGGACTGGGTATTACATTTAGATACTTTGTTTAATAAGAATCATAATCCTTTAATCCTTTAAGTAGAATCATACGAATACATATCTAAGGTTATAACTACGATCCTCATGATAAAGTTTCAAAGTCAGTTTTAAATAAGTCACTTTCCAAGTTTGCAGTTGAAACCATCTCGCTAATTGGAATTGCTTTAAAATCATAGAAATACGCTGAACTCGTTAGCTCTTCGTAATACTATTACGAATAACACTAAGTATGAAGTTCTATGAACGTTGCAAAGTACATTAGCATGTAATCTTTGTTTTGGTTGAATGTGAAATACTTATATGAAAATGCATTAAAGTATAATGTCATAACGTAGAACAGACATCTCGAACAAAATGTGTCTCGCCCGGGAGGTTCTATTTTCAAAATTGATCGCCGATTCTCCTTTCAAAATCGAACGAATCCATTGAAGATTGAAGCTACGTGGCGCCAATGCATTGGGACATGCATGGTGTTCGGGGTGTCGGTTCTATACGCTAGTAATAATACTTTAATGTTAAAATTTAGGATTATAAAATATTAAACAAAAGCGAAAAGTTATAGACCGCCTACTAAACACAAAAACTACTTCACACAGGTCAAGATGATATTTAAACTGCTTCCGGATTATAAGTAGGATATGTCAGTTAAGAACGATTTTCAGGACTCGTCCCCTATTGGGTAAAAATCAGGATGAAACTTTGTATAGCGTGGATAAAAACCTTTATCATTCCAAAATGAAGGTTATGTTACTAAGTTTCAGCGTAGGAAGTCGCAGGTAACATCTGGTATTATAATATGAAGATAAAAGGGACTGATCAATTTTACTTTCTATTCAAATACTGTAGAATCTGGATAAAGAATTTAATCGTAGGCGCAGGAAGTTTCGGGGAAAAACCAATGATACAAGATATGCCAAGATGGCGCTGAAATTATTTCAGTGGAATTTAGACAAGTGTAGCGATTTTAATTCAGACAGTTGATAGCTACCTCTGAGTGAGGCCGTCTAGCTGTCTTTTTCACTATTATGGTTTTAGTAGTGCCATTCCTTTTACATAATTTACCAATGTAATAGTGATTGATGTAGTGAAATAAAAGATAAACGTGTGTGTTGTAGCTCGGTCGGAACAGATTTTTTGGTTGATTTGTAAGGGCATAACGTATCTATAGTTTATTATCATTGGAAAAAACATAGAAAATTTACTACTGGTGATAGTAGTTATTGGCCAACCCAAGTGTTAGAATTTTTATTCCATCCGAATGCCTCCGACATGGCTTGACGACCGCTATCTACTGACAAAAACCAGTACCAAAGCACACTAAAACTGGCTACGTAATAAATAATACCAGGTCTGGCGCACTCCGCATTTTAGCTATGACGTTACAGGTACATGCCGCGTTCGACATGTCTGGCTAATTCAGAAAATTCATAATGGATGTCATACGTTCGTAATCCATGACACATATTAAATATGACTCATAATTATTGTCACTAAACGTTCAGATTAATTTTATTCTTTCAAAAAAGACAACCCTGACATTGCCAGAGAGGATAAGCGATAGTGTTAGAAAGAAAGGCAACTCATTACTCGTTTTTGATTAGCGCTGTGCGACCTGAATTACACTTTATTGCGTTTGAGCTAGAGTCGCTATTTATTTAAATGATTTTGCAGAGTTCGCCTTCTGCACTTATTATAAGTACTCGTACTATTATTATAAGTACTACAGAAGAAATTTCTGTGATAATAGGTACTAATAACTACTACTTCTACGACTAACTTATTCTTTTTGTTCCAGTCGTGGAACACTCTCGTCCCCGTGTCTGCTCGCTGCCGGAGAAGCCGTACA
Source organism: Thymelicus lineola (assembly GCA_963932265.1). NCBI lineage: Eukaryota > Metazoa > Arthropoda > Insecta > Lepidoptera > Hesperiidae > Thymelicus > Thymelicus lineola. The sequence continues at coordinate 7,442,209 of OZ010705.1, read as the reverse complement.
ACCCTCGGGTGTCGGACGACCTGTACCGTCTGCGGACCTTCTCCATCACCACCAAGGGCGGAGTCGTCAACTGCGGGGACTCCATCTGCAATAGACGGAGCCGGTCCAATACCTCTGTCAACTCCACTAATAGCAGGTATGCTTCATGTAAATGGCTACTACTAAACACTTGTATATTCTTTTGAGACTGACACATTATATGTCAAAACCGCTTCCCTGGAAAATAAATTGTTCCTTGGATTAGGGTTTTCTTAACTTTCCCCGCGCGGGTGAGATGTTTTGCGCCGGCCGGCATAATGGCTGAGTTCGAACTGCTTTTGCGGCATTTGACGTTTTATGTATGTCAATCACTGTCGTTGGTTTGTGGAAGGGAGCAAGATGAAGGAATGAATCCTAAAGCCTGTTCACATTTATGTAACGACGAGTAACCACCCTCGCTTTGCTTCGGTTTTCTATTTTTTTATACCTTGGGTATGTAATTGGAATTTTAGTAAGGATCCCTAATTTTTTTGAAAATATAATATATCCTATGTCACCCGGCGATTGTGTAGCTTCTCAACAGTGAAAGAATTTTTCAAATCGATTCAGTAGTTTCGGAGTCTATTCAATGCAAACAAACAATCAAATTTTTTCTGTTTATAATATTAGTAAGTATAGATAATGATATTGAAATCGAATCAATAGTTTTTGAGAAAATCGCGAACATACATAATTATATACCATACATATGAATCGAATACAGAACCTCTGTTTTCTAAGCCAGTTAAAAATGGGTTTATTTAAATTCATGATAATATGTATTTATTTATCTTCATGACTTCCTATGATGTATAATATGTAGGTATAGAGGTCTTGTTATACTATAAATAAGTCAGTATATTACGACTTTGTCTTTTATAATTTAGTTAAGGTAACGTTAAGTGCGTTCAAATTATTTCAACTCCCACTCAGCTATCAATATAAATAATAATCAGATTTGTTCATCTAATTGGACGTTATTGCAAACCCACGCTATATCGTCGATCGCTTTGTGTCTAAAGTCGCAAATCGAATCAGAGACGAGACATAACTTTTGACGGCCACTATTAAAGTATAAAGGCATTTTATTAGTGGCTATAAAGTTTTAGGATGAAGTTTATGGATCGAAAAATTCTCTGGTCTCTTTAAGATTAATAAATGATGAAGACTGTTTTGATCTGAGATATAACAAGGGTAAGGAAAAGACCTAGAAATTTATGTTGATATATCGAATTTATTAAAGAAATGCTTATTATATTTAGAAGGTTTTGTATTTAAATTTTTATAGTAAAACTTATAGTAAGTTAACTTTGAAATTTGTTAAAGATGAGCGGCAGGTGATGATGGCACTGCAAGATCGATTGCTATCCTCATCACATAAAAAGTTCATAACTATAATTAGATATTTTGAATGCAATGGTTAATCATTCACTATTCATATTTTATGATACCGATATTTCGACCTAGTTACATGAATCGTGGTCACGGTGTAAAAAATACGAATCGTGAGTAATTTTCAGTGTCCGCAATGATATAAGTTTAATATAATTAAGATTGACATCAATTTTATCATTCCGAATTGTCGTATTCTTGCCGGAATGTGATAAAAGAGCTGCAATCCAACCATTTTGATCCCGCAAATAATTGTTCGACAATTAACGGGTTTTCATGTGGTAATGAAATTTTTTAAAACATTATAAGTAAGTAATTTCCATTGATTATAATTATTAGATACGTCAATTATTAATCCAATCACAAAAATGTTCAAATTACTACATAATTTAGAAGTTCTATCCACAAGAAGAAACAAAGTAATTTTAAAATTACATGTTAAGTTAAAAACAGGTTGTCATATTCAAAATATCCTACGTCATAAAGCATACAAATCATTGAAAAATTTGCCAATTTCAGCTGATGAAATGCTGTTTCCAAATAACTTTATAATACACCCTTTATCAGTACTACCTCTCTCTGTAGACCTACTCTGTACCACGAAACATAGACAACAGACCAGCAGGGTAATTCACGTAACTTAAGAAGTTCGATTGCAGTGCAGTTGCAGCGACGTTCCGATCAAAATGACACTTTCCGTATTCTCTTGCGCTGTCAAACACGCTCACGTCACGCGAGCGCGTCTCAAGCGCGCTCACGTCACAAAAAGGTATTCTGATAATGCGCGTCAAGATAGCGTGTTCCCGATCGCAGTTTGATTGGTATTCTCATAAACTTTTGAAGTTTGAAGTCTCATAAAGTTTGACAGGCGCGCAGGATGCGTGCAGGAGAAGTGAAGTTCACATGCAGTTTGCGTGCAGTTGGCGTGCAGTTGACGCGCAGTCAAAAAATTATGACAATACGGTTTAGACGCCAAACTTCAACTTGATTCTAGCGTCACTCCAACTTGATTGCAGCGTCACTGCAACTTAATCGATGCGTCTTAAAGTTACGTGAATTAGGGTACTGTACTATGGCAATAAATTTAATTTGAATTCCAATAACCCATTCTATTCGCGTATATGTACATTGTACATACGATGCATATTCATGCGTATACATGCAGATACGATATTCATATTGAATAAATCCTACTCTCCTGCATAATTTCATTGTGAACGTTCACAACACTATGTGAATCATTCTTTCATTCATCACCAGTTCATTTCCTTTCATAATTGAATAAGTATAGAAAGCTATATGTATTATTAGTGAATTTGTTTAAGATAGTTTCTCCTGTATTTCGGTTGAAATTAGGCCGACGATAACTCAAAACGAAATCATAGTTTGGAGAGAGCGGGATCAAACTGTAGTAATAGAATAACTTCTTGTATACAAATTGCTAGACAGCTGTACTGAGAATGCATTTAAAAAGTACGATAAGGATTATTACAAAAAATATGGATCTAAATGAAATAATTTAGGTACTATGTTTTAAAAATAATACCGCGCACAACTTTTTAAAATATCGCGGTGGCAAGTAATGTAATAATTAGAGCCTAGTTTATTATTTTTATATCGATAAAATTTTAAGTTATCGTGTTTCGATTCTAAAGTAAATTTAGACTATATAGTCGAAAAACTAATACCTAAGCTACGTTAACAGCGTACATATTATTATACTTTACGAAATATATGGAAAAGAAAATCAAACAAATTGCCAAGGCTTGATGCCTTAATAAATTAATATTGTCAAACGTATTATTGAAGTGATTCAATAAGAAAGAAAGAAAGAAAATATTGTGTCACGGTGTTTGTGATCACACTCCTCGGCTCGATCGATTTTTATGGATTTTTTATGAACGATATTTTTTATGTATTATAAAATAAGTTTTAATTTTAATTACAAGATAATGTAATATTATATTATAATAATAGAAGAAAAACCTTATACATAAATTCTATCCTGAAAAAAAATATCGTTAACAAAGCTCACTCCATATAACGGATGCCTAGTTTTCCTAATGGTTCCGGCCGAGAAAACTTGTCTGACAACCCCATTACAACGCCCTCAGTCTCTATCAAGGAGTTACTGAACTGAATGCGTCGCTCCTAACCACTCTTTGATAATTACGTTCTTTCTCATTCCATTTTATTTTCCTTTGTCTCTTAATTTCATTGTATTTTATTTATTTTATTACAGACAGACTTGGTAATTAATATTTTCGTCTCGTTTATCTGTAACTTATACCCACCTGCTTTGCAGTCAAAAAAAAATTGGTTTCAAGATGTTGCGACGTTGAATAAAAATATATAAAACTAGGAAATCGCCCTCACTTTGCTTCGGGAAAAATAGTAGAAAAAGAATATAGCCTATGTCACCCGGGGATAGTGTACCTTCCCAACAGTGAAAGAATTTTTCAAATCGATTCGGTAGTTTCGGAGCCTATTCAATGCAAACAATCAAATCTTTCCTCTTTATAATATTAGTATAGATAAACTGTAGGTATAATGAAAAGTATATTGAAACAAGATACATAAATTAGGAATTTGGTAATACTTTTAGTTAAATAGGGAATAAAATATGCCAGCATTAAAAGAGAAACATTTCCACATTTTACGAGTATATTCGATCTTACATTATTATTATTCCCTCTCCACCCAATAGAGAGGAAAGCTTCGATCATACCAAGTTCTAATCCTAAATTAAAATAAACTAATTAATAGTAGGTAAGTACTAGGAAACGTAAACAATTTTCTATATATTTGATACACAATTTAGTAATGGTGATTCGAGCGGAGAAGACCTCTGACAGCCCTATTTTCAGAGCACTCTGCAGCCACCATACTCCCTCCTAAAACAGACAATTTTCTATATATTCGATAGACAATTTCGTAATAGTATGATGGTTGGAGCCGAGAAAATAGCTGACAACCATTGAAGTATAATGTCATAGAACAGACATCTCGAACAAAATGTGTGTCGCGCCCGGGAGGTTCCATTTTCAAATATGAGCCCCCGTTCTCCTTTCAAAATCGAACGAATCCATTGAAGATTGAAGCCAAGTGGCGCCAATGCATTGGGACATACATGGTGTTCGCGGTGTCTGTTCTATACGCTAGTAATACTTCAATGCTGACAACCCTATTTGTAGAGCACTCTGCCATGGAACAATCAATGAGCCTGGCTCGCTCCAAACCATTCTTCGATAATTACATTCTGTTTGATTGACTCGCCATTATTTTGTACCGTACGAGTAATTCAGATATTTTCCTTCTATTTTTGTTCATGTTTGCATACGTCTATTATTTTGTATCGCTGGTAATGTACACCAAGCCAGGTCTAACATTCATCATCATTTATGTGACGTATCGTTTTTGTTTTTGGATCGTTGTTGATGTGCCTTTTGTAGTCCACGCCAAATACTTACAATACTACAATATGCATGATGACAGTAAGTAAAAATCACTAAAATTATGTATTTATTTAATGAAATCCTATTAATGGATTGCAAAACACGCATTTATTTGTATTATTATGAGCGAGATTAATTATATTTTGATAAAATAAAACTAGAAAATACGACAAGCCGCCATGATTTCTTTAACGCCAATCAGTCTCAATCAGAGCGAAATAAGTCACGCAAGTAAACAAACGAATATTACTTTATTGATAGTGACATCTTGTCTATTACGTCTATTTAGACGTGACGTCACAAGCTACGCCATGACACTTTGAAGGGTTTTGGTGCGAATTTGGAACTTAAAAATTAAAGTGTATTTATTTTATACCAAACCTTATTTTTTTTTGCGGAAATATGATATACTGGTTGGCATTGTATATTGTGTATTGATTGGTATTGTAGATCAAAGATAACAAAGGCTACTAATGCCATCAAATAGAGACAACAGAAGTACCTACCTATAACTTGCGTGCAATGTGTGCGTCTAGCGCGCTAGTTACACATCTGCGTGTATCTATTCTGATGTAATATATTATGCCTATATCGTAGTCGTAAGCTGTCCGGACCTCTCCCGCAGGTCTGATTGCTCTGATTGAATAATGTCTGTCGGAGTACCGCTGCAAACGATAATTACATTGCTTAACTGCTTCGCTGTTACCCTGGTCGGATAGACCCTTAATTAAGTAAGGACGTATTACATTTATTACGTTTCGTGGTTAAGTTTCGTAACTTTAGAGCAGGGGAATTATAGAGTAGATTGTCCAATTGCTAGCTACATTTATAATTATTTGAGAATGAAAGAAAACATCTTTTTTCCGTCAGAATGTACAGTACAACCTTCAAGTAGCATTACATAATAGCGTAATATAATATCATTGTGAACCAAACTCCGAAATTATTAGAACTTTTCATCGGATTCCGTTTAAATGGTTTTTATACTTTTTATAACCGATTAGCTTTTGCCCGCGGCTTCGCCCGCAGTAGTGGTTTTGAAACGGAATTTTTAATTTATTAATATAAATTTATATGTGTTAATATAAATCTATATTAATGAATGCCTATGTGTTAACCCATGGTATAGGCTATCTCCATTCCAAATTTGTGTGGCGTGATTGAGGAACAAACATCCAAAAATCTTCACAAATTTTCACATTTATTTATAATATTTATAATAGGACAGGATATCCGATAGCTTTGAATACTTTCTTTTTTTCTTCTCTCTTTTTGATGTCCATGTGCAACTGTTACCGTTAACATTAGGTGGCACTTAGGCCTTCTGTCCATGCAGACTCACGTCATAAGCACGCTTCAATTGTCGTTTGCTTGCACCTAGCGTACGAAAAAGGAAAAACGGAGCAAGTTCATGTCAGGCCACGCGCAATGTTGGGTTCCGAAGTAATAGGTTTAATGACTATTACTTATTAACTACTTTGCTAACATAGCCGTGAGTTTTCCTTGTAAATTCATGATATAACGTATTTTTGATACTTTTGTCATTTGTCCAACTCCAACCATTTAGCCGGCAGGGGAATCCCCCCCCCCCCCCCCGACTTGGCTCTAAACAAAATTAGCATTTTAAAGCTAAATATTTAAAAAACAAACCCCTAATTCCAAAAATAATCTTAAATACCCATAATATTTTTGGAAGACCTTTTCAACGATACGCGACGAATAAAAAATTCATCCTCACGTTACCTGTAGGGGAGGTACCCTGAAAAAAATGTTTTTCAATATTTTATTCTACGATTCTGGAGTTTTAATAAATATATATATTCATGCCAAATTACAGCTTTCTAGCAGTAAGGGTCTCGGCGCTTTGCTTCGGACTGACGGACGGACGGACGATATAACGAAACTATAAGGGTTCCAATTTTACTTCGGAACTCTAAAAACTACGAAATCTGTTCAGGCGGCGGCATCGCGCCTTATTGCCTATGTTTCATCATGCAGCTTGCATGGACACTAGACGTTATTAGGTTACCAGTTGAACACCTAGGTAATCTACAACGGAATTGGAGCATATTATCGATGCCAATGCCAAAAGCTAATCAGATTACTGACGCCCCAACTTAGAGTCATTAACGGTTACTTTAATCGCTCCTTAGTAAAGAATCACCTGACAAATTCTGTACTAAGGAGCGATTTAAGTAACCACTAGTGATTCTGAGTTCGGGCGTGAGTGAATGATTTCCAAGTCACATGTGACCTTTGACCCACATCTCCATTGAACAATAGACGAGACGAACTGGTTAGAAATGTTCGGATAATGGATGTTATTCAAGGACCTTCTAACCGACGGACGCGAAAACTCACGATAATGTATGAAATCACGTTTACCCAACTTTCGCGCAGATCTATATCTATCTACATTCTACACACAAGACTACAACTAGGCTTGACTCAGTCGATAACTTGGCATCGAGAACAAACGAATGAATGACGAATTGAATATTATAGTCTAACCAGCTTTCAAGATATGACCCAAACATACAAGATACAACAAACACACACACACACACACACACACACACACACATACACACATACACACACACACACATATGCACATTCACTCTTTCTTAAGTATCTAAAATTTTATCAATTTCATGTCTAAGGTTTGTTATTTATTTATTTATTTATATAAACTTACCACTAACCTTAGAGGACAAAGTTAAATTATTAATATAAATAATTAATTATTAATATTTTCCTATGTTTCAAATTGTTAAAATTTGTCAGTTGGAAGAGCAGGGTACCCCGTAACACAGGTTACATCAACCCAGTACAAGGGCCTTTGCCATTTGTTTGTTACTACCTTTTTGAAACGAAATAAACGACATTTGATTTTAATTTGAACAAACATTGTGGATTGTAGTTAAATAAAAGTTTATAAAATACTTATAGAGAACGTTACTAAGTCTCCAATAGGCGTATCTAGTATCCGCAAATAAACTCGTAATTGTCTCATGCACTGCTGCCATCTGGCGGCGCATTCCGTTGCGGTCTCAATGCAATAAAAGCACTCTTGCCTTTACTGTTCATGAAATATAAAAATAGACACAATGCGAACCGGGAGAACTTTCAAGCAATTTCTTCCAGACAATCTTCTGAGTATACTTTATACTGTACAGGTGTATATTTATATAGTACGTAGGTATATGTACTTGTACCTATACGGTATACTCGAGGGTACAAAAGCATGGGTTTCAGATGCTAAAAGAACGGCTACTAGTCATTGAAGTATAATGTCCTAATGTACCAGAACAGATACCGCGAACAAAATTTGTGTAGCGCCGGAATGTTCTATTTTCAAAATCAAGCCTCCTTCTCTTTTCAAAATCGACTGAATCTACCGAAAACTGTAGCCTATTGGCGACATTACAGTTTCTAGGTATACGCTAGTAAGTGATAATAGTTCAATGCTACTATTACAAAATTTACTTTCAAAGGAACACTCTGGTCTCACTTCCGACTGGGTATCCATGATGCATCCATCCACCTCTTCCTTTACTATCGGGTCATTAATTATTATTTTCATGACATGCAATTTACCAGCTTTACATAAAACATTACATGCTAAAACCATTGAAGTATTATTACTAGCATATAGAACCAACACCGCGAGCACCATGTATGTCCCAATATGGTCCCAATGCATTGGCGCCACGTGTCTTCAATCTTCAATGGATTCGTTCGATTTTGAAAAGAGAACGGGGGCTCAATTTTGAAAATAGAACCTCCCGGGCGGGACACACATTTTGTTCGAGATGTCTGTTCTATGACATTATACTTCAATGGCTAAAACTCAAAAATGTTCAAATTTTTTTGGAAATAAATAAATTATAACTAAATACTAAACAGCTCTCAGCTCTCAGCTGTATAATCTCTTCCTTTCTCTCTTTGTTCTCAGAGCATCAGACAGATCTCCATTCGACGGCTCCTGCTGCTCCGGTTACCGGCCGGTGGACTCCGTCAGTCTCGACACGCCTGATGAAGATGAATTAGATCCGGTGAGGATACTAATTAAATATTCTTGCTAACGCCTCAAATCAGAAAGGTTCCTTTATTTAGTCGTAAGGAGTCCATAACTAATTGCCATTAAATATGTTAAGTATCGGTTCATCGCAGAGTCATATTGTCAATTTTAAATGACCCTGGTGCGGACCAACGTCAAATATCCTTATTGATAATCATATCGATGGAGTGTTAGTGTAGTCACACGTAAAATACGTTGATAACAAATAAAATATATTATTTATTTTAATGCTTTTAGAACGATGATTTGACATTCAAAAACTTCAATGTTGGCTTCGACCCATTAATGGCCCACTACTGGGCATAGGTCATGTCATAATGTATTCGTTTGTCGGTTCTTTTGCCTATGCCTCAATAAACTTAATTTATCGTCTCTAACCGCTCCATGTCAACAGCAGAAGCCTATTAAGCTCCATTTTATGGACTACTAATCTCTCTCGCACACAATATTGTAGGCAATGGTCCAAGCTACTGCGTTTAAAAGTATCTCCAGGGACTATATTTATTATAATAGTGGATAATTATAATTGGAAATTTAAATTTAAAAAACGCCCAGACAGTTTATTGACACTAAACATAGCTAAGAACACTCTCGATTAAGTCACCTTTCATACAAAACAACCTAGATCAAAATTAGTTCATCCGTTTGGGAACTACGATTCCACAGATAGACATACAGATACACAGTCACACAGATACACAGTCACTCAGATACACGGATATAAAGACACATGAAACTTATAACACCCCTCTTTTTTCGTCAAGGGTTAATAACATTTGATTACGCTTAAAATACATATTTTGCAGCAAAAAAAAACATTTCTTGCTGTGCCCCGCCCACTTCCTACTTCCACTTTTATGTGATTAACTCACATAATTTATTTATTTCATCGTTTTTCATATTATACATTTCTATGGTTTTTCTGATTCATATTTTTCTAATTCTGCCCGGCCGCTTTTTTAAAGCCACAAAAGTTCGAGTTAAGCAAAAACGGGCGCGGTCTGTAGTAAAGCCTAGTAGTTGACCGTTGTGGCAAAAATATCTTGAAGTACTTCCGTGCTTCGGAGGGCACGTAAAGCCGTTAGTCTCGATTGGTATAATGAGATTACAACTAACAATCGTTGGGCCATATCGAAGCCCTTCGGACAGGATAAAACTTCTGTCGTTTGGGAACTAACCAATGATGTTTAAATAAATATAGATACGTTATGCCCTTACAAATCAACCGAAAAATCTGTTCCGATGTCCGCAAGGCACGCTTTATTGCTTTATCGCACGTCTTTATCGCTCTCGCGTCAAAACTACATCGCTATCTTTTTCTTCACCTGAATAAGAGTTCCCAATTGGGAACTTTTTGAGTCACACAACGCGCGCGCTTATGACATATCTGCCTCTTTTTAATATATAATATCATTGGAAGTAACTCTTCCTCTAATCCGAGCTTGATATGTTCCTTCTAAATTATGACGAGAGACCGTTGCCCTGTAATGTGATTTTAATGGCCGGAAGCCACATAAAGCCTACTTACTATGTTTGCCGCTAAACGACTCATCGTGTTCTGACTGGAATATTGAAAGCCAGTTCTTTAATAAATTATATTATTGTTAATCGAATTGTTATACTCGTACTAAAACAATCGAAAACTTGCTTTCATAAATAAGCTATAGAATAGTTTAGTAACTTTGGATGTTTCGATTTTAACTACTCATTGAGTATGCATTGTAAGAACTTTAATGTTTAATATGCAACTAACATATGTATCTAGTGTTTACAATATCTAAGATTGAAATGTATACTAGATGTATAATGTAATTTATTTATTTTTGAATAAAGATCATTTGAAATTGAATTGAATTGAAAACCAGTGCTTTCTTTCAGCTTTAGAAGGCGGCTAGTTGACATTATAGATTAACTAAAATTAATTATTTTATAATATTTTCCTATTGGTTAACTCAATCTATAGTTCGTTCGCGTTAAGAATGCAGTAAGATACTAGTGAGTGATTAAAATATTAATGACTTAATTTTGATTTTTAACTTTTAAGTGTATTTTTAAATTCATTAAACTTAATCTTTAAAAATATAATTTGTTTGAATAGTAACACCACTGTGAATACACCTTTACCCTGTAGTTGCATTGATGATTCACTGCATTCTTAACGCGAACGAACTATAGAGTCAACTAAACAGACTATTTCTTTTTTCCTTTCTTTTTTTAAATTTTTGTCTTGGTCGGCAATGCATCAGTGATGCATTTGGTGTCACTAATGTCGGGTGGATCGTCAGCTGGTTTGTCGGCAATTTCCATAAAAAAGATTAAAATTAACTTAAATACATAACTTACTTTCCACATAAGTTTATACAATTTTTCAATTGGTGATTAAGGAACAAGTTGGAGCGTTGCCCAAATCATTCGCATTTTATTAGCTCGGAGCCCGTTTAATAGACTACTCTGGAGCTTAATAGGCCACAAATGGCCGGCTTCTGGCATGGAATGCTGATGTATTATCCATTTGCTTTCAAAACACATTTTGGCCATAGATTTTGCCAAAGGGTGCAAGTGATAGTCTAACCAATATCCTACTATCCTCCGAATATAATAAATGTGAAAGTTTGTAAGGATCTATGGATGTTTGGTACTCTTCCACGCTAAAACTACTGAAGGGATTTTAATGAAATTTAGCATATAAGTAGACTAAAATGTAGAATAAGGTAAGGTATATCTGAACTTATGTATTTATAGCTATATATGGATTTATATATGTATTTTGTGTATTTTTATTATGTACGTATTAATATGTATGTATATGTGTATCAACTTACCTTCCCTAACCGCCTTTCGTGCATTTCTATTTTGGCCAATGGTTAGCTGGTAGAGAATGCACTAAGCATTAAGCTCGCCATTTGTACCGTGATATTTTATTGTGGTCAATAAAGGTTAAATAAATAAATAAACAAGACATAGGGTACTTATTATTCCGTAAAACGCGGGCAAAGCCGCTCGCAGATTCTAGTTTAATCATAATTTCAAAGAAAGTTATTTATTTATTTATTTATTTATAATCTTTATTGTAAAACCTACAAGCTAGGCTTACAAAGGGCGGACTTAATGCCATGGGGCATTCTCTTCCAGTCAACCCATGGTGTAGGTGAGAAGGTGTGGTAGGCGGTAACAATAATAAATTGGACGGGAAAATACGCTGTAATAATATATAATAATAATAGCAAAATGTATACATACATAATTATAAATTACATATTTCAATACTTATCTTAATAATAATACAATAGCATCTAAATAAATATACTAATAAATATTATAATAATAATAATAAATATACTAATAAATAAGTTGAATCCAAAAAAAATTTTTTTTTTTAAACGCTTTTATTTCAATTTTTTTTTTGATTTTCGTGTATTGTCATCGGAAATACACATGTCTGCCAAATTTCATCAATTTTCATTAAAGGGAAGTCATTCAAATTAACGTTACAAGATTTGATCCTCCGAAGTGAAGCTAAATATAAACCTTATTGCCGTGTAAATAGAGTAGCATTTTGATCGATTTGATGCTTTGATGCTCCGAAGTGAAGCTAAATAAAAGCGTTTAATAAATATAAATATAATCTCGTTATATACGAATCCGTGACGAAATCTAATCCACGGCAGAGGATTTAAAGTAATGATCTTTGATCAGTCTCTTAAAGGTCTCCTTAGTGGGGGCTTTCTTAATCTCCAGGGGCAGGGCGTTCCAGAGTAGTGTCGCCTGAAAAGTAAAGGAGTAGTTGTAGAAACAGGTATTGCTAGATGGTATTACCATTTTAAGATTTACAGAGGAGCGAAGTACTCTATCATGGGAATCACAACGATAATGAAAATTGCTTTTAAGGTATGAGGGAGTGTTAGGATCGTTAAGAATAGAGTACAGCATTAGGAGAATCCTAGAATTACGCCTTTGACGAATGTTGAGCCATTTTAACTGCTGTCGGGACTGGGAGACGTGGTCAAATTTACGTAAACCAAAAACATAGCGGATGCAATTGTTAAGAAGGCGTTCTAGTTTATTGAGAAGTTCCTCTGTTAGGTCTGGGTAGCACACATCACCGTAATCAATAATGGGCAATACAAGAGTGTGGACAAGCATAAGCTTAGTCTTCAAAGGCAGGAAGTGTTTAAAACGATTGAGGGCGTGCAGCGTGGCTACCACCTTACGGCTGGTTTCCGCAATATGTGGTCTCCAACTAAATGTCCGATCGATGTGGAGGCCAAGGTTCTTTACCGAGTCACTAAATGGTATCAAGATGCCATTGTAGTATATAGGAGGTACAGAGGTAACCTTAGCAAGTAGTTTTGAGCTTCCCACCAAGATCGCTTGGCATTTGCTAGGGTTAACCGTTACTCCGTAAGAGGTGGACCAATCTTTGAGTGCATTCAGGTTTGTGTTTATGTCATCGATGGCAGAGTGAAGGTTATCGACGCTAGTATGTACGTAAAGTTGTAAGTCGTCTGCATACAGATGATACGGACAGTTGAGAAGTACAGTGAGAGAATTTATAAAGATAGAAAATAGAACAGGAGAGAGAATACCGCCTTGCGGCACGCCAGTAAGTAGGTCTACCCAGTCTGAAGACAAATTGCCTAAACGAACTGACTGCTGGCGGCCGCGAAGATAAGACGAGAACCAGTCCAAGGATGATGGTGAAAAATTTAGGTGGTTAAGTATTGCGAGTAGAATATCGTGGTCCACAGTATTGAAGGCGTTAGAAAAGTCAATAAGCACTACTACCGAGAGACATCTGTTGTCCATGGCATACCTTAGGTCATCCGTCACCTTAACAAGTGCAGTAGTAGTGCTGTGACCAGGACGAAACCCCGATTGATATTCACTCAGCAGGTTATATTCGGATAAAAAGGAGGAGATCTGCTTCAGTACACAGGCTTCAAGAATTTTAGAGAGGAAAGGGAGAATAGAGATGGGACGAAGGTGATTAGGTAATGTGGGATTTTGGGTTTTCGGAATTGGGTGGACGTAAGCTTTTTTCCAGATGGAAGGATACTCCCCAGAGGATAGTGAAAAATTAACTAGATGCGTAATTATGGGGAGCAAGTCGTCTAAAATCATGAATACCATGTCTCTGCTCACATCGTCACATCCTACTGCCTTGGACTTGATTGCTAAAATCGTCTTTTTTATGTCGTCTAGCTTAACAGAGGAGAACTGAAAACTGGGTGTTAAGAGAGGTGACGATGACGCAATGGAAGAGATGGTGTCAGCACGGATTGTAGGGTCCAAGATAGGTGTGGTAGCAAAATGATGATTAATAACACCTAATGTGAGAGATGGACCAAAATCAGCCACTATTGGCTCTTTAACACCCAGAGTTCTTAAGAATTTCCACACATTCGCGGGAGAAGAATTGGAAATATTATCATGGATGTATCGGCGTTTTGCTGAGCGTATCATCTGGTTGCAACGATTTCTAGCCCTTTTGAATGAGATCCAGTTCTGTTCAGTGCGGTCCTTCTTATATTGCCTGAATGCTTTATTGCGGCGGGTCATAGCCACGCGCACGCCCTCACTCATCCACGGGGCAGGAAGACGTCTCAGCCTAACTCTGTGAACTGGCGCATGGACGTCATACAATGTCGTAACAGCTGTGTTGAAAAGTTTTATCTTGTCATCCATTGTAGGCGCCTCCTCCACCAATACCAAAGCCATGCCAGAAGCGTCCGCCCGTAAGCTATCAATGTTGATAGTAGAGAAGCTACGTAACTGTAAAACTTTAGGGCTGAACTTAGGAGGTTTTAATTTATATGCAAGATAAATAAGATCGTGCCGCGAAAACCCGGAAGCAGATAACTGACCGTATGCCGACACACGGTCAGGTGATGCGGTAAGGATGAGATCAATCCAGGAATCCTCAGTGTTAAAATTATGGTGAGTTGCAGATAACGAAAGAATAGAGAGATTGACAGATTCTACTATTGATCGAAGTTTCTTAGCCCGTGAGGAATTTTTTAACAAGTCAGTGTTAAAGTCGCCCATGATTAAGGTATGCGGATACGAAGACCCAATATTATCGAAAACTG
Organism: Thymelicus lineola; assembly: GCA_963932265.1. Classification (NCBI taxonomy): domain Eukaryota; kingdom Metazoa; phylum Arthropoda; class Insecta; order Lepidoptera; family Hesperiidae; genus Thymelicus; species Thymelicus lineola. The sequence goes on along the minus strand of OZ010705.1, from coordinate 7,427,171 downwards.
TTTCTAAGCTTGAGAAATAATCAATGGAGGGAGGACAGTACACTACACCCAGAACGGCCCTGATACCTTTAATATCCAGCTCCAGGAACAAGTACTCAGGGGCAGCAGAATAGGGTGGTGGGGACTGCAAGATGATCTTGTAAGGTATGGAAGAACGTAAATATATTGCAACGCCTCCACCTCCTTTACCAATACGGTCGTTCCGAATGAGTACATAGCCTGGAAGTGGATACAATGTCGAATTTAGTGAGGGCTTCAGCCAGCTCTCCGATATGAGAATAGCATGGATGTTGTCACAGGTAAACGCTGCTTCAAGTTCTGCAAAGTGGCACGGAATACTTTGCGCATTAAGATGGCACACGTTAAAACATTTAGTAAGTGGACTAAAAATTCCGTCCAGTTCATTTTTTAAGAGATGAGAGGAATCACTGCTGGGTGAAGATTCATCACAGGAGTTAAAAGAGTCATCATTTTCTACTGCCGAGAAATACAACTCATCAGAGTCAGACATACGGGATTAAAAATATACGTACGTATAAGTTACCTATAAACTGTCAAAAATTCTCATAATAATATGTTTGTGAAGATGTTTGAAGTTGTATTACGATTCACGCTATAGGTAAGCGTTGTACGGATTCAGATGAAACTTAGCACGCAAACAGGCCACACGTTTCCGTGGATGTACGATATGTATGTTATGTGATCCTGTCTTCTGCGGGCGAAGCCACTGGCGGAATCTAGTAAATAAATAAAATACTTGCATCCAAATTCGTACAATCCGTGCGTGAAAACAACAAACATAACGCACCCTCGGTGCAACAAAGGCACAACAGCTTTTTTTGTAATTTTAGAGGAGAGAACTTTAAGATTTTTTCACATTCGCATTTATTTCCATATTACTGGATTACTAACTGTAATACGTTAAAAATATACATACTATTAATTGTTTATAGTTTATGCTACAGTTTCACGTAAAATGCTTGTTCTATAGGCAATTTGGCATACTAACTCAATTTTACAGTTTTGGCTATTTGTGACTTTGTTGCACCGAAGCACAGTGGGGATTTTACAGAGGTTTTGTTTCAAAAATGCCTAGAGGAGGCGGTTTTAAGCCAAATGCAGTAATTTTTTTTTAATATATACCTGATAAAATTTCAAAGACATTGTTGGAGCCCAAATTTGAAAAATCATAATATATAAATATACAGGGTGGTCCAAAAGTATGGAAACCCTGAATAACTCCTCAGGAATGCATTTTGGAGGAAAATGTTTGTACAAAAGTTTTCTGATTTTTCCTCGACTAACCACGATGATAACCTTGAATTTGATTGATTAGATTTTAATATCAATTTATTTATGTGTTCTAAACAGTATTTGTTTTTAAATCCAATCAGATTTAAATATCAGTTTATTTATATGGTGTTCTAAACAATATTCGTTGATTGCAGATACCCAAGTACAGGGTGGTTCTACTGGGCGATGCTGGTGTGGGGAAGACGGCTCTCGTCTCGCAGTTCATGACGTCCGAGTACATGAATACCTATGACGCCAGTTTGGGTGAGAAGTTTACATGACATTACGTTATTTACGCAAGTGACATGTAAAAAGGTTTAACCAGTGTAAGATATTTGTTCTGCGCATTTATTAAGTTGTAGTAGTACTTGGTTGTACTTTTGGCCGTTGAGGACTTCGCTCATCTGAAGCCAACCCTGAACTTAGTATTAGGACACGATTATCATAAAAATGCATTTTCATCAGATCAGTTTGTGAAATCAATTTGTGTTTCAATTCCGTAGAATAACAGGTAGAAATTCAAATTCAGCAACGGACAATGTTAAATAAGTAAGAGCTTGTAATAAAAATAGATAATTTGCCCGAAGGTTGACTGGCAGAGAATGCTCTCCAACTTTGTTTCTATACTTTTTGTATGGTATATAAATGAAAGAAAAAAATCACTGAACATAATATTATGTAAATATTTTTTTTATTTTCATGTAACCTGCTATTGTATAATTCAGCTGACGGTTCTTTTCAAGGCTAGATATAAGATAATATTTTTTTTTATTCCGGAGGAAATTATAAAAAAAAGGGTGCGTGTACTTTTGTACGCGCGTGAGAAGTTATACTTCTTTGGCATGAAAAAAAATTCAAAAAACAATATTAAAAAAACATTATTCAAAATACAATATTCAAAAACAGCAATACTAAAAATAAAAATTAAATAATATTTCGAAATAATTTAATTTACGAATCTCTATAGCCAAACTATATATGTTAAGCGCCATCTGTGATTAATTTTGTAGTATATTCTAATATTACTTTGCTACGTATCGTAATAGAACATAGATGGTGTTTTTACAATTGCAAAAACAAATCAATTGTAAATCTTTTTTTTCTGTTTCTACAATTGTAAAAACACCATCTATGTTCTATTACGAGAACTATTACGATACCATGCTGTAAAACCAGTTTTTGTGGGGGGCCTCCCCATGAATGAAAGATTTTATTCAGTTCAGTTGAAGAATAATTTATTTTCCGACAGGCATTAAACTTTAATACAGATTAAGGAGAGAAAAAGAATGGGCTGCTAGTCCCAAAGACAAGTATCGATTACTATTTACTACAGTCCGTTCACAGTTATTTTACCTCTGACAAGCTGTCATTACCTTCCCATTAGATTAGCATTACTTGCTGTCAAGTGTTGAGTGTTGCAAAAGTTCCCGATTTATCGGGAGATCTACTGATTTTGATTATCGTCTCCCGATATCCCGTTTTAGCGACCGTTTCTCCCGATTTTTTGCATTTTCTACCAATGTAATATAATATTGAAAATTAAAATAGAAAATAGTGTTATAAATACAAAAAACAAAAGAAATTGAGTCGCTCAATGAAAATACAGAAGAATTTTGGGCAAACGTAGGTACATATTATAGCATAAAACGTGGTCATGGCTCACGAAATCGTGTTCTAATATTTTTTCCAACTGAATCAATGATAGGTCTATTACACACAAAAAAAAATTAAAAATACAAAAAACCCGACTGCGTATAAATACATGTGCGACATATTGAGGATAAGTTTTGTAAAATGGATGGAAGCTTAGACGCGGAAATTATAGAATTGAAAGACGAGTGGGATACGGAATCTGAGAGCAGTTTTGATGATTCATGTTCGTCCGATAGTGATTATTTATCATTAGGCGTGCGTTTGGATCATTCGTATGCCAACCCAATTTAAAGCAATTCAATTTGTTGTAATTTTAATATAACTACCGAGAATGTGAACTGATTAGTTAGGAGACTGTAGAATGATACATTATTTTATTTGAACGTGTATCATTTTTACTATCGTTACTTTTGGATCAACCTAGTAAATAATATTTATATATATCAGAAGAAACATGAAATATTTCATGTTAGGGAATTGTACAAACTAAACATTACAAAACACAGCTAAGGTTAACCAACTTAATAAATTAATAATGTAGTTTTTATAAGGAAGAATATAAACGCGTATAAACAAAATTTTGATATTAATAATCGCCAAACAAAAAGAATGTATCAATTAATTACGCCTTCGTTCCGCCTAAGTAAAGTGCAACGATCTTTCATAGGGCTTGGTGTACATTTCTATAATAAAATCCCAAAATTAATACGTGACTTGCCAATAGAATCTTTCAAAAAACGTGTAAAAACACAATTGTTAGGCAAGGGATATTATAGTGTAGACGAGTATTTAAATGACAAAGACGCATGGAAATGATTAGCTCTGCAACCAGTTCCACTCAGAATAGTAAACTTTTGTATGATAATATCTTTTTTGTAATATTTTTTTAAAAGATGTGCTGAGGAGTTTCTTTAGGCTTTTCTTCTCCTCCATGACAAAGCACCTTCCGAAAAGCCAAAAAATGACGTGCATAAGTGTATCAATGATACCTATATGAATAAAATATTTTGACTTTGACTTTAATAGCTAGAGGTAAAATAACTGTGAACGGACTATAGACAAATCGACTCATAGACTCGATCAATCAGTACAGACTACATTGTCTTTCGTAATTTTTCAGCACAGAATAAAAAGAAAGATTTTAAGTGATGTTTTAATATTTCAATCTCCAAACAAAACAACAACTTTTCTACGCGAATTTAAAAATTATAAAAGTCCTGAAATCCAAATAAATAAAATGTACTATAATTTCGATAGACACGAAACTGGACAAAATCACAGACTGCAGATCACGGATAGAACGATTATGTTATACTCGTGTCACAGTGCTATTTAATATGTATGTTACACTTACTATAAACCAAACATCTACGAGTAATCATTACAAACGTAATAAAAAGTCAAAAATACTAAAACTTAAACTACGAGTTTAATGGTTAAAACTAAGTTGGAGGGTGTCTATTATACTATCTACTACTTAAATGGTTTTTACCCAAAACGAATGTCATAAAAAGGTTGTATAATAAAAGCTATTGCATATTTCAAGAGATTTTATTAGTTATCATTTATATTAATATTTCGTCTAGTTGTGCAGGAGGCGCTATATTTCGTTGGTACCTTGCCCAATCAAGATACCATAACATACTCATTGTAAGTATGGCCACAGCAAACTACTGATCTTCTAAAGATGTATAGGGTACGTTATCCAGTGTTCAGGACTTATTCTGAACCTTTGTCAGTCACAAAACAGGCGATTAAGTAGTCCATATTCATATAGTATTGGTTTGCCAGAAATTGTAGCGAAACTGCGAAAACACATTCACCAAAACACAAGTACGAAATCGAATACAACAGTAAATTAAAATAACTGTGTGCGTGTCGATGAGTTTCAATAGTAAATAGGACTCCAAATAGGTACGCTGAAAATATTTAATAGAAAAATACAAAAAACCACGCGTAGAAACATGAAAGATCGATGACAAATATGACAGTACAGTGATGTTATTTATAAATACTATGGTTACCAAAATGACATTATTAGGGATTACATCATCTTTGTTGTCAATCGATTAATCGATGTCAAAATATTCGAAATGTAATTTAATAAAATTAGCGTAACGATTGAATGGTAATTCTAAATATATTACATAGTTTTAATATGTATGGAATACGAAAACATGTAAGAAATAAATTAATATTATAATTATAATTAACCAATAATACATAAAATATATTATTATATTCCATCAATCGATTATTATGAATCAATTCAATCGATTATAAAATCGTTTGTAATGAGGTAAATACCGTGAAAACTTTTTTGCATACAGAAAAAATACAGAATTTAGCTAACTTCACGGCGTAGAATTTAGGTGTCGGTGTGCGCGCGCATCGTAGAAATTCACTCTCATCATTTTTCACCATCGCGCCAAAAGAAGTATAACTTCAAAAATATTATTTTCTACGTGTTACCCAATAACCCTGAGCGCTGATAGCCTAGTGGTTAGAACGTTGGTCTCCCGAACGCGGGGGCCCGGGTTCAAATCCTGGCACGCACCTCTAATTTTCAAATATTATGTGCGTATTACAAGTTAATTATCACTTGCTACGGTGAAGGAAAACATCGTGAGGAAACCTGCACACCTGAGAGTTCTCCATAATGTTCTCAAAGGTGTGTGAAGTCTACCAATCCGCACTTGGCCAGCGTGGTAGACTATGGCCTGTACCCCCCACATTGTGAGAGGAGACCCCGAGCCCAGCAGTGGGACAATTATGGGTTGTTGCTTTGCTTTGCTTTTTTTTTACCCAATAACCACCCACGCAGTCGCAACTGACGTTCACTAGCCTTCATGAATCATAATTCATGATGCAACTCTCGGAATAAGGAAAATTAAAGAACTGACGAATTTTGTTCATAGTTTAGTGAATTCGAAAATACGATGTGAATTCACATTGATTTAACTCGTCGATAAGTGTTATTGTAAATTTTAAAATAGGTTTGGTTAAACCTTTTTATGTTGTTATGATTATATCGCTTAGTATTATTAATTAATGGAAGGAGGATGCACATTGCACTTATTTCATTACATTAAAAATCTATTTTAATCGATCATTAAAAAAATTGTATCATTAAAAGATTACATTTTAGTGACTTATTTCATAACATAAAGAACTAAGTAGGAACTTATTGTTAGTTAAATTTTAATGAATTGGGGATTGTAGAAAACATTTTTTTTATGTCAATATAACATATGTTATGTTATAATAAGACACTAATTCGCAAAGACACATGACACGTAGGTAATTAAGAAATATAGTTTACAATATTTTCTATGTTCCTACCATTGAAGTATAATGTCATAGAATAGACATCTCGAATAAAATGTGTGTCCCGCCCGGGAGGTTCGATTTTCAAAATTGCGCCCCGGTTCTCCTTTCAAAATCGAACGAATCCATTGAAGATTGAAGCCACGTGGCGCCAATGCATTGGGACATACATGGTGTTCGCGGTGACGGTCCTATACGCTAGTCATAATACTTCAATGGTTCCTACTAATATCAATACTGAACTTTGTAGTTGTATCGTATCACTATTTAGACGTAGGTTATATTTGTGGAAAAATAATTCCAAAACTAAGCTTATTAGCTAAAAGTGATTTTGAATTTTTCCACAATCATTTTATACAAACATGTGAATCCTTCTTTTTTTTATTTGTGCTTACACTTGTAGTTTGTAATTAAATAGCTGTGTAATTAACGTTATAAGTTCTAGTGTAATAATTTATTTTTTCACTACGCTTGTGGATTTTATAATATTACTTTGCGTAGATGGTTGTATAGAGTTGAGAATTAAGTAGCTATTGCTTTATATTAGTTTTTCTTTATAAATGACAACTTGAAAACATTAAAATAATAAGGTAATAGTGTTAACAGCTCATTCCAACATACGATTCGGTATTAAAAACGAATATAATATTTCTATAGGTTTTTACCAAATCGTAATTCAATATGTCGAGAATACGTACGGATCCAAATTTTATAATGTACTTTTTTTAATAAATCATTATGAAAAACAAATAATTATGAGATACTAAAAATCTAATTATGATCCGGAAAAAAACTATTTCCCAAGTCGGAATGAGGCCTTATCAGGTGAAAGTACGACGCGTATAAGAAAAATTCATCTGTAGTCCCCTACAGTGCGATATAAGGCTATATATGTATGTATATACAGGGTGTCCCAGCGCGAAGTGACCGCCTGATGTCTATTGATTATGTGGACAAAACTATCGACAAAAACCATTAAAGTAAAGGTCTTATCGGTTTGGTTTATTTTTTATTAGCTTTTTAATTTTTTTGTTAAAAAACCTGACTTGTTGCACTATTTTCAAAATATTTTTTTTGTTTTTACATTTATTTTCATTCTGTTTTTTTTATTTACTAGCTGTTTTCATAGTTTATCTATTCGAGGTCTTAAATCTACCTAAAATTGAATAGGACATTTTTTACAAAGAAATTAAGTGAAATGTTTTTGAAAAAAATTACCCTTCTTTATTGAATTTCGCAAAAAAGTTGGAAAAATGCCCTATGAATATTATTATTTTATAATTTATTATTAAATAACATAATATTACCTACAAAATCTCATAAAAATGTTTGTAGTTATCTCAGTCAGTTACCGAACTACAAACTCTTGAAGTATGCACCCTATCTTTGATAATGAGAAGAGGAGACTTTTAAAACCAGGCTAGTGAAACATTTAAGTATCTTACAATCAAAAATACTTTTGCCCTTTGATAGAGTTATTTTATAGGTCAGGAAATAATAAAAACAAATGGAAATTTAAATCATCTATTTAAAAAAAAACAGGAATTCATTCATAACGTTTTCGAAATGACCGCCATTGGCATTAATATAGGCTAAGGCTCAAAATTACATCCTTTGAGTGGTTCTTTGTACTTCCAAAAGGTTCGCTCCTATTTTTATAGCAGCAGCATCAATCCTCTGTTTCAATTGTTCTCTCGTAGCTATTGGCACAGCATACAGTGTTTGTTTAATGTGGCCCCAAAAATAATAATTAAGAGGCGTTAAATCAGGAGACCTAGAGAGAGAGGTGGTCCAGTAGCATGGTCCTCCAAGGTCTCAATTGAAACAAAGCATTGATGCTGATGCCACAAAAATAGGAGCGAACCTCTTGGAAGTGCAAAGAATCACTCAAAGGATGTCATTTTGAGCCTTAGCATGTATTAATGCCAATGGCGGTCGTTTCGAAAGCGTTATGAATGAATTACTGTTTTTTTTAAATTAATGATTGAAATTTCCATTTGTTTTTACTGTTTCCTGACCTATAAAATTACTCTATCAAAGGGCAAAAGTATTTTTGATTGTAAGATACTTAAATGTTTCACTAGCCTGGTTTTAAAAGTCTCCTCTTCTCATTATCAAAGATAGGGTGCATACTTCAAGAGTTTGTAGTTCGGTAAATGACTGAGATAACTACAAACATTTTTATGAGATTTTGTAGGTAATATTATGTTATTTAATAATAAATTATAAAATATTAATATTCATAGGGCATTTTTCCAACTTTTTTGCGAAATTCAATAAAAAAGGGTAATTTTTTTCAAAAAAATTTCACTTAATTTCTTTGTAAAAAATGTCCTATTCAATTTTAGGTAGATTTTAGACCTCGAATAGATAAACTATGAAAACAGCTAGTAAATAAAAAAACAGAATGAAAATAAATGTAAAAACAAAAAAAATATTTTGAAAATAGTGCAACAAGTCAGGTTTTTTAACAAAAAAATTAAAAAGCTAATAAAAAATAAACCAAACCGATAAGACCTTTACTTTAATGGTTTTTGTCGATAGTTTTGTCCACATAATCAATAGACGTCGGGCGGTCACTTCGCGCTGGGACACCCTGTATATATATATCTAATATATGTATAATATAGAATAATTACATATAATATAGCGCAATTTTTCAATGCTCTGTAATGAGTCGAGTTGAAGTTGACCTTTAAAACCCAAGCTATCAACTGGGTTGTAGATTTGGGTTATTATAACTGTGTTGTAAGGTTAGATATGATGTCAAGACTGGAGCTTAGACCTTAGTCTACAGAGCTTGATTAATATAGATAAGGCAGCCGCATTACACACCTTTGAGAACATTGTGATTCAAGTTGAGTTTAAAATATTGTATTGAACAACAACTACAGTGTATAAAGTGACAAAAGTTTTTGGATCACGAATTTATACCTACTTTTCTTGTAACGCGTTAGTTTTTATGCGTCCAGGGGTTGCTAGCTACCATGGGCGGCAACCCTCTGAAAAATGGCTGTATAATTGCCTGATTGAGGCATAAACAAACAAGGTATGTAGGAGGTCTTTGAACGGTATGAAAACTTCTGAGGCTAAGTGGCCACTAATCCCTCCACTAATGTGCACTGCAGTAGCGTGGCAAAGTATGCTCTAGGCCAGGAAGCCTCTTGAAGATAAGAGGAGATACCCGTGCTCAATAAGGACCATCCCATTGGTTGAAGCTTCACATTATTTATTTACATATAAATACTTCTGTCTTATCAGTGTATTACATTTTGCGCTGATTTTTCACCAACATCGAAACAAACAAATTATTTAATTGATATCGATTACCGAATTTCATTTCTATTTAAAAGTCGACTGAAAGGGTTATGACGGAAATTAATGAAAGATTAGCTATCAGTTTGATCAAAGACTTAACGTCCAAGATCAAGATTTGGGAGATTTTCATAAGAGATTACTTATTAACTTTGAAAAACCCCAGAAATACAAGAAGATTAAGTTGTAAGGAGCTAGCTTTTAATGTGTCCATCCATCCATTCATCCATCAGCATTTGGAAGTCCACTGCTGGACGGAGGCATCCCCTAACAAGCTCCGCTCTGAGCTTATGTGATTTTGTAAATAATATGTGTTAAAATAACGTTTATTAAAGAAAATATAACAGTAAAAAATGACAATGAAAAGTCACTCTTTGACGCATTGAATTATGGTCGAATTTTGACCGCCAAGCGGGTCTATAGTATTTGAAAATTGGGTTTAAACAATTTGTAGGTAAATAAGTAAGTAATATCCGTCAGGATTATATCAATATTCACTGACCTTTACACGAGTATCTGTTTTGATTAAAACTCATAGCTATGGCCAATATTATAATAATTTCAGGAGAATATTAAAAAACTGTTTGCGTGTATTAAAACGTATTACCGTTACGGAATAATTTTAATATCAAGTCTTATTCGTAGCGATCAGGATTAGATTTTTTATGTAAATAGCCGGCAAACGAGCGAACGAGTCATCTATTCTAACGACTCCTGGTAAAGAATCTTAGCCCTACTTTTATCAAAAAATATTAATAAAAAATTACATAATAACAAGCAGACATTAAAATTTGTTTTAGGATCAAGTGATAAATGTATGCCTACATTATTTTTAACAGACTTCAAAAAAGAGGATGTATTCAATTCAACTGTATTGTTTTATGTTTGTTACCTCCACAGAACATCTAATAATTAGTTAGAAGGGGCATAGCACGTAATTTGTATGGGAACCGCTGTCGCCGTTTCAATAAACACTACTAACGAAAATGAACAAATACGCACGAGGATTGTTATGTGTGCATGAAGTAGGCGTGACTCTGTAGCTAGGGATTGATTGTCGATAAATTTTTATCGGTATTTATTTTCGCAAGGTATACTTATTCATTATATACTTTTATACTTTTTGATTTAAATTACTTACTCCGTCGACAGACTCATATTTCATCATGGCCTCCGAAACAAAGTTTTTTCCAATTACCGCACATGAAGGCATTTTTACGTAATTAAGTCGCAGTATTTTGCAGTACTTTTCTCCGTTGGAGTTTGCGAGTCACTAAACAGCGCAATCGCGTGTTTTTGTGCGATGTGCGCATTTGATCACAGTATTGGCGCGCCTACCTTGCCCACAATTCCTTTCTAACTAATTATTAGATGTTCTGTGGTTACCTCAGAACATTCGACTGGGTAAGCCGATTTTGAAGATTCTTTTTTTATTTGAAAGCTAATGCTTGTCATGTGGTCCTATTTTAATTTGAGCGAGATCTGACGAGTAGTTTTGATTTGTCCCTAATTTTACAATCAGTTATTTAGAAGAATTATTAATCAATACTTCAAACGAAACACGAATGAATTGTTTACCCACTGTTGATTTTAAGAGACTGGTACTAATAACCAACTTGCCCCACGCTACATGAGGTGTTTTGATGATAGTTTTTTGATCCTGACATTCCTGACCTGGTATGTACGATGTATTGATCGGTTATCCCAGCTTGTTACAAAAATCGCTTATAAAAATCGCTCATATCGTCAATAACAACGTATGACATCGCGTCCAATTAAATACTAGTACCTTTCGTAAGCTGACACGCGTCCAATTAGCGCTGCATGGGTGTTAATTTACACAAGACACATTATACTCCGTGTTTCCACCTGTTCTTACAATTTTAACACGTTTCGCTCGATCGTTAGAAAATTACGGGGTTATTTGAGAAATAAGATCTCTTTTCCCGGGGCGAGGTAAAGTAAAAGTTATTTTCTTCACATCTTTTAAGGTCCGATAAGTACATCATTATATCTACAGGGTTACTGGATACTGACGTATTTCAAACGGGAGATGAGGGGACAAAAATGCAGCAATTTGTTCCCCCATTATAGTCATGTGTGGAGTTATTTGAGCATTTGGAGCTTATAACAAACGTGTAGCATTTCTATTATTATTTCTCACTTATCTCAATGTAATGTGAGAATAAAAAGCCGACTCATGATAATGCCTGTCTAGAAAAAGCTTTGTCACGAGCGACCCATTATGTTCGTTATGTTACAAATGACTATGAATTACTAAAGTACGAGTATGAATTAGATTCCCACGATCATTCTGGCTGGTATCCAGTGGAATCAAGGTGAACTTAGCCTTATAACGCAGGTCAGACTACTTTTTCTGATCATTATAACAATGAACAATTTTTCAAAAGGAAGGACAGGACGCACCCAGTTTTGAGAGCGAGAACGGGGCCTTACGCTGTGTTAGAATACGAAATCAATAACGACAAGAGAGCAAATATCTATTTTGTTGGATGTTTAGTTTAAGATTCGAAAAAAGCGAAATTTTTACCTAATTATATTTTAAGTTGGCTCTTGAGCAGAAGTTCGGTTTGCAAGTTATAAGTTAGAATCATGAGCAAATAAAAGAGAGCAAGCTGATTTCAACTTCATCCGTAAATATTGTCCCTATCCTATATTTAGAAAACTTTTAGGGGGGGGGGTTTCTTTCATAGGGCTTGGTATTCATTTCTGTGATAGGGTCCCAAAATTAATGCGTGACTTGCCGATGGAAGCTTTCAAGGAACGTGTGAGGACGCAGTTGTTGGGCGAGGGACGTTATGGTGTGGACGAATGTTTGAATGACAAGGACAAGGCAATGAAGAGGACAAGGCTCTGCAGCCGGTTCCGCTCAGAATGGTGAATACTTTTGTGTTATTGTCTTTTTTTTGTAGTACTTTTTTAAAGGATGTTCTGAGGAATTTCTTTGGGCAAAATTGAGAAGGAGAAAGGAAAAGAGTACGGAAATAGGAAACGGCACGCCGAATGTCCAACACTTGTGGAAGGAGATAAAGTATACACTTGGTACTTGTACTAGTAAGGGTTGATTGTGTTGTAACCAAGTACTTTCTCGATTAATAAATTTATAATAAGGAAGGGATGTAGTGTTTGTGATCTATACTCTAGTAAACATGACGTTGTCTCGAGCACACGGGTGGTGGGGTGGTCAGTCACGTATTAGCCACGGGCGAGAATGGACGTCTACTTGTGCACTGGTGTGGTAACGAGCCAATTAACGTACCTTTTGTGACATGGAGTACTGCATGTGGCACTACATGGGGGGAAGGGGGGAACTTTTTTATTTTCAAAATCTGTTCATTCATTCATTCAGGATCTGTTTTTTATACAGTTTCTATTATGTATCATATTGTTGCAAGCTTATAGTCTATGTAAGCAAATAAAAACGATACATGCATATTGCATTTACGTAGCATTGATTTTCCAATGTGTAGCGAACGTGATTTTCTAAACAAGTGGAAGTATCATGAAACACGGAATTGAATGGAATTGCACGATCACAATCAACATAATGCGAACCTCATCATTCTGGATGTTAATCGCCGTTTCAATTGCTCCCAGCAGTCCCGGCCTACTTGTATCTTCGTTTAATCATATAGACAAGGAGCTCGTTCAAAAGGTCAATCATAAAAACTAGCAAAATTATTGAAGGCTTCAAAAGAGTATTGTTTCTTTCACTCTTATGAAAAACGATAAAGGTAACAAACAGTGCTACAGCTAATTATTTGTTAATCGGTTATGAATAAGGGCGTAGTTTGATATAAGTAGTTGAATCGGCGTAAATGATAATCACTTCAAAGCATTATTATTACACCGTGTTATACAATGTTATAGAACAGACATCTCGAACAAAATGTGTGTCCCGTCCGGGAGGTTCGATTTTCAAATTGAGCCCCCATTCTCCTTTCAAAATGGAACGAATACATTGAAGATTGAAGCCACGTGGCGCCAATGCATTGGGACATACATGGTGTTCGCGGTGTCAGTTCTATACGCTAGTAATAATACTTCAATGACAGAAGGTGAAAATTTTAATCAAAAGATTCATTGCTATACGACAATATGTCACAGGTCAAGCATATAATTTTTTATATACTGAGAAGTAATAAAACTCCAGTTTAGGTTTATCACACAATGTTGCTTCAATTGTCTCTTGTTATTTTCATTGTCTTCGAGAGACACTTATTAAGTGAGCAGTTAACCCCCTAAGGGGTAGACGGGGCAAATATTGTTGCTGTATTTTATTTAGAAGAGACACAGTGTGGGGCACTATTGTGAAATCTATACATATACCGTTTTGTATAAAAAAGATGGCTAAATGCGAGACGGATTTCCGTTAGGGTAATATTCAATAGCGTTATTTTAAAACTGAGTAGGTACAGTGCCATATTTTTTAACCGACTTCAAAAAAAGAGGAGGTTCTCAATTCGACTGCATTTTTTTATTATTTATGTTTGTTACCTCAGAACTTTCGACTGGGTGAACCGATTTTATTGATTCTCTTTTTAATCGAAAGCTAGTGCTTGTCATAATTATCCCAGTTAAATATGAGTGAGATCTGAAAATGGCGTCCATGAGAAAACCATATAAGATTTAAATTGTATGTGCGCGATAAATGGACGAATAATTCAATATCACGCTAACCGATTTCGATGATTCTTTTTTTATTGTTATTGGAAAGGATGTACTTCATTTGAAGTCGGTTTTTTTTCTTAATTTTTTTATAATTTTAAAACTGTAAGCTAGACAGACTATGAACTTTATCCCAGCCTCAACCTCGTTAGTCTTTGGTTGAACTTACTTAAGCCAACACAACGTAAGATGAAAAAACTCCATTAGAAAGCACCTGGCGTTATAGTCTCACAGGGTCTTCACAGAGGGTACACCAAGCATAATATTAGCTAGGACTCCAAAAGTAATTGAGTCGCTTACATCAAATTTTTATCTAGGCTTATCCAAATTCTAACAATTGCCGAGACTTCACATAAACAGTCCAAAATACTTCATGCTTAATAGAGATTCAGTTGAATGTTTCACGTACCCTCCAAAGCACTGAAGATTAATAGACTTTTCTTTTAAAAACGTGCACCTAAACTTCAAGATAGTTTCACTCAGTTTGCTCAGTTTAACAATATACTATTTTCCTACGAATCCACACAGTAGTTTTTCTTTTATCCAACTTTTCGAGTGTATCTATTGTGAGAAATAATTTTTATCCTATGAAACTTACCTATGATAAATGGCTTATTTCGCGCATCTAACAGAAATAACAAAACTTTCTTCAAAAGGACTTTTAGAGGAAAATTTTCTTAAAAGAACAGGAGGTTTTTTGTGATTTAATTCGCTCCTATTTGGGGCTGTCCAACTTTTTAAATTATGCAACCGAGACGCTCAAGTTATTAAAAAAGTAAAGAAAAAAATTGCCTAACTTTTATTCGAGTGAAACATTTTTAACTGTTTCACTTTGTCGAGTTTCTTAATGCCTAAAGTATTTAAATAACTTATTTTGAGTCAGTGATATCTCTTGTAGCTATTCTAAAGGTCAGTAATAGACACATTAGGCCGATTTGAAGAACCTGTGTGTGTTATTTTGACTCCTTACATTAAAATAACACTTTAAAAATAAATCATTCCACTAAAAAGTGGAAAGCAAAAAATTTTCTGACGTTAAATGTACCTTTAAATAGATCCTTTTTCATTCCAACAAAAACAAATTCGCTACACTTCAAACAGACAATTAAATACGAAAATAACAATGGAAACAAAATTCTACAACGTTCGTAAAAGACATTTCTATCGCCTAACGGAAACATTGTGTGGAATGTTGTACAAATGTATATTTACCCTTTTAACGCAGAATGTTCACAAGCGTTTATTTAGTACGTACGACTCTAAAGTTTTATACTCTACTTGGTAAAATGTTTGTAGACGTAGACAGAAAAATTGTTAGACGAACCGTATCATTCTTCCTCTTTCACGGGCACATGAAAGAGAGCGATAATTATGTCATATTGTGAAACAAAGTAATATAAATTTATGTGACTGACGGAATGCCAAATAA
>OZ010705.1:7376546-7411265 GCA_963932265.1 Thymelicus lineola | reverse complement strand
ATGACTGACGGAATGCCAAATAATTTTCTTACATAGAAAAATCCCTGAGACAGTGTCAGAGATGGTCTGAGAAGAGGCGATAAAGTACCATATCCACATCCATTGAACTCAAGGATATTTTGCGTGCCGGTTAAGTCACGATCATTTTCACTATTTTATCTGATATTCCTTTTAATGTTCCCAGAATTATAATGATATGGGATTCTTAAAAGAGTTATCTATAATCTTTTTTTTTCTCAAAGGCGAGTTCGGCTATTTACAAACAGGTCCGTTTACTCTTTTCTTAGACATTTAAATCGTAAGAAACAATCTACTAACAAAAATGTCTTGTCAAGAAGAAAATGTAATGTGACATCCCATGTGTGTGTGATATCCCATGTATAACCACACGAATCGTCTACGAGTATAAAATTTCCAGTCTCCGACTAAGTGGAACGTTAGTACAAATACAAATATTTGAAATACGAATGTTATATTTTAAAACTTCATCAATTCCATTTAACCTATTAAGTAATTTGTTCTGGTTTGGTAAATAAATTAAAAAGCTTTTTCGTTGTTATTGAAGATGAAATTTTAGACTGAAAATGGATTTACCGATTTATTCTTCAGGAAATAACAGATTTTAGTGTTCCTGCACGCTATTTATATTTACTAAAGAATATTTATTTTTACCCGACTACGCGACGCAAAGGAGGGTAATGTGTTTATCAGTCTATGTATGTATGTATGTTTGTTCCTATGTGACATTGTAGAGACTAAAGGTGTAGATCCCTTATTGAAAAGACATTTTTTTTTTGCAATTTTACCGTCTTATAATCCTAATAAAGAAGTCAATGAATCCTAACTAAAACGTGTAAAAAAAGCCCAACTTCATAAAAAAGACTAAAAAGAAAAAAACAAGCCCAGTAGTTCAGAATGTTGTTAAAAGTAATACTGAACAACTACATCATAGAAGGACCCATTCTTCAACCAATCAAATCTTGTTTGTTTTTTCCAAAGCAGTCCTATAAAATTTAAAAGGGTCCCGCTGTTAGTTATATTACTTATTTATTTATATTACTTTGTTAGTCCTTAGAGAACATACCAAAACCACGTAACCCATTTTTTTCAACTTTTTACCCCCCTTCCCCCCCCCCCCCCCCCTTCGTGACCATCCGTAGTATATCCTCCTAAGGCCCAATGTTCTTACCCAAGGACTTTACAAAAAATTGGTATCCGCCCAGGCTAAATCAACTTAATGTAGTCCTGGTGACACAATGTTCTCACACGAGAACAATTCAGTTTTTCTAATTTAATTCAAAAATTGGCGCGGGTCGCCATTTTCTTAAGTTGTGACATTCTTGAAGGATGTCCTAGTGACGTGTTTCAAGCTTGATCCTCAGGAACCAATCAGGTATAGTCTGTCATTTGGTTGCCGAAATGCCAAACACGGAGCGCACACGTAGTCGAGGTAAGATAAATCTCTAAGTATTAACGTAATCACAAGTTTTTTTTAAAAACCAGTATTTTTATTTTTGAGTTAAAACACTACAGAGTATTCGAAGTTTACTATTTATGCAAATACACTATTTGAAATTCCTTTTTTTTACCTGTCATTTATTTTGTTCTTGTACAAGAACATTCGGCCGGTGTTCTATTAGTTGCCTGTTATAATATGTACTCGTATAAGAACATTGAGTATTAATGACTACTTTAATTTTCTTAGCGCGGAAAAAACTAGTAATCGAAAAATTGCTAAATGCTTTGGATATTGGAGATTTTATAGTCTCCGATGAAGCGCTCATAGCCCTGCGGCTTGCGTCGATCTTAAGTGATCGACAAAGTTAAGCAACAGCGGGCGCGGTCGGTAGTTGGATGGGTGACCGCTAGTGGCAAAAATTCTGGAGCGTTTCCGTGCTTCTTCTTGCCGTCGGTCCCGATTATTATCATAAGATAACAGTCGTTAAGCCATGTCGGAGGCCACCACCCGAGGTTTGAAAGCTTCTGAAACTCGAGTTGGCCACTAACCCCTCCACCAATCCGCACTGGAGCTGCGTGGTGGAGTGTGCTCTAGGCCTCCTCAAGAGGAGAGACCCGTGCCCAGTAGTAGGCCATTAATGGGTTGAAGCTATATTCTCTGATGAAGATACTAGCAAACCACCGGCCCTGTTTTATCATCGGCCCTGAAAATACATCACCAAGCTCTAGCGAAACAGATGCAGATGAAGATGTACGTACACGCAAACCGTGGTAAAAGTAGTCGTGGTCGCAGCCAGCGATAAGCACGGATTGCCAATTTACGTGGCCAGATAATTTGTAATGAAATTTTTGGTATTGACATTGTCGGCATCTTGATTGTTTGTCCGAAAAAATAGTTATGTGCACTTTACAGACACCGTTTTTTGATCTCACCTCCACATATTTTTTCATTTTCACACCTCCCATATTCATGATATAATTTCTTATTACTGTAGTTCTGGTCATTGGCACATATCTTCTTTCGCCCTTAGAGCATCTTCTACCTTAATCTGTTTCTTCACTGAATTCTACAGATAACACGTTAGTGCCATTGTAATCTACGGTGCCATTACTTGATCTTTGAACTTGGTTACTACCCCTAGCGCGATGTTTCAGTACTCGGTCCTCCTCAAAATTGGGCCTTGCTGCGGCAGGTATTCCATTTGTCATAATAGTACCAGAGCAGCCTATTCCTCTTTTAAGTAATTCTTCAATAAATTTTGCACTTTTCAAATATTAAAATATTGGTCAAATTATAGCACATGACCAAAATTAGAAAATGGTAATTTAATAATTATGGACACAATTATTTTGGAGATATAATAGCTAATTTGTTGCCAAAACTGAAACTAGGCATACTTAATTATGCTAAATAAATAATTTTTATAATAAAAATAATAACTTTTTTTAATCCTTAACAGCCCAATGTTACCCATTTAGAACATAAATAATATACCTATTTATAACGGCCTAATGTTCTCAGACATGAACAAAAAAATTTGAACCTAAAACTGCCTAAATTTATTATTTGTCATAGTACTAATTCAATAAAAAAATACCGCTTCAAAAAAAACACTCTATCATATGTAGTTATATTTATTTTTTTTGGTCTGGGCGTTAACCATAATTGTACATTATGTACTTGTACAAGAACATTGGGTGATAACCTGGAACAAGGCATATTTTATTTGGGCCTTAGGAGGTTATGAGAAGACCCCCCCTCCCCCATAGTTTTCACGTGGTAATTGATAAATACGGTTTTCAATACTTTTTTGCAAAAACAGAGTTAAAAAATAATAATTTTGCTTATATTTGACGACTTTGTGGCGCAATGGTTGCTAAAATATTGACTACGTGACAAAAACCTAAACCCCCCCCCCCCTCCCCTCTGTGACCAATCGTGGTGTTTTGAAGACCCCCCTCCCCCCCTAAATGAGGCACGTGGTTTTGGTATGTTCCCTTATATAGTGTAGTTGGTCAGTATTACTTTTAACAGCATTCTAAACTACAATGATTGTACCGAGCTTGTACAATGTACAATAATTAACAGCCTTATTCATAAACGTTAAAGAAACAATTTAACTATTGCACTGTTATAATGTTCTATCTTTATCGTTTTTCATGAGAGTGGAAGAAACAAAACACTTTTTAAGTCTTATAACTTATGCTCGTTTTTAAATGAATAAGGGGTTAAAACTTTTACGGTGCAAAATCCGTAGTTGTCTATCATCCTACCACAATCGCTTGATCCGTCAATCTCCAATAGTGATAAAACAAGTTCTGTTTTGATTACGAAACTTCATACGAACTGTATTGATCTTGTCATATCTATATGATAATAACGGACTTTGACACTCCATTCTAGCTTTGATGTTGAAAATAAATTGCTTACCTG
Organism: Thymelicus lineola; assembly: GCA_963932265.1. NCBI lineage: Eukaryota > Metazoa > Arthropoda > Insecta > Lepidoptera > Hesperiidae > Thymelicus > Thymelicus lineola. Next base: position 7,407,373 of record OZ010705.1, on the reverse strand, counting down.
AGATAATAGCTCACTCAATCAGACTTTGTAGGCGTGGAGAATTTTGGGACAATATTTGTATTAAATTGTCCTTACAATATTATATTTTTTGTACCATAATGAAATTGTTAGAGCGCTTCAGCACATAATAATACCATCCATAGCACAGAATATAGCCAAGTATAAACTTATAATAACTTATCTATACTAATATTATAAAGAGGAAAGATTTGATTGTTTGTTTGCATTGAATAGGCTCCGAAACTACCGAACCGACTTGAAAAATTCTTTCACTGTTGGGAAACTATACTATCGCCGAGTGACATAGGCTATATTATATTATCAAAAAAAAATAGGGATCCTTAATAAAACTCCAATAAGGTGTAAAAAATTAAGAAAACCGAATCAAAGCGAGGGCGGTTACTCGTAATAAATAAATCGGTTACTCCATCCATATTTAAGAATGATAAATTGATGATAATGAGAACAGCGCCTCACAACGGGTGGGTCTTAAGATGAACATGGACAAGACGAAAATCATGTCGAATGTCCATGTTACACCTGTACCGGTTGTTGTTGACGGCGCTGCTCTCGAAGTTGTAGACGAATACAATTACCTGGGACAGGTGATCCAGATGGGTAAGTCCAACTTTGAGAAAGAAGTCACTCGTAGAATCCAACTCGGATGGGCTGCGTTCGGGAAACTGCGTCATATCTTGTCGTCCAAAACACTACCTCAGTGCCTGAAGTCGAAGGTGTTCGAGCAGTGTGTGTTGCCAGTGATGACATACGGATCCGAGACGTGGTGCTTTACTATTGGCCTAATCCACAAGCTCAGAGTAGCGCAGCGGGCTATGGACAGGGCTATGCTCGGTATTTCTCTACGTGATCGAATCAGAAATGAGGAGATCCGTAGACGAACAAGGGTAACCGACATAGCTCAAAGAAGAATTAGCCGGCTGAAGTGGCAATGGGCTGGCCACATAGTGCGAAGGACCGATAACCGTTGGGGAAGAAAGGTCCTTGAATGGCGCCCACGTCTCGGAAAAAGGAGCATAGGACGCCCCCCGACCAGGTGGACTGACGACCTGAAGAAGACAGCGGGTATCCGCTGGATTCAGAAGGCTCAGGACCGGTCAGAGTGGCGCAAATTAGGGGAGGCCTATGTCCAGCAGTGGACCTCCAAAGGCTGATGGATGGATGGATGGATGGATCCAGTGTAACATTAGCTACTATCAACAAGTCCCGTAGTTTGAAGAGCTGGTGCCAGAAATACAGGCTTTGATCCTAGTCAGACAGTTTTAAATACATGCAATTGAATGTAACAACAATGTAACATTGTCATTATACGATTATTTCATTTTAATAAGTTTTGAATAATCTATTGATGGGTAACTTAAAATGTAAACCACTTAACAATGTATGGGTGGAGAACCCATATCGTCGATATCTGTTTCTGGAATATTACACTATAAATGCGTACCTACCTCTTTATCACCTTTATTTCTTTGAGTAAATAATGGAAAACATTACTGGTGGCTTTATTACACTTTTAAGATATATTATTAAATATTGTTTTATAATAATATTTTGTTACTGTTTGTTATCAATACTTCTATACTAATATTATAAAGAGGAAAAATTTGATTGTTTGCATTGAATAGGCTCCGAAACTACCGAACCGATTTGAAAAATTCTTTCAGTGTTGGGAAGCTACACTATCCCCGGGTGACATAGGCGTATATTGTTATGTGTATATATTTTTTTACTATTTTTCCCGAAGTGAAGCGAGGGCGATTTCCTAGTTCCCAATAAATGAGAAAAAATATAGCTCTTGCTTCTGAGAAACATCGCGAGGAAACCTGCAAAATTAAAAGTTGTAATATTCCAAAGGGTGTTTATCTGCCAAGTGTCAACCTTTAATTATTATGTAATGATGATTATTGATAACAACTTTTTTATCTGTTCATATTAACTGTTCTTTTTTTAAAATCCTTTCAACGATATTTTCAAACAATTGGCCAATTTATTGTATGAAATCAGCAATATTTCATGATATTTTAAGTCACAAATCGGATGTATAAATATTGTATTTAAGTACAGAATATAATATTAAACGGCTTCAATCCATTAATGGCCCACTACTGAGCACGAGTGTCTCCTCTTGAGGAGGCCTAGAACATACTTCACCACGCTGCTCCAGTGCGGATTGGTGGAGGGGTTAGTTGATAATTTACTCCAATATAGCTATCTTACGATAACAAACGGGATTGATTGCTTTACGTGCCCTCGAAAGCACGGAAACGCTAAATAAGTTTTTGCCTTTCTCGGTGTCTGCGACAGACTGTAGGACTTAGGTAGGTATTCACCAAAAATTATAAAATATAAGTATTATTATAATTATAACATTACGCAGTGCGCAGATTTGCAGTATGTAGGATAATAGAATGCATGCGTGTTAGCTAGTAAAATGCTTATTTTTTTGTCTCTGCACTAGAATGGCTGGCTATTGCAACTCTTATGTGAATAAAACTCATTCTTTTTGATCGCTCTCGTTCGGTGAAGCAAAGCGTGGTAAGTTTACTTGACACTTTATAGATGTTTCTTTATAAATGTTCCTAAAGATCTCAGGGAGGTCGTCTGCGATGACTTAGCGATATAGTAGCGCGATTATAAGGGTTAAAGCATTGAAGTATAATGTTATAGAACAGACACCTCGAACAAAATGTGTGTCCCGCCCGGGAGGTTTGATTTTCAAAATTCAGCGCCCGTTCTCCTTTCAAAATCCTTTCAAAAGCGACTTTGTCGCGATGCTGTATCGCGAAAGTACATACTTAATAGAGTCGCCGTCTGCGAACTCCCTTAGCTTTGTATACCCCATTTAATATTTTTGGTTATTGCCTTCGCCTAACACCCTACCATCTTATTGAAATTGTAATAGATAACAATAATATGATCTTCATGCCATTTTTTAAGTTTTATAGTGTTAGTAAGAAAGCGATTATGTAGTTTTTTTCTTGTTCATTGCGGTAGTTCTGCAAATTATTTAATTTAACATGAAACAAAATATTCTGCACAAAGTACGTATTATTTCTTGAAATCATTCCACTCTTTGGCTATGTCTCTACTCGAGCATTTCTACCAAGTGAAAGGGTTTTATTTGTACAAACGGAATCGTGCGGGATTTATCCTCTTATAATATCCCTCAGTGTAAAACCTACGCAAAGAAAGACTTAAAATATCGTACGAAATACTCTGAGCAATATTTTGTCTCAATATGGTTTAATATTAGGTACTTTAAATTCGATGTCGTAATCACGCATAATTAAACAAGATTAAACCATTGAACTATTATTACTAGCGTGTAGAACCGACATCGCGAACCCAAATGTTTGCGCAATTAACTATAGCCAATTGGCTACAGTTTTCAGTGGATTCAGTCGATTCTGATATCTCATCAAAAACAAATAAAAAAAAGAATTGACATCTAAATGGGTGTCAAGTTTTGTGTAGAAAATCCTAAAATCGTGCTCACAAGAACATATTGTACGAGTAATTCAAGCTCTATATTTGAGGGGTCAAAGGTAGCTCGAAATGGTACCTAATATCACACATGGCGCTGCGTTACAGTTCCCTTTTTTTGAACTTTGGCTGGACACGCTGCCGCGTTAGAAAAGAGAACGGGGGCTCGATTTTGAAAATAGACCCTCCCGGTGTGACACAAATTTTGCCCGCGATGTCTGTTCTGGTACATTATACTTCAATGGATTAAACCGATTTATAATTGTAATTTATCAATTAATCTGGGTACGAATTACTCCAAAGTCCTCTGGGTTTGGTTTCAAGCCAGTAGTTTCAATAAGGAAAATACTTGTTTAGGTATTTGTGTTAAATATACCTATCTATATATTTTATTTGTCTTGGCGGATAACTATCGTAGAATCCACTTACGCCCCAACTCAGATTCACTAACGGTTATTTAAATCACTCCTAACATACACATAACATACATACATATTCGTAGTACATATTTGTATGGCGATTCTTTACTAAGGAGCGATTTAAGTAACCATTACTGACTCTGAGTTGGGACGTTAGTTACTTAGTCCTCAAAACTGTGTTTACTTTTTATTTTCTATGTGAATGATACAAGGAATGTTTGGAAGAATATACGAGTAGGTTGGTATTATGTTCGCGAATCGTAGTTCTAAAAATTACTAATGTTTATTACAGGGTTTTCTGTTAATTGTTCTACGCTCAACTCAGAGTCACTAATTGCTCCTAAGTTTGTATGGTGATTCTTTACTAAGGAGCGATTAAAGTAACCGTTAGTGACTCTGAGTTGGGTCGTTAGACCTTTTTAATTTATTTCAACTTTACTGTAGATACATTTTTTACTTTATTTTTCATTTTATTTATTTGCACTGTTTATGTTTTCGCTTTTCCCCTTTCATTAAGATTATTATTAATTTTAATTTAGGTATGCTACCTACTTTTTTGTCGTACAAACTTCGCGAACCTTTGAGAGAGTTTTATCGTGGTAAAGTAACGGTAAAAGCAACAAGTATTATAAATTATGCTTGAGTTGTAGAGAATGCTTTTAGCATTAAGTTCTGTTGTTAGTAGGATAAAAAAGTCTAAATAATTAAAATATATAAAGATCCTCGATTATAGTTTTTAGAGAGAGTAGTTTCGAAACGAAACTTTCACATTTATAATATCATAATAATAGGATTCAAGAGCGGAAAAAAATACGCTCACGTACTGTGAAATATGAATAAGTATGAAGTTTTATTTATAATTCTGGATGAAAAGTGAAGTAATCAGTGTTAAACACTGTGCGCGCGCCATTTCGTTTGTCAATTTGACAGCTTTTTTTCTTCTTAATTAGGTAGGTACCACAGATTATAACAATGTAAGACTATTCTGACATAATATTTGATTGCCATCCTCAATAGAAAAGTACAAGGCACCTGGAGAATATATGAATTGAAATGATAAAACCTGACCTTTTATATAAATTCGTAGGGGTGATATTTCAAGCCCCATCCATCATACGTGAAGAGAGCGTAGGGAATTCACTTGGATTATTCGAAGTAACGTTATAGAATACTTAATAGTACCTATTGGTAGTAACGTTGGAAAAATTTTGGGCTTCGTGAAACTCCTTTTTGTTATTTTACTTTTGTTTTCATCGCACTGGTTGATTGAAATGTTCCTGGCATGTTTGTTTCGATTTAACGATGTTAATAACACAACCAAATGATTGTGTTTTGAATTGTTTTTTTTTATAGGCAAAACTGACATCGAAGATATTCCAAGGTGTATTACACTCGAGATACTTAATTGTACCTAGAGAATATAGTTGTGTTAGAGAATACATTTTGGGATTAGTCCACAGAGTGGTAGGCTTTATCTATACTAATATTATAAAGAGGAAAGATTTGATTGTTTGTTTGCATTGAATAGGCTCCGAAACTACCGAACCGATTTGAAAAATTCTTTCATTGTTGGGAAGTTACACTATTCCCGGGTGACATAGGCTATGTCATATTTTTTTTACTATTTTTCCCGAAGCGAAGCGAGGGCGATTTCGTAGTATCAGAATAAAGGCCTTAAGTTTGGTTGGTTTACAACACAAAATATTTTAAAAATTAATTTACCAAACCGGTAATAAAATATCAATAATGTATTCTACATTGTTTTATGCGAAATTTCATTTCGGCAAATTTTGTTTCATTCGATAAAATTCTCTCTCCTGATTTCAAAATAGGCCAAAAAAGTATAAGTTGAACAACAAACTTTTATTTCATCCCATCATTGGCGCCACGTGGCTTCAATCTTCAATGGATTCGTTCGATTTTGAAAGCAGAACGGGGGCTCAATTTTGAAAATGGAACCTCCCGCGGGACACACATTTCGTTCGAGATGTCTGTTCTATGACATTATACTTTAATGCATCCCATCCCATGTGATATACAGACAATCTACGTCCGCGTCTACCATTACGTATTTAATAACACGGAACTGACAAGAACGATGAGCGCAGCAATCCTTTCTTCCCATTACACCGACTTCCTCATCCCAAATCCCAATTCCGAATGTAATAGTATTCTTAACACGTTCAAACGCGGTGACCCAGTTCAGAGAATTTTTATTCGTGAACATCAGACCTGCAAAAAACATTTGTTGAGCTAATTCACTGAGCTGTGAGTACTGTCGAGTTACTTGTTCAGTTCGATACAATTGGAAATCTTTAATATATAAAATTCTCACAAATTCTCACAAATTGACAAGTGTTAGTAACAAAACTCCTCCGAAACGGCTTGACCGAATCTTATGAAATTTTGTGTGTATGTATATTCAGTAGGTCCGAGAATAGGACGCAAAATACTTTTCATACCCCTAAGGGTGGTCTATCCCAAAAAAAAAATATTTTTTATTTTTTTGGACAAATTTATTAAAATTTTTATGATTTGGCATTAAAAATACATACAACCCTCAATTTTCACCCTTCTACCACTAACCCCTATTTTAGATTAGAACTGAGAAATGTGAAAATAATATGCAAGCTTAAGCTTAATATAAGGGATAGGAAGAGGGAAAGAGAGGAGAGACTAAGAACGGCTGTACCGATTTTAATAGTCTCTGATTTGTTAAACTAACTAAAACTATAAAAGCTTAGTTAAAAGTATCACTACATTCATTGATTGTTAGGCGATACGAAGTTCGCCCAGCTAGTTCGTTCAGCTAGTATCTGATATATAAAAATCTCGAGTCACGAGTGTTTGTGGTCGCAATATTCTGAAACGGGTCCACCGATTTTGTGAAATTTTTCATAGATATGAGAATAGGTCGTAAATCGTACTTCATACCGCTAGATCGTTAGATCATGATTTACGCGGGAAATGCTCCCACGCAAACGAAGTTGCGGGCACAGTTAGTATACAAGCATATACAGGGGTAAGGTGATGGAACCATTGAAGTATAATGTCATAGAACAGACATCTGGAACAAAATGTGTGTCCCGCCCGGGAGGTTCCTTTTTAAAAATTTAACTCTGGTTCTCCTTTCAAAATCGAACGAACCCATTGAAGATTGAAGTCACGTGGCGCCAATGCATTGAGACTACATTGTTCGCGGTGTCGGTTCTATACGCTAGTAATAATACTTCAATGGATGGAACCGAATTTGTACATTAAATCTTCATTGTAAAAGGTGAGGGGAAAACCTTTGTTAACCTTTTTAAGAATAATGTACGCACGTATCTGAGATTGGGCTTAGTTGAAGTTTACATGGGGAAGAATTGCAGAAAGCTAAATTTTATATATTAAATGTACTTATAAAAATAACTTCAATGGGACTTCATATTGTATATGTGTATGAGCGAAATATAAAGTATTTTGTGAATGTGTAGATGCTACCAAAATGCTCATGACGAAAGTGAAAAGGTCACTAAAAGCCAGTCAAATAGAAGGGTATTTTTGGCTAATATTTAAATTCCTTTGACCATTAGCCAAGCGACCGTACTGCTAAAGTCCCCATCCCTTTAGTATGCCTCGCCTGTTTTTAATTAACAGATGTCAAAGCATTATATCGCTGTATGAAACCATTGGCAGAACGGGCGATTTACCCTCTGTCTTTTTACGGCCAATCTGAATCCTATCCATCCATTAAACTCAAATCAGTTGCTTAGCAACTGTAAAAAAATGGTAATATGTACTGGGACACAGTAGAAGTGAAAGTTTATTAAAATATTTAAAAAAATATTTCTTAATAATATATTTCAGGTACGTTTTCGAAGATCGCCCTCCATATGTTAACTTTTTGGTTTAGCCCCACCCAGTATAATAGCGTTGGTTGCTTTGGTGCATGGTTGTATGGATCTTCAGCTACTTAGCTGTAGAACTCTTTATTAGACACACTATGATAGTGAAATTGCAACGACACAATATCAAGACAACAACAACAACGTCATATTGTAAAAGTAGTCTCAATTATTTTACTAGACTGTAAATTAAGTGTACAGCCCCAATGGGTCTTTGGTGCAAATAAAGTTGCCTTTATATTTTTATCGTTGCGATGTCGTGTCGCTGTCGCACATATATTATGAATAGATCTAAGTCACAGAACAGAAGAAATAATAGTACTTACATAGTAACAGTTGACAAGTCATTAGAATTCTCGATTTTTTTTGTTATTACTCCCAAAGTCCGATTTTATGTTGCTTTATGCTTTCCTATGTTACAATTATGTGTTGGTTGTACTTATTAATGTACGCCGAGTATGTATACCTAAATGAAGCGCTAACTTATAAATGCTACGAGCGTCATTTAATTCGCAAACAAGTTCTTTTATCGGCACAATTAGCAGCGCAATTTGTTGGCCTAATAAAGTGGAAAACATTTTGTCTTAAGCAGTTGTGTAGCTAACCCTAAGCAGGACTTGTATCAGTATTAATTGTTTATTGAACTTGCGCTGCCAAATGTCGGGGAAAAAAAGGGCGCCATATGTAGCGGCCCGGCAGGCGAGCTTTTTTTTGGGGCGCTACATTTCAAAATGTAGTTAAGTCGTGGTTGATCAATAAAAGAAGCTCCATTAAGCTGCTAATCGGGGCCCCTGTAGGCTGGGGACCTCGTATAATTAACACAGCTGATACGCGTAGCTACATACGCGTTTAACGATGACATTCGCCGCTCAGAGCGAATTCGCTTCGAGCGTTGCAGCGTAATATCTTAGATCGTTGGTTAGCGCTTCATTGCTATATTCTCATGCCGTCAGCTTTGTATGTAGGTAGCCATAACGTAGAATATTGTTCCAGACGACGAGTTTGGAGAGAAATCGGTGTCGGTTCTACTGGATGGTGAGGAGTCTGAGATGATATTCATCGACCACCCCAGCACTGAGATGTCTGTAAGTTTAACTTTAATAAACTGTTTAATAAACTGTGACTGTGTTGTTCGATTCCGGGCTCGATTCCTGACCGGAGAAAATATTTATGACAGGTATATGAATGTTCTCGGGTAGTGTAAATGATGTGTTATTTGTGTCGTGTCACTATTTCATGGTATTTCTTTTCCGGTGGGTGGTATTTCACACATTATTTACAGTTTTCTAGCAATAAGGGTCTCGGCACTTTGCTTCGGACAGACGGACGGACGGACATGACGAAACTATAAGGGTTCCGAAGTAAAATCGGAACACTTACCTATAGTTTCGTTATGTCTAAAAATATCGTGTCACCGTGTTAGTGGTCGCACTCCTCCGAAACGGCTCGACCGATTCTTATGAAATTTTTCATATATATTTGGTAGATATGAGAATATATCGTTAAGTACATTTTATACCGCTAGGTGATTAGGGACACCTTTATCTAGATACCTATTATTTATATGACAGAACAATGGTTGCCCGGTCAGCTAGTATTATAATATTATTATTTCAAGTCCCAAGATCCAGTAGGTTTAATTTCAAAGCACGATAATACAATATTCATTAGCCACTTAGCCAACATCGCGATCAATGATTCGACAAATGTTCGCGAATCTCGTCTAACTTAGCACAAAGGGAAATTGTATCGACGAAATAACAATATTGTTTTGTTTATGAGGTACTTGCGCGTTCTTTGAAGATGCCAGTAAAAATAGATTTATTTTAATATCATTCTGTTTGTCCCAGTAATGTTTACTAATTGAAGTACCTACCTTCTGAGCTAAGAATATAAAAATAAAATGTTTACTTATTGTTAGTAAGAATTCTAATTTTCTTTTAATTCTTGCTTTTGTTTTGCAAGTTTTTAATTAAAGTAATGAGAACGTTAGGAAATAGAATGTTTTAATTAGTTAATAGCTTGCAAGCTCGACTTCCATTATACCCAATGGCTTGCAGCTACTAATTATTAAAATTAATTCAATGTGGTTTTCAATAGATAGCTTAAAAACATCTTCTAAGTGTGGTTGGCAACTGTGCCTACTGTAGAAGATTGCTCCAGGTATTATTTAGGGAATAATGAATAAAAGGCGTTGCTTCCGTGAACGTAAGATGATATGTATTGAATTAATAATTTTTACAAAAAAGTAGGTAGGATTATGTAGGTAGCTAAATTATTAATGGTAACGAAAGAAGATGGTGCTATTTGATTGCGGTAGGAGTTTTTGCAGCAACATTCCCCCGGGCGTTGAGAGCTCGCCTCTCAACCACTTTCTGACTCCGAATAGACTGGCAACGGACAGATCTTACTAAATGATCTGCGTAACAGGCCACTAGAAGTTTTGACGTCTGCAACACGAACTACGCCGTCTGTCCCTGGATAGGTAGCGACAATCCGACCCAATCTCCACTTGAGAGGAGGCAGATTATCTTCTTTCAAGACGACTAAAGAATTCAGTTTCAGGGAGCCCTTGCATGCTCGCCATTTGACTCGGAGTTGAAGCTCTGAGATATACTCCTTACTCCATCTACTCCAAAAATGTTGTCTGAGAAGCTCAATACGTTCAAATCGAGTTAAGGAACTGATGGATTTATCTTGATATTCAGGCGAAGGCAGAGATGTCATAGGACGTCCAATTAAAAAATGTCCGGGTGTAAGCGGCGTCAGATCCTCAGGGTTCGATGACAGCGGTGTCAATGGTCTGGAGTTTAAAATTGCTTCGACCTGTACCATCATGGTATATAGCTCTTCATATGTAAGGTTACAAAGGCCCAACACTCTCGTTAAATGATGTTTGGTTGATTTAACACCAGCTTCCGCAAGGCCAGCGAAATGGGGAGAATAGGCCGGGATAAAATGAAAGTTAATTCCCTCTTTAGCCATCTCTTCAGAAACCGAATCACAATTTGACTTCAGAAATTTAGAGAGGTCATTATATGCACCGACAAATGAGGTACCATTATCAGAATAGATATTCCTCGGTTTTCCTCTACGCGAAATGAACCTCTTTAACGCCATGATGAATGTGTTACTTGATAAATCACCGACTAATTCAAGATGAATTGATTTTGTAGAAAAACAAACAAATATAGCTATATAGACTTTGACTAATGTACAGCCACGGCCTTTACGAACAGCTGACTGAATAGGACCTGCGTAGTCCAGCCCTATATTTTCGAACGGAAAACTTGCAAGAATTCGCTGCTGCGGTAAGTCACCCATAATCGGACTAACCGTTTGACCCTTAAAACGACAACATCGTACACATTGCCTGCAGCACATTCTGGCTAAGCTGCGACCTCCAATGGGCCAATATGTATCTCGTATTGTCGCCAGCAATAACTGTGGCCCAGCATGAAACAATCTTTTATGCTCATAATTAAAAAGTAACTTAGAAAAGTGATGATTGCAATGAATAAGAATCGGGTGTTTTTTATTGTAAGGAAAATCTGAGTGTTGCAACCTACCACGAATACGCATTATCTTATTCTCGTCCAAAAAAACGTTAAATCTCTGTAGTTCGCTTTTCTTAGGCAATGGTTTATTATTAAGTAAAGATTTGTAGTCTTTGAAAGATTGCTCCTGAGAAATTCGTATAATTAAATTTAAAGCTTTATCCAATTCATTAGTTTTGAGAGGACCACGAATGGGTTGTTTTCTACAAGCGTCAATGAAACGTAAAACATAGGCTACTGTTCGTTGGAGTCTTAAAAAATTTGAAAACCGTGTAAAATTAATCAATTCATTAAATTCATTATTATTCAGTACAACATGCAAAGCGAGATCAGATTTCATTTCAGGCAATACTTCATTAAAATTCATCAATTTAGAAGGCCAACATGACATTTCATCCATTAAAAAACTTGGACCAGTCCACCAATCATCTAAAGTAGATAATGTAGCAGTATCTACACCGCGAGACAAATGATCAGCAGGATTTTGATCAGTTGGGACATGCCTCCACTCACAGCCACTAGTCTTATCTAAAATATCAGCAACTCTGTTACGAACGAAAGGCTGCAGTTTATTGGGTAACATTTTGAGCCATCCTAAAACAATAGTGGAGTCAGTCCAAAAGAACGTGCGTCGAGCACTGACTCGTAATGCAGTTTGAACCTTTTCAAAAATGCGAACACCTATCAGAGCACCGCACAATTCGAGTCTGGGTATGGTTGTTGGCTTGAGAGGCGCAACACGGCTTTTGGCTAACAATAAGCGCACTAGAACCTGACCCTGATTATCAACGCTTCTTACATAAAGACATGCGCCATAAGCACGTTCAGATGCATCAGTAAATATGTGGAATTCTAAAAACTCATATAAATCAATTAAAACACGACGTGGAATACAAATTTCATTTAATTGCGATAAACTAACATATATTTCATTCCAAAGCTTGCTAATGTCTGGTGATAGCTGTTCATCCCAAGAAAGTTTTTGTATCCATAATTTTTGAAGTAACAACTTCATTGCAATTACACATGGAGCTAATAATCCCAGTGGGTCAAAAACTTGGGAAATAATCGAGAGCATGCCACGTTTTGTGTTATCAAATTTACCTGACTGATTAATTGGAAAACACAGATAATCTGACATTGGCTGCCAACCTAGACCTAACGTTTTGGTTGACTCACATCCACCAATATTCAAGTCCAGTGAAGATTGGGGAAAGTCAGAACTAACTAATTGCATGTCATTCGACTTCCACTTTCTTAAATTCATTTGCGCTGAAGCAAGTGTTGAAGTAATTTTCTGACGCAACGTTTTGACTTCTGTAATGTCATCTCCACCTGTTAAAAGATCATCAACGTAAAAATCGTGCAAAATAACCTCAGAAACCTTATCATCGACACCTGCTAAATCTAAGCCTAACTGTCGAATACACCGAGTTGCTAGGTATGGGGCGCTGGCCGTGCCGTAAGTCACGGTATTAAGTTGATAGGCTTGTAATGGAGATGACTGATTATCGCGCCAAATGATTTGCTGAAGATATCTGTCATTAGGATGAACAACTATCTGCCGGTACATTTTTTCAACATCAGCAGCTAGGATGTACTTATGTTGTCTAAAACGTAACAGGATCGATAAAAGATCGTCCTGTATCACATGTCCAACCATTTGAATATTATTAATGGAAATACCAGTATTAGTTAAACTACTTGCATTAAACACCACTCTTAATTTTGTTGTGGTGCTGCTTTCGCGCAGGACACCGTGATGAGGAATAAAACAGGCTTGATCATCAATAAATTTACACTTTGACATGTGTCCTAAAGTTTCGTATTCCAACATGAACTCCTTGTACATTTTACAAAACTGGGGCTTAGATTTAAATCTACGCTCTAAAGAAGAAAAACAGTGATTGGCTCGCGACAAGGATTCACCTAATTGATCAGGAGAACCTTTTAAAGGAATTCTTACACAAAATTGGCCGTTTTCCAAACGAGTAGTATTTTTTATGAAATGCTCCTCACACAACTTCTCCTCTGAGGAATATGGTGACGAAGTACATACTTCTTCAAGTTGCCAAAACTTTACGAGTTGTTGATCAATATTAATATTTAATTCACTGTGGCAATCTGAACGCACCTTTATAAAATTACATTTTAAAACATTAGAAGAAATACCACCTTTAATTGGGCCAGAGACCAACCAACCCAATTTAGTCTCACAAAGAATTGGTTGTCCATCACCTAATTTTATTCGCTGTGATTCCAATAAATCCCAAAAGATGTCAGCACCGAGCAACATATCAACAGGTGCCGGTGAGTGAAAGTTGGGATCAGCGAGACACAAATCAGACGGAATTTTAATTTTCGACAAGTTAACATGTGTGCTAGGAACCTTATCCGTAATTGAAGGGAGAATAAAACAGTTAATATTAACGCGATAATTATTATTTAATGATTTTATTGACACAGAACAAATTTTATTAATAAACGATGACGAATTGTTAATACCTAAAATGGATTTGTTCACAGTCTTAGCAGTCAAACCTAGTTGTCGGTATAGTCTTTCTGTCAAGAGACATGATGTGCTCCCACTGTCAAGCACAGCACGAGCAACATACTGCTGACCATTTGTCCCCATGACTTTCACTAACGCAGTGGATAATAACACGTCATCCTGTTCAACGTTCGCCGAGAGTGACAAGCCGGCAGAAACAGCTGATTGAGTGGAGACATTCGTACTGCCATTCGCATCATCACTGCTGGTAGAAGTACCATTGGAGGACTTTGAAGCATTGTCAACGTGAACTAAAACATTATGCCGACGACGGCATATTTTACAACCAAACTTTTTGCAGTTGTTTGCAAAATGTCCAGGGTTAAAACAATTAAAACAAATTTTATATTTAGGTAACATGTTCAAACGAGCTTCATTGCTCAATGATAAAAACTGAGGACAACTGCTTATCTTATGATTACCGTTACACATAACACAAATTTTAGGTTTATTAGAAATATCAGAATCTTGTTTATTATTATTACCAAAACTGTGTTTGCCAGAATCCTGTGCCATCATCGTTCGAACCTTATTAGAATGTAGTTTACTCGTGTTCGAATGTTTAGTAGACGTTGATGTTGCCAATTCTAACGTTTCTAATATGTCAGCACGGTTTTTAATAAAAGTAAGAAATAATTCAAATGTAATTTTAGAATCCTTAGGCTGGCTGCCTTTATACTCTTCCCACTCACGGTAGGTCTTGCTGTCTAACTTATGTCTAATAATATAAATGAGTAAGGTATCCCAGTGTGTAACAGGTTCACCTAAAAATTCAAGGGCACGTAGGTTTTTATTAATAGTGTCGAGTAAGCCCTTCAAATTAACTGACGATTCCTTTTGAAGTGTGTCGATTTGAAATAATACTGAAACGTGATGTTGAATAAGCAAGTGTTTGTTGTCGAACCGCTCACACAGTAGGTTCCAAGCTACTGAATAATTAGCAGCAGAAAACTGAATTGAGTTGATCACCACAGCAGCGGACCCTTCGAGTGACGATCGAAGATAATGAAATTTATTTATTTCGTTGATCTCGTCGTTTGAATGAATAAGACTGACAAATGTGTCGTGAAACTCTAACCAGTTTGTATAAGAACCACTGAATTTCGGCAACTGAATAGTCGGTAATTTAACAACGTTATGATTATTAGAACGCGAACTTATCTCACTATTATCAATAGAATGTCTTTTCTTAGTAATATTATCATCAAGTAATTTCTGAGCTTGAGCTAGGGTTTTATAATAAATGGATTCAAACTCGCTGCGTTCTGACATCTGAACAGCCAAATTTTCAGTACTACACTCCAGTGATAATTGCACCTCATCATATTGCTCATATAATGCCTCTAGTCTAGTATAACGAAATTGTAACTCGCTTACCTCGATATGGCTTAAAGGTTGATTTAAAGACGTCAAATAATTCAAGAAAAGGGTAACCTTTCCCTTAATACTCGCCCGTTTCCTAATCAGCTCCTTATCCTCTGACATTGCGTTAGCTGGTATTATCAACCTGGAATTTATACAAATAAAAAGTTATAAACAACGCTTAAATTAGTATTACAAGTGATGCAGCCTGTAAAACCAAATAAATCCTAATTTGCTAACTGTAGGGTAATACAACTGTTAACATGACATAAATAATTATTTAGAATTTACAATTAATTATACGTATTATAAGTATACGGTATTAGTAACTATTAACTTTAATAATAACAATAAAGTTACAATACTCCTGTGCTAACTTAATGTGATTACATAACTGTCTCAGTACCTATTTTTAAATACATTGCAAAGCAAAATAACGCAGTTACTTTGAATAACTACTCTTTAACAATGTTTGTAATAATTAATATGAACAATAAATACTGATCAGTAAATAATTATAACAATTTATAACCACTCACAGACAAAAGAAAAAATGAAAAGAATTTTAGTTACTAACCTGATAATTTACGGCTGACTTACACTAAAAATACCTGTTAATAGAGTGTTGGGTGGACTAATTTGATAATGAATACGACTGTTAGCTATCCAGACCGTTCCAGACCGTGGAAAATTCCAATTTCTTCAGGATGACGCAATAAATTTCCGGTCACTCCACGTAGTCAAATATAATTATTGATATCCACCAATTCTCTTGCAATCCTTCGTAATTAATCGCTGATCGGAATATAATATCCTTCAAAATTCCGATATCCGACTCGTATGGACCATGTAGAAGATTGCTCCAGGTATTATTTAGGGAATAATGAATAAAAGGCGTTGCTTCCGTGAACGTAAGATGATATGTATTGAATTAATAATTTTTACAAAAAAGTAGGTAGGATTATGTAGGTAGCTAAATTATTAATGGTAACGAAAGAAGATGGTGCTATTTGATTGCGGTAGGAGTTTTTGCAGCAACACCTACACTTATTAAAATCCGTGTGTTAGTTGTTAGGAAGATAACTCATAAGTTAAACTGTTTGATAAAAAAAAGTGTTTATGTGAGGTAACGCTTTGACAGCTTGTGTGAGTGTGTGTGTGTGTGTGTGTGTGTGTGTCTGTGTCTTTCTTCTGAGCAGTTATGAGTGGTTATCAGACCAGTACCAATAGGAACTTAGATCGACATTGGTAATCTGCGGGGCTATTAAATATAATAAAGTCATGTTCCAGTGTAAACGTCAAATTCGTACTATCAAAGCGCGCTGCTTTCTACATGGTCTTTACACTCATAGTCACTATATATTATTATTATTATTCATAGTTTTATTGAGACAGTCACCTTTTTTTTTTTTTTTTTTTTTTTTTCCGGAGGGGAAAATGCATTACGCATACCACCCGGGCGCAGGGGGTACCCGAGTGGTTATGTGGGACTCCCGTATAGGCTAATGAGACCCACGGTATACCCACTAAAAACCCCCCCCATCTTCCTCCTCGCCGCCTTGAGACGGGGTTACGGGAACGCTTTCGCACACATCCGCGACCCCGCCAGCGGCAGCCGCCTACAAGCGGCTCCATCGCGAAAGCCCGAAGGCCCTCCACGATGGGCGCACCTAGAGCATCGAAGCTCGGTTCAGTTTTGAAAACCCGGGTTTTCGGGTTTAAGAATATCAAAACCCGGGTAGACCGGTTTTTTCGAGCTTTTCGAGCCTTTTATTGTATTTTTTTAAAATACACTAATCTGCATTTATATATCGATTTCCTGCAATGAGTACAAATTATAAAGGATGAGGAAGAATTTAAATAAATGAAATAGTACTTTACAAATTACAAAAACAGTTTTAAATGTTTAAAAAAGTGATAAAGATTTATTTTTTCTTCAGAATATCTTAAAACTTAGTAAGTAATCTCCATCCATCCATCCATCCATCAGCCCTTGGAGGTCCACTGCTGGACATAGGCCTCCCCTAACTTGCGCCACTCTGACCGGTCCTGAGCCTTCTGAATCCAACGGATGCCCGCTGTCTTCTTCAGGTCGTCGGTCCATCTTGTCGGGGGGCGTCCTGTACTCCGTTTTCCGAGACGCGGGCGCCATTCAAGGACCTTTCTTCCCCAACGGTTATCGGTCCTTCGCACTATGTAGCCGACCCATTGCCACTTCAGCCGGCTAATTCTTTGAGCTATGACGGTTACTCTTGTTCGACTACGGATCTCCTCGTTTCTGATGCGATTACTTAGAGAAATGGCAAGCATAGCCCTCTCCATAGCCCGCTGCGCTACTCTGAGCTTGTATTAGGCCAATAGTGAAGCACCACGTCTTGGATCCGTATGTCATCACTGGCAACACACACTGCTCGAACACCTTCGACTTCAGGCACTGAGGTAGTGTTTTGGACGACAAGATATGACGCAGTTTCCCGAACGCAGCCCATCCAAGTTGGATTCTACGAGTGACTTATTTCTCGAAGTTGGACTTACCCATCTGGATCACTTGTTCCAGGTAATTGTATTCGTCTACAACTTCGAGAGCAGCGCCGTCAACAACAACCGGTACGGGTGTAACATGGTCATTCATCTTAAGACCCACCCGTTGTGAGGCGCTGTTCAAGTCCCCGAGCATTGTACCTAATTCCTCCAGGGATCCTGCCAGGATGAATATAGTCATCGGCATATTGCAGGTGTGTGATGTATTCGCCATTGATGTTAATGCCACGTCGTTTCAACTCCATCAGCTTGAACACATCTTCCAACGCAGCGGTGAACAGCTTTGGGGATATAACGTCCCCTTGCCTGACACCTCTCTACAATTGGATGGGGTTCGTGGCTATGTCGTGTACTTTGACGGACATGGTGGCTGATGAGTACAAATACTTCAACACCGCGATATACCGGTAGTCGATACGGTACCGCTGAAGAGAATTTAGTACTGCCCAGATCTCGAGAGAATCAAAGGCTTTCTCATAGTCCACATAGGCGACGCATAACGGCAGATTATACTCCTCGGTCTTCTGTATAATCTGCCGCAGTATGTGGTCTATGGTGCTGTAGCCTTTCCGGAATCCTGCTTGTTCGGGAGGCTGGAAGTCGTCAAGCCTGCGTGCAATGCGATTTGTGAGCACCCTCGAAAACAACATATAAACGTGGCTCAGAAGTGCGATTGGCCTGTAGTTCTTCAAAAGGGCTTTATCGCCCTTTTTGAAAAACATATTCACCACACTTCTGCTCCACGCTCCCGCGGTAGTTCCAGTATGGATGACGGTAACAAACAGTTTTTGGAGCGCCACTAGGAGGGGTTTCCCCCCAGCTCTTAGCAGCTCGGCGGTGATACCGCATCATCTCCTGGTGCCTTGTTGTTTTTAAGCTGTTTGAGGGCCTTTCTAATCTCATACAGGCTGACGTCCGGGATATCCTCTGTGTAGTGTCGGGTTAATTTAGCTCTCTTGTCGCTCTCCTCACTGGGAGGTGGAGCTTGAGAGGAGGTATACAACCGTCCGTAGTATCTCTCAGTTTCTCTTAGAACTTCAGGTTTCGACGTAACTATGGTGCCGGACTCGGCCTTCAACCTTGTGAGCTGACTTTGTCCAATAGACAGGTCTCTGGCGAACACTTTGGAGCCCTGGTTTCGCTCTATTGTATTTTTTACAGGATTTGCGTTGTGTTTGCGCAAATTGCTTCGCCTACACTTGGAGATCTGTTCATTGAGCCGTCGGTATTCCGCCATAGAGGTTGGAGACTGCACACATAGTTCTCGTCGATCTCTCATAAGACCGAGACTTTGTTCTGAGAGAACTTGAGATCTACCACTGGAGTGGGTCTTGAAATACTTCGACCTTACCTAGTGGACAGTCGCTACCATCCTGGTGTTAAACTCCTCCACCGACGTGCATGATTCTAGGTACGCAAAACTATTTTGCAGCTCAAGTTGAAAGTTTTCGGATCCCTGGATTTGGACAGGTGTTGGACGAAGCATAGACTTCATCAGGCATGACCGTTCCAGCTTCACGTCGATATTTAATGTGTAAGAGGCACAAGACGGTGATCGCTTCCGGTTTTGAACCTACTGATCACAGAGACATAATTAAATATGTGCTGTTTGTCTGCCAGAATGAAGTCTATCTCGCTTTTTGTGGAACCATCAGGACTTATCCAAGTCCACCTGCGTTGAAGCTTCTTTATGAAGAAGGAGTTCATCATAAAGAGATCTTCCTTCTCCAAAAAGTTAGCCAACAAGTGTCCTCGGTGGTTCCGTCGTCCAATTCCGAAGGGACCCACTTTCTTCTCTCTTGTGGCTTAAACTTAATAAATAACAAAAACAAAAGTATTTAAAAAAACCCGAAAAACCCGGGTTTGATTTTTAAAACCCGGGTTTTTTTGTAATCCTCAGAACCGGGAAAACCCGGGTTTTTCGGTTCGGGTAAACCCGGGCTCGATGCTCTAGGCGCACCAGATGGTAAGGTGCGCCTCCCTCCTCGGCCTCCACCAGTACTGTAGCAAACTCCCCCTGAGTCTGCTACTAGGAGGCCATGGGTACCAGATAACTGGTACCCGGTGGAAGATCTGGTCTGTGGTTCTTCCACCGACCACACCTCGGCCGCAGAGGATAGGGCAAGCGGCGCACCGTAATACCGGCATGCCTCTTCCTCTGCGGCCCCACCAGTGCCGTTTCGACGGAACGGCCCCGCCAGCTCGCAGGGGGTAGGGAGAGTGGCGCACCGCAATACCAACACGCCTCTCCCCCTGCGATCCCTCCACGGCCGCAGAAGATAGGGAGAACGGCGACCGTAATACCGGCACTCCTCTTCTTCTGCGGTCCCACCT
Organism: Thymelicus lineola; assembly: GCA_963932265.1. Taxonomy (NCBI): domain Eukaryota; kingdom Metazoa; phylum Arthropoda; class Insecta; order Lepidoptera; family Hesperiidae; genus Thymelicus; species Thymelicus lineola. The sequence continues at coordinate 7,387,221 of OZ010705.1, read as the reverse complement.
CCAAGCGCATCCGCAGCGGACTTGTTCAGCCCGCTGGGAGCGCCCTCCTCGGGCCAGCCGGCAGCCCAAACAGGCCGGCCCTGGTTGCCTCTTGGTTCACCGTGGGTGACCAGTCCACGGTTACTAAGCCCCCCCGCCACGACAAGGCGGGCAACCCCCGGGGGGGGATTGAGACAGTCACCTAGGTTAACTAAGTCTACCTTCTGATACCTAATTCACGGTCAGTAGACTTAATTTATCTTGATGTATAGGTGAAAAAAGGCTACTAAAAGTAGACCTAAGACACCTATCTGAATTTGACGGCACAGTATCTTTAGTAGTCGATTGTATCGTCGCAGGTCAATGTAGATTTTTGCAAAGTTTTATAAGAATCGTTTCAGAACCTGAAACTTGGTGAAAGTCACTGCCAAATCCACGTTACTCCACAGGTAGAGAACTGTCTCTCCACCTACGAGCCTCACGCATGCGTCGTGGTATACTCCGTAGTGGCCAAGAGTTCGTTCACGCGAGCCCATGAGCTGTTGTCCTACCTGGCACGAGAACAGTTCACGGTGGAACGGACTGTGGTCCTCGTGGGGAACAAAGCTGACCTGGCGAGAGCGAGACAGGTGTCTACTAATGGTAAGATAATAATGATATTCTTTTGTATGTGCATTGTAAAAAAATGAGGTCATAAAAACTTGGATCTATTTTGTCCAAAAAATCATATTATTATTATTGATTCTGTGAATTATCCGACGTTTAAAAATAATCTCATCATGTCGAAAAAGATGAAAAAAATGAGAAAAAAATGAGATACCAGTATTTATTTTTAATCGACTTTAAAAAAGGAGAAGGTATTCAATTCGACTGTATTTTTTATGTTTGTTTCCTCAGAACTTTCTTCTGAGTGAACCGATTTTGATGATTCTTTTTTTAATCAAAAGCTGGTGCTTGTCATGTAGTCTCACTTAAATTTAAGCGAGATCTGACGAGTAGTTTTTGAGTTCTTCCTAATTTTGAAGTCGGTTATTTTTTGTCAAGAATAGACCAACATATTTAGTAGTATGACTGGGTCCTCCGAACGGTAGATCAATGTCATCGGTAGATATGTTCTATCCACCGAAGGGTATTGAGACGCAAAAATTTACTTAAATGACAGATGACATACTAAAATAACTTTATATATAGTTTGTTTTAACTGATAGTATATTATTGAGACCGGCTGTTAAAGATTTCTCACTAATTCGACGATCGAACTAACGTTCGAACTAGTGGCAACAAAGCATAATATATTTCATCCAACAGAAGGCAAAGCCCTCGCCACGACTAAAGACTGCAAGTTCATCGAGACATCTTCAGGTATCCAGCACAATGTGGACGAGCTGCTGGTGGGCATCCTCAAGCAGATACGGCTCAAGGAGAACCGGGATAAGAAACAAGCAAAGAAGGTTAGCAAGCAGGTAATATTTGGTGTTTTTTTTATATATTACTATCACTTTAAATTTTAGTTATCAATATGATTGGAAAGAGGGACAAAAGCTGCATATACTCATTTTTTTTTAATTTTTATCATTAATCTTGACGGTTTTGTGTAAGGCTGCGGGCACGAGATCTGCGACGAGCGGCGCGATGGCGGTTGCGGCGCGGCGCGGCGCGGGGCGATTAGCAGCGGTGTCTTGCGGGGCACGAAAAAACGGTCGTTCAATCGCGCCAAAGTAGTGTTGTGAAGAATGATAATATTATATTCTGTTTATTTATACTTTTATTGTTGAAGCGATAGTGTAAAGTAACTTTCGGAAAAAAGTGACGCTTGGTTTTCATACAAATGAAGGTACCTACATGTTTCATTTTGTGCCAAACATCGTTGTGAAAAACATGAGTTTACGTCGAAGAGAATTATTGGAGCCTAGTATCCTGATGAGATCTGAATTATTATAACCAAGAAATGGTGTTCATCCAATAAATAAAGGAAGAAGTAATTTAGGCTAATTTTCTACTCTTTATAATTAGTTATAAAGAGTAGAAAATTGTCATTCAAAAAATATTAAAACTATACGAGAATGAGTACATTTTGATTATATTTTGGAGAATATTTAGAGAATATTTATATGGTGCAAGTTTTTACTGTCCCATATAGCAGCTTTTGATGAAATACACGAAATAAGTTCTTCATTATAAATTTCCATTACTTTAAAATTATAATTCAATACAATTATAATGTACTATCAATCTAGTTTGTTCCCATCTCTTCTGCACCGCCGCGCATCGCCCCGCACCGCCCGTGCATCGCGCATCGCGCCGCTCGAAATCGCGGGTCTCGTGCCCGGTCCCATAGTACGCCATACTGTTGATTCCATCGCTTCAAATCGCGCCGCGCCGCAACCGCCATCGCGCCGCCCGCCGCAAATCCCGTGCCCGCAGCCTAAGAAATCATAATAATTCCTTTAACTACTCACTAATATTTTAACAGTTTTTTGTCCTCCTGTAAAATTGCAATTTTCATATTGTCTTTTTTCCACTGAGAGTACGGGTACTTAATATCTCGGAAAATGCGTTCAAAGCCGCATTCAGAGTGCTAGTATCCAATATGTTAATCTAGGGAAAGAACTATCAGTTTGCCAAACTTTATCCAAATCTCAGATTATATCCAAATCCATTCATTAGTTTGTGCGTGAAGGAGCAATAAACGTCTTATCTCACAAACTTGCGGGATCTAATATTAAAATGATTTCTGCATACCGATCGGTACGTCAACGTTATATACGACGTGCATCAATCGTCATATATGACTCAGCTGTGACGTCATAATTGTGACGTCGTTGCTGTGGCACCAAAATGACTTTTAATTCGCGTTGATGCATCACTTGTGGGACAATTCTCTTCATACGCTTTAGTTTCTATCAAAAGTTATTATGAAGAGTTCGATATTAAAATACTGATGAAAATGATGGTGAATAAGAATATAGCGTTTTTAGGGAATTTGTGCACCATCCCATCCATCCATCCATCCATCAGCCTTTGGAGGTCCACTGCTGGACATAGGCCTCCCCTAATTTGCGCCACTCTGACCGGTCCTGAGCCTTCTGAATCCAGCGGATACCCGCTGTCTTCTTCAGGTCGTCAGTCCACCTGGTCGGGGGGCGTCCAATGCTCCTTTTTCCGAGACGTGGGCGCCATTCAAGGACCTTTCTTCCCCAACGGTTATCGGTCCTTCGCACTATGTGGCCAGCCCATTGCCACTTTAGCCGGCTAATTCTTTGAGCTATGTCGGTTACCCTTGTTCGTCTACGGATTTGTGCACCACTTACCCTTAATTCACTTATAACAACAACAACAAAATCCTCTTTATTGTACACCAAAATTATATCCAAATACATTTTATTATACAGGAACTAGTACAATCGGCGGTCTTATTACTTAAATAGCAATCTCATCCAGACAACCTAATAAGCCAATAAAGTGAACAATTTTGGAAACAGGGTAGCGTGCACAATTAAGGACAAATATTTGTCAGCAGCTAGCAATGCAGCTAGTACTTAATTATGGAGACTAAAAGGAAGAGTAAGGAATAATTTAGAACACTATTAAGGGTAGGAAATAGAAAAGAAAACATTTATTTTATTTATCTACCTTCGGTTGTCGGGAAAAGACCGCTCTTAGGGATAAGACCGCCAAAACACCGTGTTTTCTGTTATCTATTTGTTTTGCTGTACAATAAAGTGTATTGTATTGTATAACTAATATGTGTTTGCTACCTTTTTCACGTCAAGACAGAGCGACGGTTCACGTGATTTTTGTGTTGATACGAGTATTGTGGGAAGGCTGGAGGATGACATAAGTAACTTAAAAATAAGATGCATACGTACGTAGTGCGGATACAAACATACGAGTATATCTGAACATCAAATAAGGACGCTATTATTTTCTAGACAACTTATCCGTTCGTGTTCATATCGGAAGGGCTCTGTCAGTGGCGGTCACTCCTACAGCAGCTTACCGATCGATTATTCATTCATTACACACACACACACACCAGTCCTGGATTTGTCAATAGGCCGTATAGGCCGCGGCCTATGGGCGGCAGCGTCCTAGGGGCGGCAGATATCCGAAATTCTTGTTTTTTTACGCACTTGCTTAGTGACTAATTCAGTGCATTCCTTACTATGAATGGAAAATTATTACTTTAGAAAGGTACATGGGGCGGCGAAAATTTATTGGCCTACACTCATAAAAAATATAAATCCGGCACTGACACACACACACACACACACACACACACACACACACAAACACACACAAACATCTAGGACTTCAATTGACAGGCAAATCTAAACTCTATCTCCTTTTCCACAGGAAGCAAAACCGTCAAAAATGGCGAGCTCTCGCACTCACATCTCGTTGAGTATAGCGCGAGAGCTACTGCAGAAGATATGCATCAATGACATCTCGAAATCGAAGTCTTGTGAAAATCTTCATGTGTTGTAATCCTTCTGTGAGAATATTCTAGACTAGGATAACTATGATCTCTGTAACCTTATTTACTTTAAAGGACTGTGTATTTATAAGTAGCAAAAAGTTTGATGCTTATTTTGTTTTTAACTTTTTACTATATTAATGTAATGAATGTTTTAATTACTTTAAGATTTTCTTACCGTAACTAAATAAACAAAAAAAAAAGGTACATATTTAAATAATTATTATGTTTTACTGACGATTTATGATGTTATGTTATAATTTGAAATGTGTCAGTAAATTGTAATAAACTTATGTTGGAATATTTTATAAGTCTTCATTGGATCGTTACGACTGTCTCATTCTTTGTTGGCATTACACAATCTATTTAATCATCCATTTTAACAGACTTCAAAAAAAGGAGGAAGTTTTCAATTCGACTGTTTTTTTATGTATGTTACCTCATAACTTTATACTGGGTGTACCGATTTTGATGATTCTTTTTTTATTCGAAAGCTAGTACTTGTCATGTGGTTCCATTTAAATTTGATCGAGATCTAATTAGTTGTTTTTGAGTTATCCCTGATTTTGAAGTCAGTACGGTACTTACATTACGAAAGTACTTATGTACGCACGTAAGAAGTTATACTTCTTTGGCGTAACAGAAAAATAGCTAATAATTTCATCCCGTATGCCACAACTCTTTATGCCTCAACACAAGAAGCTAACTTCATCATGTCGTTTTTTGGCTGTCAGTGTGCGCGCACATCGTATAAATTTTACTCTCATATTTTTTTCCACACACGCCAAAAAATGTTCAACTCCAATATGCAAAATTATTGACTTAAACAGAATCATAAAAAACGTAAAAAGTTAGTTTTTCCCCTTGAACAGGCAATATCTTAATTTAATTACATTTCAACACAAATGAAATAGTTTTCCTTGAACACTGTAGAATTTTCATTCGAATTTCCACTCTAATCACGCTACTCGAGACTTGAAACTATTTGAACAAACTCTTATACTCAAAGAATTCAATCTCTCAAATGAAGTTAGCTCTTTCTGGTATGAAGAGTCTTTCGAACGAATCGACATTGGAGACGGCCTTGTGAAGCTGGTAGTTCATTCTGATTAAAATAAAACAATTGTATTAAGGGTTCATTATCTATACTAATATTATAAAGAGGAAAGATTTGATTGTTGCATTGAATAGGCTCCGAAACTATTGAACCGATTTGAAAAATTCTTGCACTGTTGGGAAGCTACACTATCGCCGGGTAACATAGGCTATATTATATTTACAAAAAAATTAGGGATCCGTAATAAAACTCCAATAATGTAACCCAAGGTGTATAAAAATCAGAAAACAGAAGCAAAGCGAGGGTGGTTACTCGTATTTACTAAGTTCAGAGACTATACGACTGTTTTACATTAATTATTGCTGGCATTAGTCGAAAAATCTTACGTTTTTCATTTACTATAATGTAATATAACACGGATACACACGATCTCTTTTTGTACTCTGATATTTCGATCCAGTTGTATCGTGGTCACGGCTTACGTTTTAATCTGGGTTGCATAGCAATGCATATCGAAACAGTCGAGTGTAATTTCTCAGTTTATGAAAATTTATGCAAAAACCCAAAGATGTTTAGGTAAGCGTCCCAAAATTAAAATTAATAACAACATGGTGATTTTATTAAGCATTCACAGTAATGAAACATATTTTGATGATGTCTTGTTATTTGTTCAGGTTTCAAACCAAAACCAAGGAAAATAGTTTATATTTCTAATATGAATAGGGATTCTATTCCGATTACATAGGAGAATTAAATAAGATACATTTCCTAATGCTATAGAAATAGAATGTTCGTAACCTATCGTATAGAAAATCAGATTATATCCCATCCTTATACAATGTCTTTATTGGAAGCTCGAAAAATGCACTTCTTGAATATCTAGTATCAATCTCATTTTATATCTATAAGTAGTTTATAACAAAAAGATCACCCAGGAGTTGATATCAATCAATAATATTCGCATCGCTATTATCTATTTGTGCATCTGTATATATTTCTTTTTTTTTTTAGTACAGGACCGTATATCTAATTTATAAAATTCTCCGAAACTTCTCGACCGATTTCTATAAAATTTCTTTTGTATATTTTATTCTACCGATATGAGAATAGATCGTAAAGTATATTTCATATCGCTAGGTAATTAGGGACACCTATCTAGAGTACCATAGTACTGACGTCAACTAAATGATGACATTATTTTTCTTTAAATACGTGTTTTCAGTAGTACCACAGAAGAAATAATAGTAGGTACATGTAATGTTACGTAGTACTACAAATATTTCCGAAATAGCTGTTAATAAAATGAGGCGCTATAAGTACATGTTATTTTCTGTCGCCTTTAATAATGTTGTTACGGAGTAAATGTAGTATTATTAACTCTTCTTTCCAGAAAGTTTTCTCGGTAAATGTAATTGAATATCGAATTATTCCACATTCTATTCTAGAAAGCGGTCATAGGATAAAAGTCGACATTCTCCTGTACATTCACTAGCTACTTGACGCGATGACGGTGCTTTATTGGGGTGACTTCATTTAGCCACAGTATAATTTATGATAATTATACTGTGGTTTAACTTTCTGGTGTTATTGTTAAATTATATTAATAATGTTTGAGTGTTTAAACGGTTCAAATGGAATGCTTGAATGAAAGGTTTTGCTGATGTCCATGATGAGCGACAATGAGACGATGACCAATTTTCATCAAGTGGCATGAATGCTAGTTTATCAGCTATTTAGGTATACAGTGGACCCCCGGTAATCCGGCCCCTGTCTAATCCGGCACCCCCTGTAATCCGACATGGTCTATTATTTATTATTGATTTTTTTTTGACAATCTTCGCTAATGCATGATTGAACAAACTTGTAAGCACCATCACTATTGTGCTCGACGCGTAGGGTATTGTTTTGATTCTGATTGCTTGTATGATTGATGTATGAAGTATGATTTTTACTTCAGAGTACATATATATAACATATAGAATCTTATCATTGGATCTGTAATTTGTCGGATTACAATGTACTCTTTCGTAAAAAATTCCGGACTATAGGGGGTTTTAGACAGTACTCTATAATCCGACAAATTCGATAGTCCGACACTGCCCTGCAAAATGTTTGTCGGATTACCGGGGGTCCACTGTATTATAATAAAAAAAACATCCAGATATTTAAAGTGTTTCACTTACTTAGTCTTTGTATTTAAAAGTCATAATAAAAACAGTATAAAATGTATTCCTTCTTCGATTGTGATTATTTACCATATTAAGTCAATTAAGTACATTAAATTACATATGTTTTTTTCTGAACATATTTTTGTATTAATTCAATCGAATTTAACAAATTTTGCTTTTAATAAATATTAACAAAGGTGTTAGAAAATTTTCCAAAAAGTACTGAATGCAAATCTGAGATCTAGTTTAACAATACAGGTAAAGTAATCACTATTTAATGTATTTCTTATTGATTCTTGGAGTTAAACATCAAAATTGTTCGTAGAGTTTGATACTATCTCGCTGCCATGCTCATACTATTTGATCAGTATTAGGTACAAGGTGAAGCGTAGTCTAAAGAAAATTCCTACTTCACATTTAAGTTAATACAATATAAGTAACCTTCAATGAAACGATACTCAACTTGAATGTAAAGTTACATCGCACACTCAGTGTAAAAAGACATAAGTCGTTTTACTTTGAATTTTAGTTATTAATATGACTGGAAAGAGGGACAAAAGCTGCGTATTATGCTCAATTTTTTCAAATTTTTATCATTATACTTGACGGTTTTGTGCAAGAAATCGTAATGTAAATTCCTTTGACTACATACTGATATTTTAACAGTTTTTTCGCTCTCCTGTAAAATTACAATTTTCATCTTATGCCTTTTTTCCACTGAAGGTGCGACATATATAACTTAATTAGGGAATATATTTGTTAGTAAGAACCCAACCAATATATTATAAAATGTTACTTTCTCCCTCAGCCTATATTTTCCTTTCATCCCGCATGTTATTTACTTTTTTGTCATACCATGTTTTATAATATTTTCCTCTCAAACTGTGTCTAAAGAAGTTTCACTTTAATATTTTTTTCAGCTTTGTGTTCCCGAGCTTACCAAACATTTTCTTAACATATTCTCACGCACTTAATACTGATCAAACATATTCTAATATTTGGTATTAAGTTACTTTCAAGTGTTGTTTCTATTTATGGTAATATTTCTTCTATCCTAGGTTGTGTGATTTCTTCCTATTATAATGTGGCTTGTTAAACATAAATTGTATTAAAAATGTTATTCTAATAAACAAGTTTTTGAAATCATACGCGTAGGACTTTACAATTAGGAAACTAATTCTTATTTAAGCTATTCCTTGACGGGTATAGATTGATTGGCTAGTCTGGTATAAATGTCTGTGTTAAGTTTTAAATTCTGACCAAATTCATTAGTTAAAATAATTTTAAGTCTTAAAAAGATTATTAAACTGTTGAAAAATCCAAAAAATAAACATTGATTGAGTTAATATTTACTTAAATAATTAAAATAGTTTGTTAAACTTCATGGTAATATTTCGAATTAAAATATTTATGGCATACTTATACATGAAAATAAATTATACATAATTATACATAAGTATGTTTCTATGAATGTAAATTTAAACCTTTTTTCTTGCAGTTAGATTTTTGATGTGACTCTTTAACTATGTGGGTAGAAACTATTTGACTTTACATATAGGTACCTAAATCGAACATTTACATGAAATTTTGTATTTTCTCTGTTATCGGCCTAATATTTTCGATAAACCCTTACATTTATTGTGTGTATGTATATTGATTCTATGCCCTGATCAATTCATAATCATTTAATAAGTATAATGTCCTTAATGTTTAGTTCATACCTAATAATACCTATATAAGGGAACATACCAAAACCACGTGCCTCATTTAGGGGGGGAGGGGGGTCTTCAAAACACCACGATTGGTCACAGAGGGGAGGGGGGGGGGGTTAGGTTTTTGTCACGTAGTCAATATTTTAGCAACCATTGCGCCACACAAGCCGTCAAATATAAGCAAAATTATTATTTTTTAACTCTGTTTTTGCAAAAAAGTATTGAAAACCATATTTATCAATTACCACGTGATAACTAGGGGGGTGGGGGGGGGTCTTCTCATGTACTACGGATGGTCACGAAGGGGGGTTAAAACTTGGATAAAATGGGTTACGTGGTTTTGGTATGTATGTTCCCTAACTACCTATAAACCTAGGTTATAATTACCTATATAGAAAGAAAGAAAGAAAGAAAGAAAGAAACATTTATAACTTATAACTATATAACTTTTTCAACCAAAAAAAATACTATGTGATTAAAATTTGATAAGTGTTGTTGTGTAGGTAGATACTTTTCTTCTACGTTACTTACGTTTATGTAGTTATATTATTGTGATAGTATGTAGTGATATAAATTTTATCTTTAAATATGAATACAGATTGTTATTTAATCACTTTGATATCGCGTACTTTTGTACTGCGGTTCAAATCTTCGTCATGATAGCCTCTTTAACTTTATTAGAAAAGAACAGGTATGCCGAATATTAGGTATGCAATGTTATTTTATTACATCCTTCCTTGGAGAAAAATAATAGGTTTCATAAGTACTACCGTACCATAAATATTATTGAATAATTTACTTAAATTAAATAGCTATGTTTTGAATTTTGAAGTCATAAAATATGATTAAGTATTTATTATATTTTCTTTTGCCCGACATCGATAGATATCACGACATAAGTTACATTGTTTTTTATTGAAAAAAAAAGAATATCTGATTGATCAATAATTAATAGGTGTGCTACGATCATTACGAAGATTTTTTAGTTGCTTCTTCGGTGTCATGGAGGATAGAGTAGAAGGAGGGCCATCCCATATGAGAGGAAAGTTCAAAAAGTGTCCAACTGTTTACTGTAAATAGAGGTTCCAATAATGGCCATTCCAAAATGGCGCTAGAGTGAGAAACAGCGATATGAACATAGCTGTTGTAGACAGAGTGAAGTTTGCTGAGTTATGCCACCCGTAATGACGGGCGCTAGTGTCAGAGAAATAGCGATATTCGAACATAGCTGTTGTAGACCGCACCGCAGCGCTTCCGTATTTACGGATTTTACGCGTTTTTA